>OX579642.1:4340159-4373691 GCA_951230915.1 Antitrichia curtipendula | reverse complement strand
CCCCACTTCTAGAATTTGTTTAGAACTCTTACATGAGGATTCAAAATCTCAAGCGGATTTTAGGAGATAAATGTTAGCTTGCTTCTCCCACTTCTTCTAGTTCAATTTGTTTTTAAGGAAGCCATAATACTATGTCCAAATGAAGTCTAAATTTCAACTTTGAACACAATTGTATAAGAAGTTTTTATAAGTTCTCATACCTTCTCATAAGAAGTTTCATTTCTTATAAGATCCCCTCTATGTGATAAGAGCTCTGACATGCTTTGACGTGCTACTAAACAAAAACAAAAAGGGTTCTCTTTATACAAACCTAGTAAATAAATAAATAAGTATTTGCATCACATCTTAATATTCAAACCCAATATAATTAGCTTGAGAGAGGAAATAGACTCCTTTTGCATTCTCAAGTGATTGGAATTTTAGATATTGACAAGTTTCTTTTATCATCATAAATCTATCAACAAGTGCTTGCAATACATGAAGGGCTGAACAATTGGCATAAGATATCTACCAACATTAAAACCCTAGAGAGCTCTCTATTACAAAAGTTGAAAGCAATTTTATTGCAGAAAATGAAAACTTGACAACATTCTTGAACTAACATTTCAACATTTCAAATTTGAAAGCATGAATCGATTAAAATAGAACAAGCACTTACAAGCACCCAATGAAGTGAATACTTTTTTGATTTTGAAGTCTTGAGAACCCCTTGTAGAATATGATTTCCAAAAATTCAACCATGAATAATTGTTGATTCAATATTCTACACCACCACATTGAAAATATTGAAACAATACCTTCAAATAATTATTGATTCAACATTCCTACACTAGCATATTTGAATTATTGAAACAATACCTTTGATTCACAACATTGATTCAAAATAACTTGTGACATTGCTGAGACAACCTTAACCCCTACAGGATTTTGACTATGTTTTCACCAAAATAACTCTAAAACTGTCATTTCTAAGACAACTACCGAATTTTAGGAAAAAAAAAGAATTTTGGACAAATGTAACCATGACAATTGCACTTCAAAGTTGAAATTTAGACTTCATTTGGACATAGTATTATGGCTTCCTTAAAAACAAATTGAACTAGAAGAAGTGGGAGAAGCAAGCTAACATTTATCTCCTAAAATCCGCTTGAGATTTTGAATCCTCATGTAAGAGTTCTAAACAAATTCTAGAAGTGGGGTTAGGGTGGAAGGGACATTTTGGGGGACATTTTCAAACACCTCCTTTGAAATTTGTTAATAACTTTTAGTTGGAGTATTGAAATCTCAAACGGATTTTTTGAGATAAAAGTGTACTTGATTCCCCAACTTGTTTTGTTTTGAAGTTTTTTGAAAAAATATAGTCTACTATGTCTAAATGAGGTCTAAAATTTGACTTTTATCACAATTCCTGCGTTTCCACTTAACCATGAGTGGAGGAGCTCTTTTTTGTCCTAATTCACATATCCCACATGGTTTGTTTCACCCATCACTACTCCACTAGTATAAAAAGCCTTTCTCCACTCCCACATCCACACGAGGTTGACAATTGGGCTTAGGCGAATTAGTGGCACAAGATCCACATCATTGGTTCAATTTTCTTAATGGAAAATCTTGTACTAATTCATTCTATTCTACTTTGTTGGAAAAATCAATTTTAAACCAAAATGAAAAGAAGGTTGTGGGGTGACTGGAGTTCCGTCAGTGGCTGTCCCAATCTGCCCGCATCTCAGCCCTGCCCCCGAAAGAGTCTCGGTGCGATATTCTGTGTAACCAACCCCCCCTAATGACACCAAAGTTATAATTAACAACAGGTGCAAACGTACCCTTAGATGACCATTGAATCAATATTCAACTTAAAATGAGCTTTAAATAGAGAGCTATATTGAAGAATTTTTTGTTCATTTTTTAGACAATTTTTTCTTATATAATATAGGGGTGTGAATACGGGTGTGAAAGTTATTTTTTAGTTCTATTGTGTATATTTTTAATTCAAAAATTTGTAACTAATTATTAATAACAAATAAAAATATCAATAATTCAAAACATAAACTTTCAAAGTAAGAAAATCTGTTCATATTTTTTATTTTTTTTAATTTAAAATTCAAAAAGTAAACAGGGGGTCCAAAGTTTTGTTTGTACCTGATTTTGAATGGATATTCTAAGTGACCCCCCCGAGAAATTTTTCCATATTATTAGTTTACCTTCTAATTTTCACAAACTTTGACTATAGAAATTTTGAGATATCTTCAAAGTTCAATTTTTAAGAAGTTCAATTTTTAAGAAATAAAACAAATTTCACCCTAGTAGATTGATTCAAATGATTCAAATGTTTGGAATATCTATATACCAACTACAACGTGAAAGTTTCAAATACGTTGTTTAAAAAATTTATGTTTTAATTATTACTATAAAAAAGATTAAAAAATGATTTTTAGGTTTTGACTTGAATTTTTTAATTTATTTTCTTTCAACTATAGAAGAGTGAATTTTTATCTTCGAATTGAAAAAGCAAATGTGATTTCTCTACACATTTTAGAAAGCATGATAGGCCTTAAAATGACTCAATTTGGTAAGTTTTCTAATGTTAAACTTGCCAAATGAGAAGTATGTTGGTTGTGTTGGTTCACTGGTTGCATGTTGTTGTTGTTGTTTGGAATGTTGTAGTTGGAAGCATTTGACGACATATGAAGGTTTGCAGCATAGATGCCAAGATGATGCACAAAACTTCAAAATTCAACCCTGACGTTTGTTAGGAGTAGGAAAAAAATTATTTTCTTAAGACGGTCCATTTGTGGAGTTTGATGGCCTGTTTGTACAATTGACGGACATGCCATCAAAAATATAAGTAACTAAATTTGACTAATGTGAATCCTAACACATTAGGACACATTTCAATCGGCAATGACGGGCATCCCAACCAGAAAAGCTAGCGCCACATTGAGATACAAAACCTTGGGGCAAGTATTAGTTGCAATTCAACCCTGGCGAGGGAGGAAGTTGTATCTTATAGTTGCAATTGGCTAGAGACGTCGACTGGTACAACGTCCCAAAGGAGATTGATGGCGCAATATATTGTTGGTAAGTCACGCCTCTCAACAAATGGCATGACCTGTAAATTGAGTGAATTGGTGGCTCATACGAGGACTACTTCTGCAACATTTGTTACTTTGTCACAAAACTCATGATTTGTTGTATATGGTGAAATTTTACTTTCTCCCACTCTGAAATTCACCAATTCAATTGAATAGCTAGGAAATAATTTTCCATGAAATCAAGATGAAAAAACAAATGAAGATGCAAATGCAAGCCTGCCATTCAATTCAGGAATACAAACCTAAAAATGTATGTACTAAGGAACTAATTAATCACAAGCAATTTAATTGCCTTAAAACCTTAGCGATGTCGGTTTATGTGTCCTCCAAGCGCCTGCAACTTCTCAAACTTCATTAAGCAAAAGCGGCATTTATACTCGTTTTTGCCCCTAGTTGGCTTAGCATCTTCATCTCTCCTACCTTCAGTTGAGGCTCATTGTCTCGTCAACCTACAAGTGTCTTCTTGAACTACAATAGCAACGATGAGGGATCTTTCATTTAGGTGGTGCCAAAGGGATTTGGTAGTTGTTGTCAGGGAAATATAAAAATGGGCATTGGGAAAGCATGGACTTTCCAAGGGTGACTACATTTGTCTAGAGGTGTAACTCACCAACAATACGTCATGCCAACAATCTTCTTCAGGACGTCGTATCAGCCGACGTCTTTGGCCAATTGCTACCGCAAGACACAACTTCCTCCTCGCCAGGGTCAAATTGCAATTAATACCTACCTAGGGTTTTCTATCTTGATGTCGCACTAGCTTTTCTCGTTAGGATGTCCGTCATTGCCGGTCGGGACGTGACCTAATGTGTTAAGATTCACGTTAGTCAAAATTTTATTTTTTTGATGACATGTCCGTCAACTATACAAACATGTTGTCAATCTCCATAGATGAATCGTCCTTCCAAAATAATTTATTTCAAACTCCTAACAGACCTGGGTTTGAATCCTCATATTCTGTCCGTCATTTTAGCATTCAAACATGACATGACATTGCAAACTCGGGCCTGTTGTCAAATGCTTGCAGCTGCAACAACTTGAGCAACATTAACAACATGCAGAACCAACACAATCACAATCAACAGCTAGTAGTTATAGCAATGAATTGGGATTATGGACAAATTCTCTAATGTAGCTTCAAATTTGCTAAGATTAATCTCCTTCCACCCTTATCCATGGAGAATAGCATGGTGATCTCTTTGCAAGCCACAAGATTCTGTCACAGTTTTTAGCTAGCATCCTAGAAAATAAAATAAAATAAAATAAAACTAAAATAAAAATCTATAAAATAAAATGATTTGGGGAATAAAATTTGTATTCCTAGGAGCAAAATTAATGCCATTCTAAGTCCCAAAAAAAGTTCCAAGGGCAATACAAAAAATATTACAAAAAATTGAATACTTTTAATTTTAAATTTTTTTTTAGAGTATATATTTTTGTCAGCATGTAAAGCTTTAATTCATTCTATTTAGACTAGGGATGAGAAAAAAATTTCAACAAACTTTCTTCTGCTTAACAATTTTTTAAATGAGTGAAAATTAAGCTGTTTTATCTAAAAAAAATTCCAAGACTTTCAATTCTATTTTTCAACATTAAAAATTAAAAGTTAAAAGTAATAATGCAAAATTTTAAGTTTAGAAGATTCAAAGGCAAAAAATCTAACCAAGCAAGGTAACAAAAAAGTTGTTTTTTTCACTTTAAATGTAAATATCTTTCAATCTTTGTAGTCAAAGTTTATGAAATTTCTTCCTCACATTTTTATTATAGTCTAATGCAAGATCCTGTAGTTAGAGATGGAATTTTTTTCTTACACTTTTTCACTCTTTGCAATAGAAATGGCAGTTTTGAGTGTTTTTTGATGAAAAAATGGCCATGAGACTTTAAGAATTATGCCACCACTTAGAATGAATAAAATTTACCTCACATACACATGCAACATTTAAATAATCTTTCAAAAGACTATTAGAAAATGAATGATAGAATAGTCTCTTCATAAAAAATAAAGTAATTTTTTAGGTTATGTACTTGTTTAAATTGCATATTGTACTCCAAGCCTAAATTACGAATGCATTTGACAAAGTATTCACTTAGAAAATATATTTTTATATCAATAACTATATATTAATCTGAACTGAAATTATAATCTTAAGTTTGTAAATAAAAATCACATGTTCATTCTCAAAAAATGTTTTATCTTTAAAATATGAGGTTCAACCTTTTATTCCAAATAAGTTCACACAAAAAAATTCACCAATCTTAATTGATGAGTAGGACCAATATTTCTGGTGAAACTTGATAAAGTATGGGTATCAATATTTTGTTAAAACTATTCTACAAAAAGAAATGATTGAAAAATACTGATAAGTAGATTTAAGTAATAAAATCAAATGTTTTAGACTTTTTTATTTTCAAGAAATCTAAATGAATTTTCATATCTGTATATAAACAAAAGATTAAATTACAAAGTTGATTGGGAAGTTTTGGATCCAAATTCATGCAACAAATATAAAAGCATTAATTAAAAAATGTTGGTCTTTAAGTCCTAAATGTCCAAGGACCATTTTTTTTTACCTTCTAGAAGGTTTGTTCTATACAAAACCATAAGCCAAAGCTTTTATCACTTTTTATTTAATGATTATTTTAATTATAATCATATGATCTTGAATTAAATGTGCAATGGATCACATCTAAAAAGAAAATGCAACATTATCACACATGGATTGAAAGACAATAATGCTTGATTACAGAAGGGTTAAATTGTTGAATGTAATTGAAGACAATGTTTAAGTATTTCAATCCTCTTTATAATTCATTTGTCAAATTTAAAATTAAAATTATGAAGCTTAAAAATATGACGTTAATAGATATAACATGCATAAATATAATCAATTTATGGCATCTCAAAATCTATAAACTTGACATTTTCTTTAATGACTTTCCAATGTGATTTCCCCCCAAGATTCATTGTACTAGAGACTCACCTTAAAGAACTCTAAGGACTAGGAATTCAAGGTTTGCAATTATTCATTGCACAAGATCTTTAAAACAAAAATTATAAATATTTTTTTCTCTATATGCTCAAAATGGACTTGAAAGAGTTATCACATACCAAAAAAATACCAAAAATATGAAAGAAATTTAGGGTTTGAAAAATTAGTTTCTTTTGGATTGAAGGTGACATGAACAACTACAAATAGTGTAAGCACACTAAAATACACTTTCAAAAAAAAGAATTTCACATGAAAAGCTATCAAACTCATTATACAATCCATCTTCCAATTGTTGAAATGCATTTAAATAAAAGAGTAGAAATCACAAATAACTTCAAATCAACACTTGCATATTTAAATTTTCAGTGGTAAAAATCATGAAAATACTTTATTCTTTCCGTTGGGATCATTTTCAAAGCAAATAGATAAGTACAATTTCTTAGATCTCAAATCAAGTGAAATTGTTAAGTGTTGCTTAAAGCCAAGAAATCAAATAAAATTCACAAGTTGTACTCTTCCACTAATGGTACATATATGCCTTCGAGGACCTCTCAAAAATCAAATATTTACCTTTTTTAGTGAAAATTAAAAGCTATCAATAGTGAACTCTCTAAACTATCCGTAACTTTTTTTAAACCAATCAAAGAAAATTATCAACCTACACCAAAATGAGCCTAAAATTTTGGAGCAACCATATTTCGTAGCTTAGGCATTTAGCAGTTAAGTTGAATTGCTTGTTTTGTTTGTTACATTGAGATCTTCTTGTCCATACGTCCCTAGGCTATGTTCTTGGTACCGTTGGAAAGTCCTAGGCAAGGAGGGGGTGCTTGAACTCTATTTTCTAGCGTTTCAACTCATGGCGTGAAAGTTATTGATTTTTGAAGTTTTTAGGAATTAAATATTTAGAAAAATTATTTATATCTTGGCAATTATTGTGGCAACAACGCAAGGCACACTAGTCACCATGAAGAGCACATTATGTACGGTGAGCACCAAAAATGCACCATTGATCTTATACCGCCATCTTCAATTTGTATACTTCTCCCAAATCAATTATGTACCCATGTGGAAGAAATGCTTTTGGAACCAAACTTTGTTCCTTCATAACTTTTGCATCCCATATCCAAATGTCATGTCCTTTGGTGCATTGGAACCTCCTTTCACTTGATGAAATTTGAAAATTTGAATAATCTATTGATAGTAATTAGGCATAATAGCAATTACTGGCATTTTTGGGATACGCACCTTACACTTTGTGTCTCAAAATGTAGCGTAAAATGTGTGTAAATTTTAAACAGTGTGGAAAATTTTGTAGACTAGTTTTCTTGTGCTTGGCACCTTTTAAGTTCTTCTACAATGTCACTTTTACATACAAATTCACTATTCTTCTACCCCCAAATATTTTCGTGCTTTGAAAACATTAGTTAGAATAAGCCTCAGATTTTGTAAGAGAAAAATGGTACCAGGTACTTATAATATGTGTTATAGTATTGTAAGCTTGTAGTATGTGTACCATTACAATACTATAGTGTGAAAAATTATTATATGCATATTTGTTTTCTAGTGCAATTCCAAACTGAGCCTATTTTAATCCTTTAAAGCCTCCATCTTTTTTTGAAATTTTGTATATTTTTGCTTATATCTTTATGTAAAAATATCATTTACCAAAATTTCATGAAATTGTTCATTAAGGAAGGTTGTCTTTTCAAGATTCAAGTGTTACATTGGATGAATGAGAAGTTGGTTGGACGAAACATCGCCTACAAGCCTTTTGTTCATCGTCCAAAAAATGGACATCAAAGCACTTAAGGATTAACCAATGTTTTCAAACCATGGAGTTGTTTTGGGATAGAGGAGTACCACATAACTCCACATTATCTTGTCCATATTGGGGTGTCTTTTAGTTTGTGACATTAAAGAGGTTTGGGTGTGTTCATGAAGCTCGGCACTACCCGCATGTGATCCCTCGTACCAACGTTCAAGAAGATTTGGGAGCTCTACCGGTAGATATCCTCCTTCCACAAGAATGGTCTGGCTTTTCTTCAGAGGTTACTGGTTTCATCCTTTTAATTCTAAAATTTCCCGATTTTTTGCTCCCCATATCAGTTTGTGATTGGCCTATTTCTTTCAAACTGAAAATTTTAGAAGTTAGAATCTTCTAATGTCAAGAAATTGCCGGTTTACAATCTAAAATAAAAATTATATTCTTGGCAAGATTTGAACATGGCATAGTCTTTCACCAACTGAAAGTCAAGAATCCTCCTAATTCATGTAATATAGAGTTAAGGATGGTCATGAAAAGGTTGCAAAAATCAAAGTTTAGAGTTCAAAATTTTCACCTTCTTCAAAAGAATCCTTTGCTGCCCCTATTAAATACTTCTCTGGATTAGTAAATAAACATCTAAACTTTCTAGACCCTAAACCCTAACGATCCAATGGGCAGGCTGGGCTAGCCTATCACAACCTAGCTCAATGGGTGAGTCGGGCGATGGTTGGGAGCCGTTGGAAGGCCCTGACCACCTGGGGCATTAGGTACTTGGACGGGAGTTGCATTTTTCAACGGTATGCACTCTGCACCAACCACCTCTCTTTAACCAAATACCCACCCTTCACAACCCGGATTGATATTTGCCCCTCACTACTCAGGTATGTGCCACATAGAAAATATGTATAACAACTAAAGTCTTCCCTTTTGCAAAGGAAACCGGTTAAAATCCGCCCTATTATAATTTGAGGCAAGTAAATTTTCCTCTAAATTTTTACTTGCTTTAGTTGATTTCCTATCTTATCATTTTTTCCTCTGGTTTTTGATCCTTCCCTTTTGAAACCCAACCAGTTATTTGACCATTTTCACCGGCTAACTTTGTATTAGGGTTCCAGTTCTTCTCGAACATTGCCTTTTACACTTCGCTTCGAATTCCTGCAGTCCTCTTCAGTCCACGTCTGGTAAATATCTGTCATATTGCTTGTGACCGAATTTCCTTGTTTCGTAAGTTACACTTCAATCGAATAGCGGTTGTGCTTTTCCTTTATTTGAGAAATATATTCTAAAATACGTGTAGACGTTACAACCGACTGTTCTAGTACAGTACAGTGGCAATTAAAAATGTGTTAAAAGTCAGTGGGATGTCTTGCTAATTTGGGAAGTCAATGCAGAGGAATTCCATCTGATCATCTGCACAAATTGTGAGCAGAGGACGCCTTCGGCACCCATGCTGCTTGCACTCTAAATTCTGATTGGATCTCTCATTTCTTTTCAGTTTTTGGCTTCAAGTCTGAAAAACTTCCTAGCACTATACATGGAAACCATCTGCGGGGAATCATAACGATCACGTACACAAAAAATTTATTACGGAATCTGCCTATATTGATAACTGAGATCACGACGATTGCGAGAGAGATAGGGCACCCTCCCCATCGTGTAACGATCTCATCATATTTACCTGCCATTCAAACAAAACACCAGCTCCACTTAGTAGAGTCGCGACTGCAACACATTTTAACCATTTTCAGCAGTTTTTGAGTGCCGGTAGGTTCATATAAATAAGCTCTTGTCCAATTTCGGTTATTTCTCAACCAAAACATGCAATATTCTCCATTGATTCTTAGGATAAAAGATTTGACCTCATCTGAATTATATTAATCACAATATCATCAATTGAATCGGTTAGTTTCAAGCCATGAGTCCTTGGTCTTCTAGGGGTTAACAAAAAATCTGATCAACAAATGCTGACAACATACTGCCCTCCAGCAGAAACCCACTTAGAAGTATTCAGAATAAAGAATCAAAGAGTGCCACCAATTGAACCCATACCAAATAATAACTACGACAATTAACAACAAACTTCGAGTTGCCGACAGTCTAGCGGGACTCAAGAAAATGAACTCCAAGAAGAGAAACTGAGTGGATCAAAGTCAGTGCTGAAAAAATAATATAACTGCAACAAACATATATTCACTAGACACAATCAATCTTTTGATAGGAACAGATATTTCAGCAGGGAAAACCATTAGTCAAGTGCAAGATTCTGATTCATAGAAGCAGCAACGCAGAGAATAGAAATGTACCTCAGCCTTGCTGCGAAGATATGGTATGAGCTCATCGTCGTCAATCCGGTGTGTGCTTTGCATATGGTGAACACCAAGAGCAGCTTTGTAATATCCATCTTCCAACTGTGCGTGGTTCACCTGTATCATACAAAGAGATCAATGACTAGAATTGGAAAGAGAGGAAGAATGCCCAAAACAATTCAATCTTCACGTCAAAACAAAGGAAAGTTGAACATTTAATGCCTCGCAGTTCACATGAAGAAATAATTCTGAGCATTACCATTGAATTAGAGAGCTCAAAAAGAGAAACTGGCTTACCCCACGCAATAGAAGATATTCTGTGACAAGGTCTTCCCAATCCAGCTCGCGTATTGTTTCCTGTGGTGACTGCACTGAATCAACCTTACGTCGTTTGGGTCGTGCACTTTCCACACCCGTTGATTTCGAAGGGCTTGAGGCCACTGATTGAGAGCACTCAGGTTGATCGTTGTCCATTCTTGTCAATAGACCTTGCTTGGCCTTCTGAATGCGCTCCGTTGCGGCATGAATCTTACTGCAACGCCTGCAATAAACCAGTCGACGATAACTAGTCTCAGAAGCTGTCGATAAAAGACAAACTACGGATAGGTTTAGGGTTTAGGGTTTAGAGTTGCGATTTAACGTTCTTCTTTACAAATATTCATTGCTGCCAAAACCATAGAATAAGAATGTCGATGATTACTCTTACAATGTTAAGCATCTGATTTCTGGACACCATAATATCAAACACTCGCCCTCTCTAATATGACATCCATCCATATAGTGTTGGATATTTCTAAGAGCCGTTAGGAGCATCCAGCACAGTTATAACACTATCACTGATAGTACCACAATTGTAACGCATTCAAACTATGTCAAAGTCATCATCTATTTGAAATCCCAGGCAGTTAAATTCAAGAGGTCAGGGTGTACCTGCTACGGGCATCTGCACCAGCAAGAAACGACTTGGGCCACGCTTGCCACTCGACTTCCTTCCGCTTCAGAGCTTCCACAAGTTTCAACTCCAAAGCTCCTACTATCCTGCAGAACTTGTTCTGATTGTGTTCCTGATGAGCTTGTGCCCTTCTCTGAGGCATTACGAGCCAAAGCAGGTTCCAATTCGTGTGATTGCACTCCCATTGAAGACTCCAACTCAACGGGATTCCACCTACTCGAAATTTTGGACAGATCGAGGCATCTCTGAAACATTCTCTCTTTCTTCTTCTTTGCTCGCTTCATATCCACCTCCAAGAACTGTTATCACAACTACATTTAGCAACCAAATTATTGTATCCCCTTCAGATTGGATGGAAGATCAGATACAATTGTAGGTGCAGGTAAAACCCAGGAATCAAGAAGATCCATGAACTGAACCTGCCCAACCTTCACATGTAGCCACTGGCTTCCAATTTCTGGACGATGGACAGATTCATATTCTTGTTTCAGTCTTTCTCGTTGCTACTTGGATGAAAGTCATTCTAATTTGTGGAGATACTTCATCAAGTTCTTGTCCTATCTATCAGTTAGATTTGGTGTTATTAGAGTACATTTAAAAAAAAAAATTATAAATGTGGAAGAATGTCAAGTAGTTGATCTTACCAAAATTGCATTGACTCTAGTTCAAAACTAGATTTATTTTTTGACACAAGTGTGTTGAACAACACAATGCAAGGGGTTTCCATTAGGCAGAGTGGTTGATTTCACGCTAGGTAAATAACCTATCATTGCCATGTATCAAACCCATAACCACGCCATTTGGTTTGGGTACCTTTCCCCCATCATCTGGAGTAGTTTAGGATCTTCTTGGACTATTAAAACTGGATTTGCAAAAATGACGTCATAGATGTAAACTAAGGCTTCTAGGTTGATTCTTGCTAAAGAGCACAACCATCCATTTCGAAAAAATGTATGAAAATGGAGTTGAGGACAGGGAAGACAATTCTTATCATAGCTTTTTCAATTTCATTGAAGATGGTAAATCTTTCAATGGACTTTTCCCAATAGCCGCATCTGCACGTAGATGGTAGCAAAGAGTACAAATAATTGTCTCTATGTGGAAGACTAGGAGTGATGTATGTTGATAGGAGAGTGGAAAAGTTGTGATGAGGTAGAAGAATAGGAAAAGGTCAATTACTATGCCATAAATGACACCCAAAGTATAAAAAAATTGTATTAGGATGCAATGTGGAATAATAATTATCATATGAGCCGGAGCTAGTGGAAATAATAAAAGCGTTGGGGTCAAGTGTTTTAGAGCACTTGATGCATGCATGTCCCAAATATTTGAGATATTATGACCTTTCAATGTTTTGGCAACAATTGGACTGGAGATCAATTGCTATGCTACAAAAATTGATAGAAGTAGCAATATCATAGGTGGGGAGGATTAGGAGGTAATAATTATTCTTGGCTCGAAGGTTTTCTATGCAATTTTTTGGTATATTGCCATAGGTGTCAGTCAAAGCATAAGTCTATTAGCACAAGAAGGGGATATTCCGTCTTTTATTGCCTTGTTATTTCCAAAATGATGAATCAAGCACATATAGAGGCATTAACTATATGCTTTCACCTTATAGATCTCAAAAGTGATGTATGTGAGCAAAATCTATCGGGTTACAATAAAATTGGACAACTTCATTGGTGCTCAATAGTATTAATTTTGAGACTCATGTTGGACAACATGGCATTTGAAAGAAATTAAGACAATAGTTAAGATGATGATAAGGTACAAGGGGTCTTATTGTCTTTCATACTAACACATGCCTAAAAAATACAATAATAGATTATAAAGATATGGTGTTTAACACATTCAATATCAAGATTTGTTTGAAAATTTTGAAATTTATTGTAGATAAGCCATTAATGTTGATGGAAGACCTTTCATTGCATGTCAAGAGTCTACATTGGCTCATGATATGGTTCTAAATTTACTAGGGGTGACAAAAGAAAGGAACATGTAATCACAATTAATAACTATTTCACTTCTATGGGACTCTTCAAAAGTTTATTGGAATATTTCACTTCTATGGGACTCTTCAAAAGTTTATTGGAATATTTCACTTCTATGGGACTCTTCAATAGGCATTTTTATGTTATGGGAACTCCACATAAATTGTGTGGGCATTCCTTTTGCATTGAAGGATACTACATCTTCTAGTAGAAGAGGTCAAAGGACCTCAATAGAATGGCACATCCATGAATCTAGGTTGATGGATTGTGTTGTTTGGAGGGATAAAGGACCAGTGCTTCTACTTTCTACTTATACTTGACCAATTCAATTTTTTTGCAAATTTCTAGAGGTGAATGTGTTGTAGAGGAATGAATCAATAAGAAAAGACATCCAAAATTCTCTATTTCATCATAAATATACTAGGCATCCATGTGGAGTTGATGTTGTAGGCCAACTTTATGTCTCATATTGCTATTAAAATTGTTTAGTATAAATGGTGGCACCATGTTGTTGTTTTTCTACTTGACATGACAATCATAAATTGTTTTTTATATATATTAATGAATTTTTTTGTTCAGTTGTAGGTCAATTTTATTTCACCATGAATAAATTTGTACTATTAGAAGGTGGTGTCATGTATATTTTTACAATTTAGATTTCCCCCTTGGTATTCCTCAATGCATATAAAACCTTCAAAAATTGACTAATATATAGCCAATTTTTTTATACCTCCTTGTATTGCAAGGTGATTTAAAGCAAGTTAGAAATTGAATTTGCTTCTAAATTTGCATGAATGTATCTAAGAAAACGTACTATTCAATGTAGAAAAGACTCAATCTTGTGTAAGGAAATTATTTTTTCTAAACTAAAATTTCCATTTTTGATCTACAATGTCATACCAATCATAGTTTTTCTTGACAATGTTTCTTGAAAAATACCCTCAATCTTTAATCCCAACACACTTTATATTGGACTCAATTCCCAAAAACAAATTAGTCCAAGGCAATTTCTAACCTCCTCTACAAAATGTACTTTGCTTAGATAAATGCTTGACTAATTTGTTTCCTCTTTTCATCTCATAATCACACTACTAGTGTGTCCCAACTAATAGGATGAATTAGTGTGGTGCTTGAACAACTACAATTGCTTATATGTGCATTACAATCTAATGCTGAAATCTAGTGACATGAAAGGTACAAACACCACTTTTTCAAATTCTATAATCAAATTTTAATTTATTTTTATAAGTTAATAGCAATCTCAAGAAGATATCAACCCAAGCTCCTTCTTAATTTTATGCCACTTGAATAATATTTTGTGAATTTTCAAAGTTGAAAGCATAGGGTACCTACACATGCCACTAAACTCCCCTTGTACAAACACCCTTGAAAAAGAAAATGCTTCAACTTTCATTGGTTTCAGGTTTGGTGAGAGTAAGTGGGCATTCAAGGTCGAAAACTAGGTGCCACAGAACGGAGCGGAACTGGGTGTGGCATGGCTACCTTTGGGAAATTCATTTAGTGGATATGCGTAGCCGGAGCAATCAGAAGAACTAGATCTGCATTCCTCGATCTGTTCATTTCGGCAGGTTCGGTGATGAATTACACTACGTCTTTACCGTATTTAATGTTTAGGTACATGCACGACATCTTTCAAATTCCTATTTCGTTTATGACATAGGTCAAGTGCGCTCGCACATCACATATCAGAACCCTTCTCGCTCAAATTTGAAGACAAATTTCTTGTATCCAACATGCAAATTCAGAAAACCTGAAGCTACGAACCTGCAATGCCTTGAGAATGAGAGACTAAACCCTGTTTTCTATGCATTCAAGCAAAGGTTCAAGACGCTAGTTCAAAGCATTGGCAGATCTCTCAAAGAAGAGGAAAAGAAGATGTAATTACTATTTGCAAGGGATGCGAGACTTTCATGCCTGATGATCAAGTATTATACTAAAATTTGGAAAAATTAGAGAGCCAACGACAAGCGAGTCGCAGTTGCTTCCTCCAGAGATACCTGGGACTGCTACACTCGCATCCTTGAAGTCAATTTGGTTAGCCAGGACCTGTGGCAATCACCTGAATTCCTAATTCTAAGAACCGAAGCATTCACGTGCGCTTGTCAAACCCTAACTCTCAGGTGCAGCTGTCTCTTCATTGACTTCCTCCCCCTCTCCGTCTCCAACAATAAATTCGAATGGCGTCGAAGCGCCATACTGTTGTTCCAAGTACTCCAACGACGACTTGGTGAGGATCAATTTATCAGCCCTCAAGACATCATAGAGGTTCAGACTCCGCGGCGTCAAGAGTTTGAACGTACTTACATTCCTGCTGGACTTCACGAGCGTCTCCGACGGCTTCATGGAAAACAGCAAGGAGTTTTCCCCTTCTTTAATCCCCCATCGCTTCAACGCCGCAACAAACTCCTTCGTCTTCGGCACGGCGAATTGCTCATCGAAATCCTCCACGACGACGGTGTTCACAGTAGCCGACTGTAAGGCCGTACTAATGGCTAACCGCTTCTCCTTCTTGTTAATCTTAATCGACCAATCCTTCGGCTTCGGACCGAACACAACTCCTCCCCCGGGACGAAGAGGAGTCCGAATGGAGCCCTGGCGAGCTCTTCCCGTTCCTTTCTGCTTGTAAGGCTTGCGACCTCCGCCTCGCACCTCGCTTCTGGTCAATGTCGACGCCGTTCCTCTGCGACGATTCTGCATTTCGCAAATTACGCCTCGGTGCACAACAGACTTCGCGGTCTCAGGGCGAGCGGTTCTTAAATCCATGTCGACCTCCCCAGCGGACTCCCCCTCGAATGTCAACACGGGCAGCGTCACCGCCATAGCCACCACCTTCTTCCCACGCGAGCTACATTGCAATTTCCTCGCGGTGGTGCGTTGGCCCAAAGACGGCACCATCTTCAAACCTGAGAATGACACATTAGTGGCATTGTGGGATAGCGGCGAAGCGAAGGAAGAAGTTGACGAAGTCAGGGAGCACGCCACGCTCGCGGTCGCCGACGCCATAGCTCCGCAGCTTGGCAAATTGGAAAAATGGATTGGAAAGGACGATGGGGTGAGGAGTCGGCGAAGGAAGGAGAAAGACGACCGGATAAGGCCCTTTGTCGACCCTAGCTTCGAACCTCCCTAATTGCACACTCCTGGTTAGCAATGTTCGAGATAAGATCGAGCTTGTGCAATAAAACTTTTCTTCTTTTTCATTTGACTTTTTACATTTGACTTTCTACATTTGAATTTTGTAACTGAACTTCAGGTGTTCTCAACTTTTGATTAAGGTAGACAAGACTATTACCACCCTGATTTAGAATCTGAATATCTTAGGGCCAATTTCAAGAGGGGCACATATTTTTCAGAAAAGAGCGCTTGTTTTATGGATCAAACCTAAATGGAATTATAATTTTGCAATTGCAATTGTAATTTTTGTGATTTTTGAAGTGGTCAGCCCTGAAATTACAAAATTGCCCATAGAGTGGAGTCATAAACACCCCATGAACACCTTATAGCTACCCTTTCATGTATCTATTGGCACTTAAGTTCCCACCAATCCAGGATTGACTCTAAACTCATTTGGGCATTAATTTACTAATTTTATTATAATCTTGAAGGGATTTGCATGTTTTTTGGGCAAATTTGGATGAAGCAATGAACAAAATTGGGGCCAAAACTAGCTAACAAAAATAGGCAACGGACAAAATTGGACCTTAATAGGAAGTTGGTGGTCATTCTAGTTTCAACATTTCCACTACTAGGACGGAAATGGCAGTCTTCTTAGACTTTCAATAGGGGTTGTCAAACCTTCTTCTCCCCATTCTTAGTCTTTAGAGAATGGGGATGTGGCAGCTTTCCTTTGACTTTCTATTGACTCTCCATAGCATAATCTTCTTCTTTTATTAAATCTTATGCGCACCTATTATTTTTCTCCAAAGGTGAATAATAGGCATGAAGAAGATTTTTTCATAGAAATATATTCTCTTGTTGCTGCTTTCAAGAAGTTGTCGTTGCCAGTGAATCCATCCTCTACATGACACAAAAGAGGGGTTACACCTTCTTCATCTAGAACTACTTCCCAATGGCTCTTGTTTTCTTTCACCAACTTCTCATTCTTCATAAAAGTTTGATTGGTGAAGAAGGTGTACCTACCCCTATTGCCTTGCAAAGGTGTAAGGAGGATTTATTCTCTGAAGATTGAAAATGGGGATTTTTTTCCTCCCAAGGTGAAGAATGGGCATGAAGAATATTTTGCATGCAAAGTTTCATGTCACTTTCACCCTTCATGTGTTGCTTTCACTCCAGTTGCATTGTCACTTTTACCCTGCAAATGCATTGGCCATCAATGTAACCTAGTTCCTAGCATCAATGCTTAATGTCATGATCGAGCCACATTTAGCATTGACACTAGGCAAACTAGCATTGATGCTCAAGGTCATCAACACTAAACAAATCATGGGTGTACCAAATCGACATTTTTCAAATTATAGGTCTTGTCTTTTCCTTCCAAACCAACATTCTCCAAATTACTAAATCAATCATAAATTGTTGGTTAATACTTCTCTCGATTCTCCATTTTCATTCTTCAGACCATGCTCAAGGAATATCACACCTTCTTCATCTTATTTGTCTCCTCTTTTCATTTTATACATTCTTGTTTTTTATAGAAAGTTTCATTCTTAGAGACGGTGTGACAAATCCTAATATGACTTATGGAAATTAATGCAACTTGTAGTATATTAGAAATCAATTGTATAAACTAGTATGAAAGCAAACTACAAATAATCCTTGCAAGAATGAAGAGGCCCAATTGAAAACTTTAACCCCTAAAGGACCAAACACCGTTTTTTGACAACATAGCGATTTTGGGCAGCTCACTATGACCGAAATTTTTCTTTTTTTTCTTTGAAATTTTCACATAAGATGTGCCCAAGGAGTAGCTTTAAGGTCCAACAATTTTCGTAACTTTTGACTACATGGTTAAAAAGTTATTGTATGATATGTCATTTTCATTGTTCGGCGGGCAGCTGGGGCAGCAAAAAAAACTTCTTTAAAAATCGCTTTTAAAAAAAACTAAAATTTGAAATTGGTTCTTTAGATTTATATGTACGTGGGAGGCTTTGAATCATTCCATTCTGATCAATGAGTCAAAAGTTATGAGGATTCTTAGTTTGAGGGTAGTTATGGAATCTCTACTCTAAAATAAACTTTGAAGTCCTTTATTTAACTCGGTTTTCAATATTTTTGAAAAAAAATAAAAATATTGGGTGTAGATTGTTTATTACAACATTACAGTCGTTGAGATTGGCATTTTTCAATTTCATAAATAAATTCTTGACAATTTAGTGCTTTGAATCATTCTCTACCTCTTCCTACTTATTATTTTTTTCCTATATGTTGTACAATTCCAAATGATCTGAAATTTTTCAAGCATGTAGCCAACTTGCCTTGAAGAATAAATCCAAAGAGTAACCATCATTTTGGACATTTTTTCATACAAATGTGACCTTGTGGAGGGCAGCTGCCCGTTTTTTCGCAGAGACAAAAAAAGGATTTTTGTCAATTCAAACGCTATTATCTTGCAATCCACTTGGTGGAAAATTCTGAAATTTTTTCCACATCTTCTTAAACAAGTTTACTACAAGATCCTACGGCTACAAGTGTCCAAAAATGTTTTTTTTCTAAAATTTGGCACTAGTGTTAGAAATGGCAGTTCTGGAGCGGTTTTGGTGAAAACATAGTCAAAAACCTTTAGGGGTTAAAGGGCTTATTTTAAAAGTACATCATATTGTGAACAAATATTTAGTTTGATTTTGTTTAATTTGTGGACCCAAACAAGAAATGCTTGGACAATGTAGAAATCAATCTTTCATTAGATTGACATAGCCATTACATGCATATCCATTAACCCCTAAAGGTTTTTGACTATGTTTTCACCAAAACCACTCTAAAACTATTATTTTTAAAACAACCACCAAATTTTAGAAAAAAAACAATTTAGGAAAAATTTAACCATACGATCTTTTAGTAAACTGATTTGAAAAGATGTGGAAAAAATTTCAGAAATTTCCGCCGTGTAGATTGCAAGATATTAGTATTACAAAAAAAATAGTAAGTAGAAAGAAGTAGAAAATGAGCCAAAATACTAAATTGTATACAATTTATTTATGGAATTGAAAAGTTCCAATCCCAATGGTAAAAATGTTTTAATAAACAATCTACGACTAATGTTGTTGTTTTTTTCCAAAAATATTAAAAACTGAATTAAATAAAGGATTTCAAACTTATTTTGCAATGTATAGATTCTATAACTAGTGGCAAACTACCCCAAACTAAAACTCCTCATAACTTTTGACTCATCGATCAAAATGGGACGATCCAAAGCTTCTCACTTAGATAAAAATCTAATAAACCAATTTCAACTTTTTTTTTTTAAAGTCATTTTTAAAGAAATTTTCTGAGTTGCCCGGGCTGTCTAAAGTTCAAAGAAAATCACATACCATGCAATAACTTTTTAACCATGTAGTCAAAAGTTACAAAAATTGTTGGGCCTTAAAGCTACTCTTTGGGCACATTTTGTGTGAAAATTTCAAAGAAATAAAATAAAAACTCCATCCGTAGTAAGCTGCCCAAAATCGCTATGTTGACAAAAAACGCAGTTTGGTCCTTTAGGGGTTAATGTCTATTGTGGATTGATTTAGTTTTCTAATTAATGCATGTGACACTACTTTACTAAAGCTACACTATTTCAATTAAGTGATGGATGAAACATTAATACAGGTAGAACTTCTTTTAGTACATGGTGTTGGAACTTTGCAATAAGAGAGGTTTATGCACTAAGAAAAGGTGTAATAATAGCCACCTAACTAATGTCAGCTCTAACTACATTACCTTCGAGAAAAAATGCTTCAAATTGGATCCTACTACAAACTTCATAATTGATAGTTATACACTAAGAGAAGATGCACTATGAGAGGTTTCACTTGTATATTGTACTAATTTCCTCAACAATAAGTTTTATAGTGGTGTTGATTTTGAAAGAGACACTCATTTTTCCCCTTACACCAACATCTCAAACTTAAAGACAAACGGATTGTTAACAAATATTATACTGATTCAATGCCTTCATGGGTTCGTACCATAATTGCACTAACTCAATATATTTTTACGCACTAAATCAGTGCAAAAACAATGAATATCAATAGCGTACGGTTTATGTACTTTAACTATATGATTGTTGTGCAGTTTTGACACAACAATTGTATAGTTAAAGTACATAGACCATATGCTATTGATATTCATTGTTTTCGCACTGATTCAATGCGTAAAAATACATTGAGTCAGTGCGATTATGGTACGAATCCAGAAAACAACAATAACCGCACAATAATTGTTGCCAAATCGTAGGGTCTAAACTTTGTGATGAATGATTTGCGCTATTAGTAAGGGTGCAAAAATATAGTTTCCTACAGAGATTTTTTTTGTAGAAATTGGTATAATAAAATACAATACTTAAACCTAAACAAAATTTCAAAATCTTTCAAATATTGTAACTTTTGTAAATTAATGTTACACGCACTAATAGAATAAATCACTTTAATAAGATTATCATATACATGTGGACTAACTTTGTCAAGAATGCTTGCAATTAACATCTATGACATATTTTAAAAGGTTCACCTTTTCCTTAACCAAATACAAGATGACATGTGGCACTTTTGAAAAAAATAAATAAAAATTCCAAATTTGACCCTTACGTACAGGGACCTGGTAGTGGATTAAAATGCATAGAAATAGGATTTTTTTGGTTTTGGAAGAAATGTTGAAGTGGCAACATATAATAAGAAAATGATGTAGCCAAATATTTTAGTGTTCATTTCTATTTTGGATAGAACAACTATCGTTTCATCCACATATTGGGATGAATTATTTCCAGAAATTGGAACATCTTGGCACCATCATCATCCAATTTTCCTAAAAATGATCACTTAGGAAGTCAAAGAGAAGAAGAAAGCTCACCACGTGACATTTGAACTCCAACCAAATTGGGAGTTTCGTAACAACTCAGAACTCCTGCTGGTCCCCGGACCAATGGCGTTCCCTTCCCAAGTGTCGTCTCCCCACTGGTCCCCCGAACCAATGCCAGCGTAGCCACTGGCTTCCTTAAACCCAATGACGCGACTCTCGCGGCTGTTCCGTCCCGTCCCAGCGACCATTCTTCCCCCCACCACGACCGTTCCACCCTCTCCGAAGCCCGTTCCGAAGAACACCACGACCATTCCTCCATCTCCCCATGACCATTCCACCATCCCCTACGACGGTTCCATCATCTTCCTCGGAGGGAGGCCTTCCTCTCATAGCCAGCATCCTTTTATTCCAGGCGAGTTTTCAGCGCCAGTCTGCTTGTGTTTGTTGAAACCGCGGTTTTTTTTGTAGTGGAGCTCACGATGTGTGGTCCTATCACGCTTGTGTAGTCGCTTGGGAAGAAGAAGCGAGGCGAATCCACTCGGTTCTGCGGGGGTTTAGGTTTAAGTGGATGGGAGTGAATCCTGTCGAAAAGAGGGCTGACTTTGGTGCAGGGGAGGTTTGCGAGGCGAATTCTGCCTCGGTTCAGGTGTCAGGGCTTGGATTGAGCCGAATTGTGGGAGAGATAGGGTTTCGGGAAGAATTTCATCATGTGGATGTCAATTTTTTGTCGGTGAATGATTTTTCTTATGGCGAGTGTGTTGTTTGATGGACGCGGTGAAACTGTGTTTGTGTTGGCTTGCACGTTTTGGTGTGGTTTGCGATGATGTTTTTCGTTGAGTAGTGGCGTAGTTTGGTTTTGTATGCGAGGGCGTGTATTTGACGGTGATCTTTTGGATCTGAGCGGGATGTGGTTAGGGTTCGAGGAGTGATGTTAATTTGGGATGAGAAGGCTTAAGAGGAATGGCGAGGGTGGAGACTGGGGATGTGACCAGTGTAGAGCCGTGAGAGTAGATTTTCAGGCGTGGAAACCGATGTGGTAGTGGGAGTGATTGACAAATGTCGTGCTGAAGGAGTTCTTTTTTAGCAACTAGGATTTGTTAAGGGAGGCAAATTTTGGTTTTGGTTAGACGCGGAGAAAATTCGGAGATTCAGGGAGACGATTCTGCCAAGCGGAGTGAAGGGATTGCGAATATGGTGCAATTAGGGCGGTATGCGGCGCTTAGCGCAGGGAGTGCGTTGGCCATCATCATTCATGCATTTCGGAGTAGAGAGCAGTTCTACCCCGCAATGTTGTACCTAGCGACTTCGAAGATCAGCCTAGTTCTTCTTCTCAACATGGCGCTTGTGTTAATGTGCATACTCTGGCAAGCAGTCAAGACTGTGTTCCTGGGAAGCTTGCGAGAGGCGGAGGTGGAGCGCTTGAATGAACAGTCATGGCGTGAGGTCATGGAGATTCTGTTTGCTATGACAATTTTCAGGGAGGAATTCAATGTCACCTTTGTGGCGATGATCACTGTCCTTCTGTTCATCAAGGCTTTCCACTGGCTCTCACAGAAGCGAGTGGAGTATATTGAAACCACCCCGTCTGTATCGAGACTTTCACATTTCCGAATAATCACGTTCATGGCACTCCTGCTAGCTCTCGATATTTTGTTTCTTCAGGTCTCGGTTGGGCACCTTCTGCGGACACGAAAAGCATCAGTGTCTCTCTTCTTTGCATTTGAGTAAGTAACCTAATTGTCTTTTGTTATGGATGTGAATGCTGTTTCCCTTGCGTATTTACCTCATATTCACACTCTTAGCTGAGCCCTAAATCTGTGCTTGGCAGAAGAGTTGCCAGAATACTTTTTCTGAATATCTGAAATACAGGTTAATGCTTCTATTGGAGACTATTGCACAGACAATTTTAGTATGTCCTGCATAGATCTTAAAGAGAACAAGGTTTTTAGTAATGCATCAGTCATCTGGAGATATACGATTATATGATAACGTTGGATTAAGAGTTATCACAGGCGTTTAGGTTGCTTCAGTAATGATCTTACTATCCTCCACACGTATTGGTCAGGCATAGATGTCCTTACACCAGAGCAGATTGCAAGTAAACTTCTCCGTTTACGAGCTGCACTTTTTTGGCAGGTACATGATTTTGGCAACATCTACGGTAGCAACTTTTTTGAAATATGTACTATATGTGGGAGACATGGTGATGGAGGGACAGTGGGACAACAAAGCTGTATACATCTTCTACCTTGAGCTTGTGCGAGACCTGCTGCATCTATCTCTATATTTGTTCTTCTTTCTTGTGATATTCATGTAAGTCAACGCTATCCTTTTGAGATGTTCAATCTGTGTTTTCTGGTGTTATTTCTAGTTTGTTTCGTTTGATGTTAAGTTTTTCCATTTTTTGGTGTCTCGAAAGTAATATATTTGAAATGCATGGAGTAGAGCCAATTCTCTCTTCGGTGGCTGGTTATTTATTATTTGGAAAATAATAATGTAAATATTGTTGTTAAAAGTTGTCCTTGCTTTTTAGTGAAAGGTTAGTTTATTTTAGAACACTTTTTATTGGTTTCTGGTTACATCCAAGCATATTCATGACTTTATTATTCTCATATTGTCGTCGCTTGTTTGTGATTGTAGTCACTATGGTCTTCCTCTGCACCTTGTACGTGAGCTTTACGAAACCTTCAGGAATTTCAAAGCTCGAGTTGCTGATTTCATACGATACCGTAAGGTTACCTCCAATATGAACGATCGATTCCCTGATGCGACTGAGGAAGAACTTGGACGGTATAGTTCCTGGTTTTGACTTCATGTTTGAAAACCTTCTCATTCTGAATTTATGAACTTGGTTTTAATGCAAGTATTTCTCTGGGGGATGTTATTAGTTGTGACTCTTTAACTTACTGTCTTCTTTGTTGTACAGTAGTGATGCGACTTGCATTATTTGTCGAGAGGAGATGTCTGCCGCTAAAAAACTACCATGTGGACACTTCTTTCATGTCCATTGTTTGCGATCTTGGCTTGAGCGGCAGCAAACTTGCCCCACATGTCGAGCTCCTGTTTCTCCCTCTGAAACTGCTCCGGCAAGTGCGACGGAAGCTCCAGCCGCTCATCAGCACGGTCTTCAGCACGACCAGCCCCCAGTCGAAGGTTTGTTAAGTCATTATTGCTGGTTTAATATGCCCATGTGCTATCGCTTATGTTCTCCAACCAGACTAAGGTAAAAATCACTAGTTTAGTCCGGTGCCGTACATATTGTCATGATGCTTCATTTTTTTCTGCATTCCACATACTTCGAAGAATTAACTGTGTTAATTTTCTTTAAACGTGCTGTGCAGGACAAGGTGGAGTTCCTGAAAGGCCAGTACTTGTTCAATGGCCAGGAACTGATCCATCTTTTTACATGCGACAGCCACCCTATATGCAAGCTGCTGTAGCTCCTAATAATCAGGCTCGCCCTGCAGCTACTGGTCTTGCTTTGCAGCCTGGGGCTATGGCATGGTATGTCATTTCTCATTATTCCAGACACCTAGGAAATCGTGAGCGAGTACCTTGTTGCTCGTCTTTCTACTCAATGATATTAATGGCTCGGCAACACATGAAGTCTCATTTTAGGACTCAAATTTAGGAATGGATCAATTACTGTTTACATGCAGAAAACGTTGCATAAGAATTGCTCGATTCATTCAGAGGACGTTCATAGGTTTCCTTAATCTCTGCGGCGTTGATTCCCTCGGAGACTTTGTGCAGACAATGGATGCCTTTAAGCAGTCCACTTACATTAGACTTTGTTTCATTTTCACATCAGAAAGTCCAGTTTAAGAGGTATCTTTGGGTGATGCTGCTTGCTGCATATTGTCAATTTCAGGTCCTAGTGTGCCAAATTAGATGCTCATTGCAGTGCTGATTAGGTTAAAGACTGCAGTGTGAGATTCAGAAGATTTTTATTTTATATAAATCGTAAGCTTAAGTGGGAGGATTAAGATGCTTTCAATTTTCATCTCGTGTCTTCCAACAAAGATGGTTTTAAGGGGCAAGGAGCATCCGTTAGTTTTTCCTGAGACTGCTTTGTGTATGATTCTGTGATCATGATTGGGATGTCTCTTGGTTTATGTACAGGTGTCCTGTTTACATACCCATGATTCCCCAGGCGCACATGGTATTTCAAGGTAGTGCTCCTCAAACCGGCCACGCTAGTGCTTCTTCAGCGCCTGGTAATGAGGCAGGGCAAAGTGGTACCTCAGATGGGCAAGCAAATTCAAACCAACAGCACCACCAGGGCCATTCTGCTGCTGCAGCACAGAAGTTAAATACTTCAGTTCAGTATTGTCAAATGTACATGCAAGGGTATGTTCCTGTGACTGCGTTGGCTCCCCAGCAACAAGTTCCACCTGCTAATGCAGATTCAGAACCTCAGACTGGACCAAGCACGAGAACCTCCACCCCTCCATCGTTGCTTCAGATGCAACTGAGTCAATTGGAGCAGTACATTAAGGTACTTCTTTCTACCCAGGATATGGTGAAGTCGCAGGGTTGTGAAGGCAGTTCAGTGCCGTTTTGTTACATTGTCAATTGAAATAGTAGCGATCTTTTCTTAACTCTGAAAATTTCTCTATCAACTCTTGCAGGCTATGCAAAAGCAGCTGCAAGCGTCTTTGCTACTGCAACGTCAATTAAGCAGCATCCCTCCAGAAATGGCCTCGGGATCTTCGCAGGAGAAGACCGTTGAGACTTCACCCACAACCACCAGCGACACGGTTGATCTCAAGGGGAAGTCGCCTGTTGACATTAAGGATGAAGATATTAGACCACCATCTTCTGACGGAGCTCCCTCGATTACACCGGTGCATGACTTGGCTTCGCTTCTGACTCTGCAAGAACAAGGAATGGTCACTTCACCCCCTCTACCTGAAGAGAGTAACATCACCCACAGGAATGACTCCTCAAGTGATGAGAAGGATGATGGAAGGCAAGTCGTTCATGATAACTCATGATTTTCGAGTGAATTGTCTGTACGTTATTCCACTGGACAGTCGCAGTCCCCCCAATATTTATTCTTTATCCACTATCAGGCACTTGCCACGTGGTGATAAAACGTACCCTTGATCAGCGACTTCATTTAGCGTACCTTAGTACATATTTCTCAAGAGTAGTCTCATGTTTCTAGTGGTTTTCCCGCAGCTTGTCTTATCAATATATGGAAGTTGCTGCTCGTTTGTTTCCTTGCTTATGCATTTGGTCTCATTTACCCACTCTAACTGGAGGTCCTCTCATTCCAGAGTTTGGTATTGTCGGAAGCTCAGTGCTGTTTCATTATGTCATTTTCCTTACCATTTGAGACCTAGATTTAGATATTTTAGTGATCGCTTCTCTGTTATTCAGTTTGAAAAGATGATTGGTCATCTTTTGGCAATGGAGCTTGGCATGTTCCAAGTCCTTCAGGTGATTGTAGTGATTGGATTAGTTTGAGGTTACAATCTCAAACTTAATTTTTACCTAGTGAAAAGAATATGTCGTTGATATGCAAACATTAATTACAATATCTGACTTTATCTGGCAGAGCCGAAAGTGAACCCCAGTCGATTCTCGCTTAAAATGTACGCAATTTGATCATGAGAGCCTTGGGCTGATTTGGGGTCAGGATCTGAATTTCTTAGTTAACCTTTAACCCCTCACCGCCTGAAGTATCTCAGAACACACTGAAAAGGGGATGCATTTCGTCCCCTTAGGCGGTGAGGGATTAAAGGATGCTGTGAACGTTTTCTATCCAAAGATGACTTCACCTAAGATTGTAGGATGGGAAATAAATGCTTTTTAATCCTTCTTTTCTGAAGTTGCTTAACCCTTAACCCCAAAGCGACACGAGATTTCCTTACCAGGAGAGGACTCCAGTAAGCGACCCGAAGGTAAAAATTCTTTTCCAAGCATCGAAGGATGGGCGACTGAATCCAACCGTACAACGTGTGGAGGGGTTCATGACCTGTTTGAGGAAAAAATTTCAACCGTACATTTTTCTTCTCGAGGATACTTTGAGCTGCTCGAAACCAGTACGGCTACAACAAAAATAGCCTGGAAAACAGTGTACAATTCATTCGACCAGGAATTGCTCCATCCATAACTCTGAATCCTTCGTAAAGGTACACTACAAAAACCTGCTGGCTAACATAACCTCAGTAACTGCGTTGAAAAAATTACAAAAGATGGTACAACCTAGCGTACTCGATGAGCCTTCGGTAGCCATGTCGAAGGAAGAGAAATATTGCCCTTCACGGAAAAATAAAAGCCAAAAAAAGAGTTTTGCCATTATAGAAGATCTTATCGGACAATTTCAATCGTCCAGAACTCTGCAACCACCACAAAAAAAATTGAAATAAATGACCGAGCCGATGTCAAGAGAAATGGTATAGACGGACAAGTTCATGAAGCACCCGACGTTGCTTCGGGCTACCCCAATTTTGGGTGCCGCATATTGGAGTCTTGTACATTAGCTGGACGCGGGAGATCTGACTATGCGCGCCAAGTTGGACGGCGACTGACTGCCACAGCCACCAACTTCAGGACGGCGACAAGTTCCGCTTCCTGTGAAGCAAGAAGCGGTTGGGGAAACTGAACCACTGAAAGTCACCAACAGCGATGCATCGTTTACCAAATTCATGCTTATATTATAAAGCCGCACAATTACAGAGTTTAGAGGCACTCTAGAAAATGTGCCCTTACAGATCAGGCGCACTCCAAAACAAGTGCCATTGCATATCAGACTTGACCTAACCAAAACAACAACTACAACGAGACAAAATGCCGATATGCCACTCGGCTCACTCTATGTACCTATTGCCGTCAATTACTATAGGAATAATCACTCAGATGCCAACCATGCGAGATACGAAACTAGGTCTGCACTATACTGACCCTCCAGATGCGATGTTGAAGCAGTGACACTTTTAGGTGATAGGTCGCCTCTCTGCCAAGTACTTGATCGCTGCTGGGTAGGCAGCTGCATCCGCTCTCCCTGCAAAAGCCAAAGCCGCACGAAATTGAGGGCTACACATCACTGCCATACCTTTGCGGCAAATTTAGGGTTACTGTGAACAAGTCTGAAACAGGTTTTCTGGCACAAGAAAGCTCCTCCGCACCCTGGACAGAAGCGATTCTGTTTTCTCCCACAAACTTGGCACTTCCTCCTCTGCATACCTGCTGACTTCGACTCATGGATGCCTCGATCTGAAACGTTAAATGTACCCCCTATTCGACCAAGCGGGAAGGCAGGGCTGATTAGCCACATTGCTATCTCGTAATGATAGTCTGCTCGTGACAAGCTCCGCACCTTACGACGACCTTTGCCATGCTGCCCCATCACATGCGCTTTGTACAAGACATATGCGTTCCCGAGAGAAGTATCCAAAATGAAAAACATCAACCGATGCCACCACTTGTGGGACATTATCTGCACGCTATACTCTACACGGCACTGGTCCACCACATCTACGCCTCTCATCATGTCTTGATATTCCTTCTGAATGGGTGAAGTGGAGAACTCCAACCTTTCTTTACTTACCCACCTCCAGCATGTGCACCCATCAGCAATGGGATCGGATGATGTGCTCAGAAAATACACTGGGCATCCATCGAACCAAACACAAGCAGCCATGCGGCGTGTCTTGTGCATGGCAACTACTAGCGTGCCTCTTGGCAAATCAGCCTTAGCGTACTCAGCCAAATGACTCGGCATTCCTACTCGATTTGGCTTTACAGTTCCCGTGAACCATGTACCAAGGGCAAGGAGGGCATCGGCTAAATGTGGCGAGCTGAAGAATCGATCGGTCACGACAACATGACCAAGACCTGTAAGGTCCGACACTAAGTTCAACACAACTTTCAATCCTAGATCCTTCTCAGAAGGCTGGTTTTTGCGTCCCTCATAGACAATTAGGTTATACACATAGCGGGACTTGCTACTAGCACAACACCAAATTTTTATCCCATACTTCACGGGCTTATCCTTCATGTACTGTTTTATGTCACACCTTCTCCCCTTGTAGGCTACCATTATTTCATCACACGCCAAGTGTTTTTCACAATTGTATGCTGTTTTAGACCTAGCCACAAAATTCTCTACCAGCCATCTACATTTACCAATTTGATCGTATCCTACTTGAGTTTTCTCTTGCACCAATGTCTCATTATTTACCAAGTGGATACAAGATAAGATTTGTTCAAACCGAGTTCGTTTCATCACATGTTTGATTATTGGACAGCCATAGAACTTCCTCTCAGACCAATACGACCTAATTGTTGGAAGATGCTTGAGACCCATCAGAATACAAACCCCTAGCCATGCTCTCAGTTCTACTACCGTCAACGTCTTCCACTTGCCCCGACCGTTTAGTACCCCTGGTTGTTCTACACTTCCCTGCAGAGCGTATGCATTGGTTTCTTGGCATATAGTGGCTAAGTCTGACTCTGGCCAGAACAACTCAAAGAATTCATGGACCGGGACTTCACGCCGACTATTTCTACGAATGGGACCAGGCTTCGGACCTGTGAACGCCTCCCTATCTCCAACTAATGTAGTATCCATTGAATTCCAATGGCAATCCCTATAACGTGCTTCAAACGAAAATTCATCCAAGACAATATCGGTGATAGGACCCACCTCATCAAACAACTGAGGTTCATTTAGTTCCCAGTCTGAATTACCTTCATCCGAGTCACCGGCGAAGTCAGCATACTGCGCTGCCCAGTCTAGGTCTTCGGCATCCCCCAAGTCCTCCGAATCGTCACTTGAAGTGCACAGCATGGGCAAGAAATAATCTGGATAGGTCACACCAACTGTCAGACTGTCAGAGGGAACTACAAGATCTCCGTCCGGTGACAGAGGTGGCAACTCCAAGTCGCCCGCCACTCCAAATTGTGTGAGCCCTTCGCAGGAGGGAATTGCCGTTTCACTTGCTTGGAAGTGCGGGAGCAGTTCCAGTTGTGTTCCCACGAAGGCCTCAGCAGGAAATTGCCGCATGCGCCGCTGTTGGAGTCTCCCCGCCTTAGATGTCTCCGCCCCATCAGCGCCTTCGATTGTACAGAAGGTTTTGGCCACTGCCTGTTCGCCTACAACTGATCCGAAATACACAACCACCATTTCGTCTCCAGTTATTGCATGGATGAATTCTCTCACTAACTCCCCAATCATGTGTCCGCCGTTTGAAGTTGGACTTAGCCCCAAACACGATGGATTTACTGAAACCATTGTTTTTGGCTCCAACTCACAATGGCTTGAACTGTTGCCTCCGTCATGGAGGCAATCTTCCGTGTCGCAGGAGCTATACCAACCTACCGAGTCATCTTGTCGAATGAAGCCCTTCCCTTTCCCCCCAACGCTGCAAGGTGTTGTACGTGGCGCCTCCTTGCAATCTCGCTAAGTGAGGGACAACTGCGTGAATTCCGTAGCCACCATGTTTTGTTCCGTGATCATATCACGATTGTCACTGGTACCAAGCTCCGTACCAGTAAGGCGATGTGCCCCATGCTGTGCTGCTACAGCGTCCACAACCTCCATTAAATTTCGGACTACTCTCCTTCTCTGTGTGCTAGACCGCAAAAGCGGTGGAGATAGTCGATTTTGCAAATCGATGGTGGGTGCCACCCACGCAGGTGGTGTTTCAAAAAATCCTGACACGGCAACTTCTCTACAATTCCCACCACCCCTTCCTTTTGGATTCTTCCTGCCTTCTCCTCGGCCTTTCTTGCCTTGAGCCCCTCTACGGCCTCCCAGGCTCCCTCCATAGAATTCAGAGTTGGATTGATTTGCCGGAGGAAGATCTGGCTCCTTCCCCCTTCCTCTGCGACCCCGTCCTGCTACTGCCCGTCCCCTCCCCCTCGTTGAATTCGTTCGCTGCACCCGATTGTGTGTTGTCCCGACGGATTGCTCTGGCAATTCTTGTACTGCGCGCTGTAGATTTGTCGCTCTCATCGGGAGAGGAGACCGTATACCACCGGTTTGTTGTTGGAGGCATCCCCCTAGAAGCGGCAGCGTCTGTTGTGTTGAATTCAATCCTAACTGTTGCCGCGCCACTGGACTTTGCTGGAGGTGACTGAATGTCGGGCTTCCCGACGGTGACACCGGTGGAGATTGGAGTGCCACGATGGGCTCCCGAAGCACTAGGACGGTGTGCATCGCCTCTTTGTTTTTTTTGCGGGTGCTGTTGGTCTTCCTCCGCACACGGCGTTGCGTGGCAGGGCTGCGCAATGCAAGCCTTGCCATCGCGGCTGCCCTCCCGGCCTCCTTCACAGTCAATTGGCTCGACATGATCGGGCCACATCCGTCGAAGCAAACTGTCAATATGCTCAGGAAAAGCCTGTCGCTCCCTCCACCGCAAGACGTGACTCGCTTGAGCTCGAAAGTGGTACCTGTAGTTCCGATTGACTGGATCGTTTGGCCAGGGTCGGCTCTTCCCCACGATCGGAATTCTCCGCAAATACTGGACGTCAAGGCAACGGAGAATCCTAACCCTTTGCCTCTCGGTGCACTCACAAGTCCTCAACCACGAATCAATCACTTCGGCCTCTGCTTGCAACTGCATTGGGTAGTTGATCCCTGGCCCATTTATAAACGCCATCCCTTCGCCAAATTGTGCCAGCAAATGCGACTGTGCAGAGTGCTCCACCTCCCTCTCGAACCTTGTATTTGTGGTGATTGCACCGCACGCAGCGGCAATTCCCCATAACCCCACTACGAACCCCACTACTTGTCCTTCGACGATGTAGTTGGCAGCAATCTGCGCTCATGAAACGAGACATGGCTACAAAAGTGGTCCTGCAAACAAGCCGTCCTGCAAACGAGCCGCTCCACGATTAGAGAATTCCGTGCGACAAGAGGGTGCCACAAAGCACAATGATCCAGAAGTTGTCCTAACCCCACGGCAATCGCTCTCACCCTAAAACGGCCTCCCACTACGTTCCGCACAGCAGGCGCCGGACACGAATCCAAGGCAAACATCCCTCTCTCAACTCAGAAAACTTGACTGAAGGTCTTCGCGCCAAAACCCTACCGTGAAGCCAACGCAGCGCCACATGGACCCTGAACCAACGGTCTCTCCCCATCTCCCGCCGCGCCCAGCCCCTCATAAGCTCCGGTGACGTCAGCGACTACCCTTCAAATCACTACCGCTTTTCGATACACTTCTGAAGGATCCAAAATTCAAAACCCTACTACAAATTAGCCAGTTTATGAAACCCTCAGGACCTTGGCTCATTCGGAAGCTTGTATACTCATCTTGAAGTCTGCCGAAGATCGAAACCCTATTCTCTAAGTACAAGGTGAGCAAATCGCTGCCTCAAAAGCAGAGAGGACACTTTTTGTCCTCCGTGCCGCTTTGGGGTTAAACAACAGGCTCATAACTTGGAATTGAAATTTTTTTAATGTTTCTTAATTCCAAGTTTATTTTTCTTAATTCCAAGTTTGTCTTCCGTTGAGTGCTTTTGCATTATTTTAATCCAACAATTCACACAGTGACAAAACAAATGATTTCCAACTTGGAATTAAGAAAAATTTATAAATTTAAATATTTTGGGCCTACAACCATGGTTAGTTGATTTTCTAATTTTAGAATGGTACAATAACTTTGCTTCATACTTTAATATACATCTATGGTGAAAATTTCAGATTTTTTTAGTATTTGATGTGATTTTTTTTCATTTTTTTAATAATAAATTCACAACAATTTCAAAATTTTCCAAAAAAATTTGAAAATTTTATAACGTATAGTAGACATATATAATAAAAATAAATACAATTTTTTTCATTCATATCATTTTACCAAATGGCAGCATAGTGATGGACACAAAGGCTTGAAATTAGTGGTAATGGATCTGTCCTTCAAAGATTAAATCATTTAGCATCTTAAAACATGTTAGTATGTATGGATTGTGGTAGAATGTTTGGATTCACAATTGCTAATGTAACTATGGTAGAACCACCCATTCCCAACCAAAGATCCATTTCCAACTTGTAGGGTGCAATTATTTCCAACCAAAGTTTGGAATGTGATTTTTTCTCCTTTGCAAGATTGGCACTTGTAAGGTCATGACACATGTCTTGATGTAGTGAGCAAAAGTAGGAAGTAGTGAGTGAGAAAGTAATTATGGAATGATTGGAATTAGAAAGCTCTATACATTGGGTATGGGTTGAGGCCAACTTTTGACTTCTAAAATTGATAGTAATTTTGATTCAAAGCATAAAACTACCAAAAATTGCAATCCCTGTGATTTCTATCTTCCTGCATGACAAAAGTTTTATGTTGCTCTACACTACTCCATAACATGCATGAAATTACTTAAATGGTTGACTATGGGTGGTTCTACCATACACCTAATTCCATTGGACATCATATGCTAGCATGAGGATCACATTCAGACATAAATAAATTATTTTTGAAAATTTTGAGTTCTTAAAGCATTACTACT
>OX579642.1:4198042-4339959 GCA_951230915.1 Antitrichia curtipendula | reverse complement strand
AGTAAGAAAATTTTATTTATTAGGGATTAGATAATTACTAAGTTGAAAAATTCAGGACTCCTTAGGAAATTGCCTCATATATTCACTACACTAGGGCAATCAACTAGCTTCAATGTCACCATGGATATATTTGTGTGGAATGAATATTGCTAGGTCTATGAAATTGAGCTAATCAAATTTTTCTGAGTTGTATTCTACCTTAAATCATTTAAGCAATTTTCAATTCAATTCAATTTAAACTACAGCATATTGTATTCCATTATTGGTACATCTAATATATTGCTGTTGAATTTTGTATGCAAGCTGCTTTCATATCTGTTTTTTTTATTGTAGTCATGATTTAATCACCAACAATGAGGCAAAAAAAGTGAACATGTCTTCCGGTTTCAGTTTCTTCCCCCCCCCCCCCCCCCCCTTCCATTTTGGAAAAATCTAGAGCCTTGATTTAGTTAACCTCTAAAGGACCAAGTTGCATTTTCTGGCAGCATAGAAATTTAAGGCAGGTACATGTGACTAGAGATTTTCATGTTCTTGACCCAAATTTTAATAAAAGGTGTGAACGAGGAATATTTTTCATGTGCACTAAATTTCAAGACATTTGAAAATATGAATAAAAAGTTATAGCCTACTCTATGGTTTGTTTCTCAACTTAGATAGTCTAGGCAAATTTTAAAAAATCAAATTTAAAAAAAAATAAAAATTTGAAATTATTTTTTTAGATTTATATATATACATAGAAAGCTTTAAATCATTCCATTTTGATCAATGAGTCAAAAGTTCTGAGGTGTTTTAGTTTGCCGATAGTTATGGATTCTCTACTCTAAAATAAACTCTGAAGTCCTTTATTTTACTCATTTTCCAAAGAAATTGGAAAATAATAAAAATATAGGGTGTAAATTGTTTATTACAACGTTGCAACCATTGGAATTGGCATTTTTCAATTCCATAAATAAGTTCTTAACAATTTTGTATTTTCAACCATCTTCTCTACATTTTTCTACTTATTATTTTTTTCCTATATATGTTGTACAACTCCAAATGCTCTGAAAATTTTCGAACATGTAGCCATCTTATCTTGAAGAATGAATCCAAAGAGGCACCACCATTTTAGACATTTTTTCATACAAATGTGACCTTGTGAAGTGCAGCTGCTGGTTTTTTTGTAGGGACCAAAAAAAATATTTTTGTCACTTCAAATGCTAATATCTTGCAATCTATATGATGAAAATTTCAGAGTTTTTGTCCACATCTTCTCAATCTAGCGTTGTCAAGTAAAGAGAGGTTTGCCTTCAAAAATTACGGGGATCTTGACTGCAACCATTCATGAATGGTTTAGGAACAAAAGAAATCATAGTCGTGTAAAATCTTGAATCTTGTTCTTCAAATATTCTACATTGCCATGAAACTGTTTTCTATTGGCCTATCTTGAATTGGCTCTAAGTGGGCTCAAAGGTCAAGGTAGATGATAAGAAACCATAGACTCTGAACAGGTAAAACGGGACGGCTAGACTACAAGCTAAACCATTCAAAAGATTGACTCCTAAACTTCAAATTGATAGTGATCTAGCATGGACAAGTCAGCCTCACCGTGAGAACAAAGCAAGTCTCGACCATGTGGACCATTAACCTCACTTTGTTACCACAACACAAAACAAGGCTTAAGCAATGGTTTAACCCACACCACCCGCAACAATAAAGTTTACAAAGAAATGAAAGTCACAAGCTCCAACTCCTACTCCTACTCCAACTCCTACTCCTACTCCAACTCCTACTCCTACTCCAACTCCTTAGCTGAATTTTGGTGTGGTGCCACTAATGATCTAAGAACTCAAATGAAATGTGCAATAGCTTTTGGAAAGCTTATACTCCCTCCATCCGATAATAATCTTCCTGTTGGCCTTTATTTTTTGTCCCAAAATAATATTCTTGCTGTACTTTGTGACGTTGGAATAGGCCAAATTTGGCTTTTCATTGCTTTTGAGGACTAGCAAAACAACTCTAAGTAGTAATTCCCACTCCATCCATACAATCATTAATTGAAAGTCAAACAAAACAATTGGATCATTCCATTTCCTTTAATGAGATGAAAGTTATGAGGAGTTTTAGTTTGTGCGCACTTATGGACTTTGTACTTTGAGATAAATTTGGAAGTCCTTTATTTATTTCAATTTTTAATATTTAAAAAATAAATTAAAACATTAGGAGTAGATTATTAATCCCTCAAGGACCAGACATCATTTTTTGGCAACATAGAAATTTTAGGCAGGTATGTGTGACTAGAGAATTCTATCTTTTAGGTTGAAATTTAGTAAAAGGTATGGACGAGGAATTTCTTCCATATGCACTAAACTTCAGGACATTTGAAAATAGGAGTCAAAAGTTATGACCTAATATGGTTGTTTTTTTGTAAATGTGCACTTCAGAATTCGGACAAATATAAAAAAATCATTTTTTTCAAAAAAACAAACTTGAAATTAGTTCTCTAGATTTATATGTATAAAGAAAGCTTTTAATCATTCCACTTTGATTAATGAGTCCAAAGTTATGAGGAGTTTTTGTTTGCAGGTAGTTATAGATTCTCTACTCTAAATAAACTTTGAAGAATTTAATTCTTTTATTTTACTCAATTTTCAATATTTAAAAAAAAAAAATCATAGGATTGTTTATTACAACACTACAATCATTGGGATTTGGATTTTTCAATCCATAACTAAATTCTCAACAAGTAAGAAATTTTTAAATCATTCTTGACTTCTTTCTACTTACCCTTGTGAAGTGCAGCTGGCCAATTTTGGCCAATTTTTCACAGGGCCAAAAAAATGATTTTAGTGAATTTGAATGCCTATATCTTGCAATCCATGTAGTGGAAATTTTTGAAATTTTTACCACATGTTTTCAAGTCATCATACTACAAGATTCTATGATTCTATGTGTCAAAAAAAGTTTTTTTTCAAAAAATTGGTACTTGTAATAAAAAAGAAGGCAGTTCTTGAGTGTTTTTGGTGAAAACATAGTCCCAATCCTTTAGGGCTTAATTACAACATTAAAATCATTGGAATTGGCATTTTTCAATTTAATTCATAATTAAATGTGAACAATTTAGTATTTTGAATAATTTTCTACTTCATTCCACTTACTTCTTTTTTTCCCTATTTGCTGTACAATTCTAAATGCTCTAAAAAAATTTCAAGCATGTAGCCAACTTGCCTTGAAGAATGAATCCAATGAGCACCTCCATTGTGGACATTTTTTCATTCAAATGTGACCTTCTGAAGTGCAATTGCCTGTTTTTTTGTAGGGCCAAAAAAAATATTTTTGTCACTTTAAATGCTAATATCTTACAATCTACATGGTGAAAATTTCCAAAAAATATTGCACATCTTCTCAAATTGGTATACTACAATTAGTCAATGTTGCTAGTATATGAGCCTACGAGCCTACGAGCCTTGAGCCTAAGTGTAAGTAAGTTTTCTACAACTATTGAAGGTGTCTATAACATATATATTTATAATAGAAGTACTCTATAACCATGGAAGGTGCTTATTATATAGGTACCTATAATATAGGAGCCTAGGCCTCTAGGCTCATGGACTCAAGATCCTAGGCTCACATACTAGCAACCGTGTACAATTGGTTACTTGTGTCTAAAACATATTTTTTTCTAAAATTTGGTACTTATACTAGAAATGGTAGTTTTGGAGCATTTTTGATTAAACAACAAACAAATAATATAGTCAAAAACCTTTAGGAGTTCAGTTAATAATGTTATGCTTATCAAATAAGGATTTAGGGCGCACCTAAGGTAAAATACCAAAAATTGTCAAAATAAGCATTTTAGCATACTTGGAAGTACTTTTCTAAAGAAAAACAAACATTTGAGTAGTATTAGCAATTGAAAATTATGAATTTCATAAATATTGGATATTCGGATAAGATATCATGTAATTACTATGAGTTTTCAAATAGATTGGTCATAAAACCAAAATCTAAAGAACCAGCATTGAACTAATCAATATTAACCTCTAAAGTCCCAAGTGTCCCCTTGAAGAACACTCAAAGGTTTAGGTAGGCTCTAAAGATCTTGATTTATTTATATAATTATTTGAAATTATTTTTGAAGATAGAAATATACATTAGTTTTCTAGGGATACAATTTTTATTTCAACCGGTGCCTAGGAGGAAACTTTATGCCATCTAAGTTCAATAAACAATTCACTAGGTAGCACAAAAAAATCAAAAAAAATCAAAATTTTTTTTTTTTTTGGGTTTCTCACAGAAAAATACTGATTCCTACATGGAAAGCTTTTATTCATTCCATTTGGACTAGTGATGAGAAAGTTATGGAGAGCCTTGTTTTGTGGACACTCATGGCATCTTCTTCAAATAATTCATAGGATTCATTTCTAAACTTGGTTATCACAAATTTTCCTAAAATTTTTTTTCTACATACATTATTCTTCTTGCTAGAATAATGTCATTGTTTGGATTAGTGTATTTGAATTCCATCTTAGAGCTGTCAATGATTTATTTTTCCTTTTATCTTGTAGTGACTTCCATATAACAATTTTTTGAAAATGAAAATCAAGTTTTTTTATAATAAATTTTGAACACTATTTGCACATTTTTATACTAGTTTAGTACAAAATCTTGTAGTTAGATATGAAAAAGAACTATCTTGTATGTTGTTTGAAAACAAAAATTGCAAGACTTTTTGAGTAGTTTTTGATTTAAGAAGAAAGATTCTTGGAACTTTAGGGATTATTAATAAATAGAGGAACAATTTAATTGCACTTTGGAGGACACTTTCAATAGAAGTCTAGTTGTCATCTATGGGTCGACGGATGGTTTTGGATGTTTTCACTTTACCTTAGAGCATCATCAATGGACCACTCTAAATGACTCCTTCTAAATATTGCTATCATTAAAAGTGCATAAAAATCTCTTTAACCTCTCAAGGACTAAAAAATATAATGTGTCTTCTTCAAATTTTTATTGAAAAATTCTTAGTAGGGTGAAACAAATCTCAATATTTTGTAAAGTAGGGTGGTATTGGGTCTTGTAAAGTAATCACTTGAATCACTTGTTGCATTTTTTGATTTTCAAATTTTATTATGAGAAGTATTTAAAAATTTATTTAAAAATTCAATATTGTAGAAAAGGGAGAAAACTAATTCATTTTTACAATGAAAGGAATAATGATGGAAAAAAAGCATTTTCTTAAACTTTGATGGAAAAAAACATTTTCTTAGACATTTTACAGTGAAAGGAATAGTGACGGGAAAAAACATTTTCTTAGACATTTCTACTTTTTGGTCTGCACAACTAAAGTAAATCCAGAAGGAATTCTTTGAAAGTTGTATTTTTGGCAATTTAAAAAATACAAGGTTCAAATTGGTGTGATTAAGGACACAAAATAATTAAAATGATTCTAAATTTTTTGAAGATGTTTTAAAATATGCTAATAATACGAATCATTAAATTTCAAAAATTGACGCATGTATAAATTTTTAAATTTTTAATAGAATTCAATATAGTCAATTTTGTTTTTTTACTCTTTCTATTTGAAAATGTGTACAAACTTGAGAGAGGATTTTATTTCTCATTTAAAAAAAATAAAAAATACTGCATTTGCCTTAGATTCCAATATAAATATTTTGAAAGGTAAAAAAGCATTATTCATCTTCTTATAATTTTTCTTCCTCCCAAGTTGCGTTTTTGGTCTAATCTAAAAATCCAACAATCAATAATTTTCACAATTAATTCCATGTATACCAAACAAAATATTTTTTACATTTGTATGATTAAATATTAAAAATTTCAAGCACATCCATGTGCAAAAAAATATCAAAGTGGGACAATTCATTGAAAACCTCTCTCAAATTGTTAGGCCTTGAGGGATTAACCCCTAAAATTTTAAAGAGAAACTTTGGACTTTCTAAGAACTTGAGCAAGATCTTCTAGCTTTAAGTTTTGAAATTTCTATACGAAATTTTTAGGATAGATCCTAATCATCATGCTCTGCAATTATTTTTACCCTTCATTTGAAAGGCATTTTTTTTTTTTGGCTTCATTTGGAGGCTTTTTGCAATATTAAGGGCTTTACAACCTTCAAAATATAAGGTAAGTAGTCTATTTTAGAATGTCTATTTTTTACAATTATTGGATTCACAATCTTTTTGCAAAAAACCAACAAAAATCAAGGTTTTAATTTTCAAACATATTTTGATCAACTCATTTTGGAAAAAAAATGATACATTATAGGTGGTTAAAGCAAAACAAATAACTTTCTATTGTGGTTCCTAGGGGAAGACTATTCTTGCCCTTTTAGATTCTAATGTATCTCTCTTACTTCCCTACATGGTTCCAATAGAAATCCCAAAGCACCCCTTGTCCAATGAAACAATGAGTGAATCTTTGGCCATGTGTAGAATCCACATGTGTGAGTTCATTGAATTCATTAGATTATGACTTTCTAACCCAATTCCAACCCTTTCATCTCCAATCCCAAAACTTTGAGTTCTAATTGCAAACTCAACAATAAAGACTACATTAGAATACAACATAGTTGAATTGAATCCAAAAGAAGAGCTCCAAATTGGGTTGGAGTCTACAATGGGCTACCTATCTTAGGGACGCTTTATGCCTAGAGGTCGGGCCAATTTTTCATAACAGGGGCCAATTCTCCAATACGGAAAGGCCTTGGGGCCAAGAATTCATGCCGATTCAATAAACTTAGAAAAAAGAAAGAGAAGGGTTGAAATTTTTAGGGCCACTTTACACCTAGAGGCTGAGCCAATTCCCCTTGAGGCTAATTGCACAACATTCAACGGATTTGATTTGTTGAAAAATAATAATATTTTATAATAAATAAAATTTTAATTGAAATCTAACATTGGCTCCTAGGCCAAGAATTGGTCTCCGATTTTTGGTACACCCAATTCAACGAGCTTGAGCCGTGTCACATCATGTCTTTTTTGAATAAAAAATTCATTACACCAAATTGGCCCGCCCTCTAAGTGTTAAGGGGTTGGGACCGATTTTAGTGTTTTGTTCAATCATAAGTGAGAATTTTTGGCCTCTGATCTAGCAAATTGGCCCAGCCTCTAGATGTAAAGCAGCCCTTAACACTGGTTGTCAATCCTGACAAAAATACAATTTCTGCTGTGCCAAAGACAATATTTTGGCAGGGTCAAGCTTTTATTGTACATTTTTCATCCAAAAAACTCTAGGATGGGCTTGGGATAGGTTTATTTGGCGTACTGCTGGAGCTTCTCTGATTCTAAGCTTAGCTCGGTGCAAACCACCCCTCAAGAAATTGCAAATTGCTCCTTATCTGATCGCCGCACTCGTGGGCTCGCTGCTGGAGCTCCCCTTTCGTTTGTGGATTGCAAGCCCGACCGTGAGCTCGCAATTTCAGAAAATGAAGTCCACAATCAGAATGTTGCAGTCTCCCGTTTTCGTCGTTACCACTTTGTTTCTACTCGTCCTTGCAGATTCTCACGCACAAGCTGATGTAAGTAAATCAATGCCACCACTCATCACTCTGTCATGTTGTCTTTCTTCAGTTCAAATTCTCCGGTACTCTTTCATCTTTCATTCAGAGAATCATTGATCACCTGACGACAATTTTTCGATTCTATATCATTTGGACTTGTTTGAGGGATTTAGGGTTTCGAGGTTCAATATCTTCTGCTCATTTTTTACTGTCTAAATTTTACGGTACTATTTCTACTTGCAATTACAGAATCATCGATTACCTTGTGTTTTTCACGAACCTGACTGCAATTTTTCGATTCCTCATCATCTGAACTTGTTTGAGGATTTAGGGTTTAGAGTCCAATTGGTTAAAGAGCTTCTTGGGCATATAGTGTCGTGCCTTTCGAGAACTCAAATGTTACTATTAGAGCGTGGGATGATGATGATGCGTGTTTCGCTTCTGATTTCAGTGCTACATAATTCATAATCTGGGCAAGTATTAGAAATTAGGGATTAGAGTCCAATTGCCGGTTCAAGAGCTTCTTGTGCATCTAATACTGTATCCTTTCGATTCGAGTTTTGAGAACTCATTTGCATGATTGCAGATTTGTACCGTTGGGAATGAAAGATTGGAGTGCACGAAGCGGACAAGCAAGCTGCTCATACAAGGTGGCACTGTGGTGAATGCGGATTATCAGCAACAAGCAGATGTTTACATTGAGGATGGGGTTATCAAACTTGTTGCGCCTAATCTTAAGGTTTCGACGCTTCTTTCATCTAAAGTTTCCCTAACAGCGAGTGTGCTTTGCTCTCATTGTCCATAATGCAGCATGCCTTTTTGTAGTTGCTATGATGACTTCAGGTTTTTTTACGGTGGAATGGGCTTAGGTTTCGGAAGCTCACAAATTTATCTTTTTGCTTGCTGCCCAGGCAATTGACGGTGTGCGAATTATCGATGCAACTGGAAAATTTGTCATGCCTGGTACTTTTTCTACGTCAATTACTTGAGATTTTGAGGTCAATTGTTTTTAAGAAATACTTGAGGTACTAATAAACGGTTTTATCCTCAGTTCAAGTTCATGCAGAGAGAGATGTTAATAGATCGCATCCAACTATGAGTTGCTGTCATCCAAAAAGGCACAAATGTTGGACAAGAATTTGAATATAATGTAGAAGAATAATTGACCATTTCCAATTTCCCATTAGTTACTAGTTGCCTTGCAAATGTGGACACACAGTAGGATAGTCAAATTCCAACTAACTAACCGACCTTAATTAGTTAGTTGGAAGCTAATTTGGTACTACTTCCTTGATGGAGGTGGGTCTGTGCTTTGAATATGAACCCATAAGCCCTCCGAAGTTCATATTCTGGATGATGAATAGAGTGATATTATCCAAATAACTTCTCATTCATCCAAAGTAATGCATGAATCATTAAAAGCAACCTTCCCTGATGGCCAATTTGATGAAATTGACGTGAATAATGTATCAATACAACGACATATTAAGCATAAATGTGCAGAAATTCAGAAAAGGATTTGGATGTTTAGGGTAGGATTCAGAAAAGTTAGGAAATTGATTTGTGATTTTCTTCTCTCTCAGGTGGTATAGATCCACACACCCATATGGAGATGCCATTTATGGGTCAAGAGTCTATCGATGATTTCTTCAGCGGTCAAGGGGCAGCTCTGGCTGGAGGCACCACCATGCACATCGACTTCGCTCTTCCCATCGACGGAGATTTGGCAGCCGGGTATGAAGCTTGGGTCAAGAAAGCTGAGAAGTCATGCATGGATTATGGGTTTCACATGGCAGTTACCAAATGGAATGCGGATGTTTCGAAGGACATGGAGTGGCTTGTCAAAGAGAAAGGTACATTGGTTTTCATCACCCCGCATGGCTACTGCTATTTCGAATTTTTTTTTTCCTCATTCAAGGTGAAGATCGTCATCTTGTTAGCTTCAATTCCATGTGTACAGGAATCAACTCTTTTAAGTTCTTCATGGCTTACAAGGGTGCGTTAATGGTTACGGATGAGGAGCTTCTTCATGGGTTCAAGAAGTGTAAAGAGCTTGGAGCTCTTCCACAAGTGCATGCGGAGAATGGTGATGGCGTTGTGGAAGGCCAGAAACGTGTGATCGAGCTTGGTATCACTGGGCCTGAAGGACATCCTCTTTCTCGCCCCTCTGTGGTATATTCTGAGAGCTTTCTCTGTGGGATCCCAATAGTGGTTGTCTAATACTTCCTTCATCGCAAGGGCTTGACTTTCGGATTTTTTGAAGCTGCCTGAGGATGTCCTGTTTTGAATTTTCTGCATCATCGCTCAAAAACTATCTTGTCGAGTACGTGTCCTCGTACCTTTGTGTTTATTTGATTGGTAACGTTCGAGTTAGACATGAATCTAAGCATTCTGTTTGATTACTATCCAAGCCGTGTCTAAATGCGTACTCTGGACCTTTGTATTTCAGCTTGAAGGAGAGGCAACAGCCAGAGCAATTCGGTTGGCTAAATTTGTGAATACACCCCTCTATGTTGTTCATGTTATGAGCGTTGATGCTCTTGACGAGGTTTCTCGAGCTCGGCATTCTGGTATGTGTTAATCTTTGCTGTGTGGTTCAGGGACTAGCTTTTCTGGAGAGTCGCTAGCTCATGTTGATCCTTGTCGTCACAGTCCTACCTATTGTGTTGTTATCTCTATACATGCCTTGTGGTCTAGGCTTCTTCCAGTTGATAGGCATGCTTCTGATTTCCCTGCTCACCAGCGTACTGATGCGAGTTCACGTTGTTCAGAATAAGAAAAAGTACTGCACTTAGGCTTTATCATTTTTTTAATTTTGCAGGGCAGCGTGTCATAGGGGAGCCAGTTGCATCTGGCTTAGCACTGGATGATTCAAAGCTTTGGGACCCTGATTTCAAGATCGCTGCTCAGTGCGTGGTTATCCTGACTTATGAGCTTTTGATCCTTGCTGAAGTATCCATACCTTAATTTTTATAACATGCTAGATTGTCAATGTAAAGATGGACTCTGACATAGGTTCTTAACAGGTATGTAATGAGTCCACCAATCCGACCTGCTGGGCACAATCAAGCTCTTCAAGCCGCCCTTTCTTCAGGAGTTCTTCAGGTCCGCGTTTTGCGTGTTTTCTTTATCGCCTCATTGTGAAATTTCGAATGGCTATAATGTTACCCATTTTTTTGGCTTATGTTTTTGCAAGGTTAAATATCTCAAACATCCTTGTATCTCATGTTTTTTCTTGCTCAGTTGGTGGCAACAGATCACTGTCCTTTCAATTCGACTCAGAAGGCTCTCGGGAAAGATGACTTTCGAAAAATCCCTAATGGCGTTAATGGTAAATTATTGTAGATCATTCGAACCTTCGTACAGGTTAAAGAGGATTGTGTTACTTTTTCACTGCATTTAGTGGAGGCTGGAATTTCTTCTCCTACAACTTTCTCTGGTTTGCTGCGAATTTTTTTTAATATTAGCCAGGTTATTTGTTTAGTGAACCGTTACTGTGTCTGGGCTCAGCAATTTCTTCTTCTGATTTTCAATTTCTTCCGCTGATGCCAGGGATTGAGGAGCGAATGCATATTGTATGGGACACTATGGTGGTAATTATCTTTCTGCACTTTCACCCTAGACTGCTTCTTACAAGAACTCACACTATCTGATATTTATTAAAATGTTAAATCTTTTGTTCAACAAGCAGCATATCCTGCGAAACTTCAACATCTTATTCAACGATCTTTGAATGCCATTATTCGTATATCCACATGTCTGAATTCTGAGAGTCAGTGATGAAACGTGTTGATTGCAGAATTCCGGGAAAATTTCAGCCAAGGACTATGTCCGAGTTACTAGCGCTGCCTGGTGAGTATTTTTATTTGTTGCATTACCTATTAGAATGGAATAATCTTCAGAAATCTTCATAAAAGGTAAGGATCTCTCACTTTAAGTGACAAGATTGGCTGACCCGGATTTCCTTTAGCGTCTTCACAAAATGAGTTTCTGAATGTTCTAAAAAATTTATGACAATCATTGAAGAGAGAACCATTCACGATAGTATATGGTTCGCAAAGTCGCTCTGGATTAATTGTGGGCCTTTAATGTGTGCGTTGTGTACCTTGGTAGTGCTAAAATATTCAACATCTATCCGCGGAAAGGGGCCGTGCTGCCAGGCTCTGATGCAGACATCATCATTTTGAACCCGAATGCAACCACCACAATATCTGCTAAAACACATCACTCAAGAATTGATACCAATATCTATGAAGGCTGGAGCATGAAGGTATGTGATCTGTTCTTGCCAAACTCTATTGCCTATCCAGTTAAAGTGATTAAGAAGAAGTCGTTTAGGACTTCTTCAGGACTTGAATTAAAGAGTTGCTACCTGTATGTGGCACAGGGTGATAGTTGCATAGTTGAGTTTCTACGAAAATTAACAAAAGTCATCACGTGATCCTGTTCAGGGAAACATTGAAATTACTATCAGCCAAGGGAACGTGGTTTGGGAGAACGGCCATCTGAATGTACGTCGTGGAAGTGGCCGCTATATTGGAATGGAGCCGTTTGGTTATCTTTTTGACGGCCTTGACAAACTAGATGCTGCTTACTTAACGTCCTTGAAAGCTCCCGTGCTCCGAGCTTCATGAAACTTCATGATGAACGTGGGCGAACAAGCTGCAAGAGGAAGACGCAGTTGGATTTCACTTCCACTGCAAGCGCCTTGGAATTTCTAAATACACTTCAGGTATTGCTTCATTTAGGAAAAAACTGACAAAGAACCAGGGTCTCCAGAGTGAATCAGATGTACATATATACTTGAACTTCATTCGCTTTCAGATCCTGGTTCGTAGTTGCAATAAGCTGATCGACTATCGGTATTCGACATGGAGTTTGTTCGTGGAAGTGATTAGACTTCCCTGTACTTACAGATGCTTTGTAAAGCTATAATTGTACAGATTCTATTGTATTGTTTTCTTTCTGGCAGATGCAGGGTTTCCTTGAACGTTATCGACTTGTTGACTTTCTCATGCTCTTTCTTTTTAGTCTGTTACTTGTGGTTCCTTGAAGTTATCGGAGACAAGTTCCTTGAAGTCGAGAAAAGGGAGGTTGATTTGCTGGGTTAGAGCATAAGATGGCGTTCACAGTTTTCGTCTACACTAGTTGTGCTCTTCCTGACATTTGCAAATTTGATGGGCACTTTCACCTTCTTACCGGGAGTGATATCAAACTATGCTCTTTATTCGACTTGTCAACATATTTAGACGTGTTTCCATCTTGTCCTCTTGTGACATTTCGTTAGAATTGTATGCATTAATTAATTCTCAGAAACAAACTCTTCTGAACATAGCATTATTGAATATGAAGCTGGGGTGCTCTTCTACAGTGGCACTGTAGATGGAATTGTATCAATAGTACCTCTGGGATTCAAGTGGAGGCATCAATTCAGCAGCTTTCAACAATACAAAGGAGCCACAATTTTGTGAAACGCAAAGAGATGAACCCTTGAAGTTCAAGAATGTTATGAAAAATAAACCTCAACCTCCTCTACCTTCTCTTATTACATTGTCTTTAACTATGAATTGACAGGCCCACCACGGATTCAATCCTTTACTCTGTTGCCATTTTGCAACTTTAGTAGAACTTCTATAAAGAGCCACGTTGGGATCGGTTTGACACATCACATTAGAGAGGCTATATTATATTAAAGGAGGGTCATTTGCATTCATGACATTTGTATGTGACCTGGGCCAAGATTGGTAATCAATATTCCTTTGTCCCAAAATAATTTTGTGGTTTGAGAACACTAGTTAAAATAAGCCTCAAATTTTATTTTAAAAAATAGTGTCATGTATGTACCTATAGTATGTGTTATAGTATTGTATGCTTGCAGTTGGTGTACCATTATAGTACTATAGGGTGAAAAATTGTTAACTACATATTTGTTTCTCTAGTGCAATTTCAAATTGAGCTTATTTTAACCAATGTTTTCAAAACCATGGAATTATTTTGGATCATAGGAGTGTTACTTTAGAGAGGTTTATTACTTTAGATTGTGTTGTTTATTAGAAATTCTATTGTATGTACAAATGAAATTTTTTATAAAATTGATTTTCAAGATGAAATCAGGCACAATTTGTATCCTACTAAAAAACTTTATTTACTAATTTTGACCATTGAATAAGCGTTGGCCGTATTGAATGACCTCGTAGGAGTAAGTGGCAAGCAATCAAAGAACATTCCTCTCCTAAGAAGCTTGGCCTTGCCTATGTGAGGCACCTTGTACTTGATCATCATAAAGTTTAGAACCTGTGGGTTGTCAATAGTAATTGTGTGGTTATTGTTGATTCATGGGTTTGCACGTTAATATACAATTTATCGTATCATTACGATGCATTACTTTATCTAAACTTTGTGATGATGCTTCTTCAAACAATAGTGTTGATGGTGGATTCGGTGACTATTTGGGTGCTATATACACTTGTTCATGAAGGGGGGTAGGTTTTCTTGTTGTAGTATTTAGGTTGGGAGCATATATTTCTACAATTCCATTGTTGCCATCAACCTTTAAATCATTAGGAATGACGAGTTGGCAACATTCACAAATGATGTTCAAATTTGACACTTTCCGTACAGATTTTGGGTGCTTGAATAATAGCACCTAAACTGGAGATTTTGCATGGATTACTAGGGGATGGGTTACTAGTTCTTAAATGTATGTATCATTGGCACAAAGACTAAAAATATAGTTAATCCCTCATGGGATGTTTTGTGGAGTTTTTTAGTGGGACAAAAGGAGTACAAAATATGTTCAAAGAATCTGAAATTTTTACTATAGGATATATTATAGCTTATAACATGATATAGACCAAAGTTATTGTGTCATTCTAAAATTACAAAATTGACAAACCATATTCCTAGACGCAAAGTTCAAATTGCAATAAAATATCAAATTTTCCAATTGGAGTAAAAAGTACACTTGATAAGCATCGTTTCATTAGTTGGGCTCAAATTCAAAAAATATTATTTTGTTATTTAAATTTGACATCAAGTGTACACAACCAATAAGTGGTCAAAATACATTACAAAGATGATTTGTGGATCAAACATCTTTTTCTTTTGAAAAGTCAATAATACAATAGTGAGGAAATATTCAATACTACTCACTTAAAATGCACTGAAGTGACTCCCCAAAAAAATTTGATGAAATTTTTTTTCCATCCTATAATCCCATCTAAAATCATCCAAAGGACAAAAAATATCCCCAATGTCATTTCAAATTTAACCATAAACTTCTATAGAGGACTAAAATATCTTATGGATGGCTTTAACCATGAAAGGATGAGGTGGTCACTATAGATATCATCCTTTTGGGTACATGTTTATTAATACCTAGAAGATGTTTGCATCTTCTAAATACATAGTTACTGTAAAAATCATCCTTTTTGGTACCATGTATATTAATACCCAAAAAATGTTTGCATCTTTTGGATATATAGTGACAAAACTACATATGATTTCCAAAAAGGATACACGTGGCATTATCCCATTGGTTATTAAGCTTTTACAAAATTTCTAAATGGGATACAGACGTAGTTTTCCTATTGGTTGTAAAACCTTTGAGTAAAATTTTGAGCAAGCCTCTTGTATAAAATGAATTCATGAATTCAACATGTGAAACCCACCTCAATCACTTATATTTATATTTTCGGAGAACTTGTAGAACTTGCAAACTATATGGGATATATTTATATTTTTTGCTTATAAATATATATGTATTCCATATCCATATTTTGTATTTGTATTCTGTGAGCATATCCATATCTTGTAACTATATATTTTTGGTACATATTGAATCAAACTAGCCTCTTGTAACTAGATAATTTTGTATCCAAATTTGAACGGCCAAGATCATATGTTCCATATGCATCAATGGCTTGGGTATTTTGAGAAGATTGCCGATATTTAGGGGTGGGGGGGATTTTTTTTGAATTCAGACCAACGACTTTTGGTTTTTTTTCAAGGGAGGGAAGAAAGAACTAAAATACAAACATCATATTTGCATATTTTTGGTACATATTGAATCATTGGCTTAAGAAAACCCAAGAGCACTCATTGAAGGTCAAATTATTGTGGAAGACCTTCTTTTTCCACACAAAATTCCAAAGATGAACATTTACACTTCTATTTTACATTGAAGGATTCTTTGTCATCCACTAGACAATAAATTAAACGTCTATAGTATTGTTAAAAAATTAAGTGAAATTGTAAAAACAAAGAATGTAACTATTCATCCAAATTCTTGTAATCTTTGGTTGACTACTCTACCTCATTAACCCCTAAATGCCCAAGGCCTTTTTTGAACTTCTAGGAATTTACTCTAAAAAAGCCAATTTTTCTATAAGTTGTATCAATTTGTTTTGAATTGTAACCATACAAATTCAAACTAGATATGTTAGAGATCACATAAGAAAGCAAAACATGACGATGTCACTTATGGATTGAAAGATTATAACATTTGATCAAGACGGTGTTACAATTGCAAAAGTAATTTGAAGTCTTTCAATCCTCTTTTCACAATCATTTCAAATCTAAAAAGTTGGTCACCAAAAAAATATGAGGATAAAGGGCCTAACATGCACAACTCCAATCAATTTATGACTTCTCAAAATCTACTCTACAATTTTTTTAAATGAATTTCGAATGCAATTTATTTTCCAAGATCTAGTGTATTTGATGCTCATTTCCAAGAACCCTCAACACTATGGCAAAGTCACGATTGCAATGGACACCCTTGCACAACATCTTGAATAGAAAAATCATAATCAATCATTTTGAAAATTGGATTTTTGAAGTTAAAACTAAACTTCAAAAAAAATCTTTCAAATATATAAACTACTAAAAGTAGTAATTTTATAAGGTTTTATTTAACTTCAAAGTTTCTTTGACACCACATTTTGGTGCCTTACGCATTTAGGGGTTCAATAAAAGTCATCCAATCAAATGTATTCCCAACACGACAAATGTGCAATTAGAGAGGGTTGACTGTTCCATCCAACCACAAAATCAACGACCAACTCTGCATCACACGTTGACAACAAGTTCCCTTTCACAAACCGACAGCCATGTCAAATCTGGACACGTGCTAGCAAGGTAGGCCCCCATCTCTGATTTTTTTTAAGATTTTCAATTTTTCCACAGATGGATCCAAGGAAACGTCCTTCGTTCAACACATTCAGCTGGACGTCCGGAAACTGAAGGTACCCACCCAGTCAAAAACCATGCCTCGGTCTGGAAAACAAAATCTCCCACTCTGTGGGATCCAAATCTTTTTGTGTCTACAATTCGGCATCTAGTGAACTCTTAGAATTTGTAAATAAGAATCCCTTGAAGAGAGAATCCCGTGGACTTACAAAAATTCGTAAGAGTATTAGTGTTTGCACCTTTTTCTGTTTCCAAGCAGCACAGGGGCTTGTTTCTTGTTAGAAAGCCCATTGACAGACTGACGACCCAATTCAAACAAGTTTGAAGCTTTTGATTGAGGCGGAGCTTGTGTGCGAGGATTGTTAGTGTGCAGGTACCATTAGAAATAGGTTTTTGAGGTTCTGGCACTGGGATTCGAGTTCTGCAGTTTAGGATTTGACAGGATTTGATAGGAAGCAATTCGCCATAGCCAAATCAGGATCAGACAGGGAAGGAGTTTAAGAAGGCTTCCAAAGATTCGCGTTAGCAGATTCGGCTGGAATCGCACAAATTGTGTTCACCTCTTCGCAGTTTGTTCGCCTTTCGGTTTGTCATCCTCGGAATTAGACCCACCCTCGTTCTGAAATTGCGTGGATTTGAAGCAAAAGTTTCTTAGTTTTCTTTTGCTTCCCTTTTTCTTGTCTTTGGAGAGAAGAACGGGATGTGACCTCTCCTGAGCTTTTCTTTTTTTAAGGTTAGAATGATCTCCGGGATTCTCAGTTCATAGCCACTGCGACATGGACTGCCTCTTTGTGAGGTGGAGGATTTCCTTGTAGCGTCAACGAGGGTTTCAAGACTGGCAGCGTTGATCATGGCGTCAGGTAAGCTATGTCAAAATTTGCAGAAATTCTTAGAAATTTTTAGAATCGGTGAGTCAATTGACGGAGCTTACTTGCAATTCTTTAATGATGTTTTGATTCGTTTATGAATTTGGAGGTGTAGCAATGTTCAAGAGATTTTTTTAGCAGTTGCGAGAGAATTCGATCACTCTTCTTCATTGTCGATGACAACTGCACTCAAAAAGACTTGAGACATTGATGTGGATGTGTCTGGACAGTGAAACAAAAATTTGTAGCAGATTTTGAGAATGGGGTGCCTCGAGGGAAAGCCGCAATTAAAGCTGTGGAGGTATGAGTTGAAACTAGCCAACTGAAGCTGGGTGTCCCAAGGTTGTCATTTGAAAATGGGGACATTTTCTCAGGAATTGTTGTGTCAAGCCTTGAATTAGAAGTTTAGAATTCATAATTCCAAATCTGGTTTTCAAGGCAGATTTGTCAGCATTCCACTGGATAGTCAGAAAAGCGTTATAACTCATAACGCAGACCCTCTTTCTACACTCTTAGATTTGCGAAATGTAGAGACATAGACGTCTAAGAATGAACTATTAGACTTGGCATTATGTCTCATAATGCTCTCGAGTCTCTCGACTCTCGAGCATTATCTAGTCCATTTTATTCACTCACATGCTCCTAAATTCTTTGTTTTGTTTCTGTGTTCTTGATACTTCCTTTCCCTTCCAGTGGTTAGTAATTTTATGTGAAGACTATGAATTGATTCTCATTAATGTTATGTAGACTGAATCATGTTATGTTATGATATGACCAGGGGAGTATTATTCATTTAGCTGGATATGAGATGCCTAAAAAAATTATGCTTCTTTTTTAAGAAGCTTAGGATCAATTTGAGAAACAAATCCGAAGATGAGGAAATATTAACCAAAAGTTGATGGGTATGAATGCAGGTTTGCCAAAAGGAGAGTCTTCTAAGCAAAGCCTATGACATCTACATTTATGCTTTAAGGCTCCCTCTTTACATGTTTGTGCTCATAATATTTTCCAGTCCTGTTGTATTGAGCATCCTTTTCACAGGTGGGTTACTTACATGAATCATTACATGCCCTTTCTCAGATTTATTGCTTGCCAATCCCAGTAAAGGCAAAATGTTTAACACTTGTAGGTTAGGACACGTTAAGGAACTTGGTTAGTTCATGGAGCCCCATCTATGCTAAATGTTCTAGAACCTGGGTGCATTTGATGTGGACATATATCAATGTTTGATGATCATTCAAATATGTCACATTTAACTACATCTGAACAATTTAGTGACTTATGGACAAAACATTTGGAGATCTCCACATGGTTATCTCTCGATGATGTGTAGGTCTCTGTTTGTGTGTTTTGTATAGATCTTTTGATTTTTGGCATAGATCTATCTATCAATGTTTTGCGTAGGTAGTCTTTTGATGATCATTTTTTTAAGTTATTATTAATTTTGGACTTTCAAAAGTCTAGAAGTAGTTAAATGTGGCATAATTTCTCTCAGGATTCTACTTAGTGGATATGGAAGGGCTCCAAGTGCTAAAAGGAATAGATCCCTGGTGGGATGCTGGAGGCGTATCTGGCTTTCTGGAGAAGAGCATTCGCATTTTCATCTTCAGTTTCTCCTTGTCTACAACTTTTGGAGGCGCGAAAATTGAGGCCATGTCCCCATATGCCTTACTTTTGGCCAATCTCAACACACTCCTAGCTCAGCTCATGTTTGTGTTTTTCAGTGGTGCAGGTATGAGCCTGGAGCTCTTTAAATCATTTTTTGCAATTGAAAAATTCTTGATCTGCTTCAAAAATTAAAAAAATCTCTGCAATTCCTCAATGTGAACCAATTCTAATGAATCCCTTTGCTTTTAGATAAGGTAATTCTGCCTATGACAAGCATAATTTTGGACCAGCCTAATACAGGCCAAAAACTTCATGAGCGATACATTTCACAAGACACATGTTTTGCTCATGAAGTTTTGGGCTTGCATTAGGTTGTTCCAAAGTTGGCCTGTCATAGGCAGAGTTACCTTAAATAAACCTTGCTAGTGAGGTGTTAGTGAACACTTTAAGTCAAATCTCTCCTGAAGTATAGGACAATGTCCAAAAAGGAGGGAATTGCACAAAATAAATGTGTTGACAAGGAGGGCGGAGCCCAATGAAGAAACACATTTTATGTACGTAATTTATGACGACAAGGGGTATTGCTTGGCATAAACCACTTGCCAGAAAATGTCATAAATTTGGATGAACATAAAACTTTACAAATGAAGAATCCGTAATGCCCGATTATGTAAGGGGACTTGCGTAATGTGTTGATTATGCGAAATAAGTTGTCCAACAAATGAGTAGGGAATTTTTTGGCAAGGGTTTATGAATACAAAGAGAATGATTAATTTTCCATCTTGTCACCCAGGTGGCAAAGTATGGTGCCAAAGGCCCATTTGAATACATAAGGATTACATTTGCACCATCAAGTCCACTTAGAATACAAATATAAATGTCGCCAAGTTAGACTATACCATTTAATTCCAGTTATAGGATGACAAATTTATAGCCCATGTTATTTATTTACATGCAGTGTTTCACCGGCTCTCTCAACCTGTCAAACCGGTGCGGTGGTCCATGGTGGCCCTCATCACAGATGATCAATACGCAGAGGCTGAATCTCACCTTCCTGGACATGAAGCTCAAAAAACGTACAAGTACAACTTCCTATCCTCTCTCATTCTTTTTCTTTCTAGACTATACAAACCAATCATTTGTGTCGTAATCGAAAATGAATCTTTTAAGTTTTTTGGAGTTGGAATTGCCTTTGTTGAGTTTTAATGATGCATTTCGTTTTTTGTTTGAGTAGGGAACAACTACATTTCAGGAAACTTGTTATCAAGCTAAAATCAACCCAAAAGTTCAAGTTCAATGATTTAAGAATGTTTTTTTGGAAGTTGGAAATTTGCTTCCCGTGTTTTCTATGAGCCTCTTGCGGAAATTTTGCCGACCAACATTTCCCATTCTCCTCTTGTAACTGTTGCACACTTCCATGTAGAATTTTTATTTTATTTTTATTTTTTAATCTTTTAGGCAAGGTTTGGCAAATTCTATGTGCTTAGTCTCTCTTCATTTAGTACCATTTTTGTTGGTCTTTGTATTAGGTTATTTTGGAAGAAAAGAAAGTACATTCCTTCTCATTCTTCACTTTCAAGCTATGGATGTTTATTCCTTCTTGTTCCATTTTATGCCTTCTCTTTTTAAGACGTTTTGCTTTAGAATTCGTCCATTTATTTAGCTGATATTAACTTTGATGTCTAGTGTTTCTATGATACCGTTTTTTTGCAGGTCATTTTTGATACGGCTCAACTTGGTGGACCCTAAGCAACTGATCCTGATCGAATGCCACTTTGAGCTTGTTTTTCAGTGTTTCATCACTTTGCCTGACCACCCAGCACCCTTCATTACTGGAGTGAGTTTGAAGCTTGTCCGACCCAGAGTCTCATACCTCAAGTATGGACTCATTATTCGGCATATAATTGATGAAAACAGCCCTCTCTACAACATGGATGCTGAGGTACATCTTGCTCTTTCAAATGTATGTTTTGGGGGTTTCTTGATCTTTTTTATATCATTATGCTGGCTGATGAAACACCAAACCAACACCCATCTTTCAAATCATAGCAGTTTTTTATATTAATTCTTAAAACTACTTTTTGTACAAATTAACCTGTCTTCCACATAGTCTTGTGGAAATCTATTTTATTGAAGTTGGAATTGGGTGCGGACTCTCTAGTGAAACATGTCATGATGTAAGCACACCTAATTGCTATGCTGTTGCAGAACTTGACCTTGCAGATTCCTATATAAAATGTACATTTGAACATCAGAGCTTAAAGTTGATCTTAAGGATATCTCTACTCAACACTTTAAAAATCCATACTTTTATATTGTTTTGCAAGAAATATGAGCCAAAAAACTAGATTCCTCTTTCAATTGCCAATTAAAAAACAAAAAAAACAAAGTCAAATTATTAATATTAACCATGCTCAAATGCTTAGTCAAATGTATGTAGGTTCGTGCTCCACTATCCAATGAAGGTCTACACTCACATCTTATTTGCTGATATCTTGACAAGAAAGTTTTCATTCACATCACCTTCACATCTATTACACTAAGTACGCAATGTCACGATCCTTGTCGTGACTCCTCTCACAAAATCCTTCACATTTTCATTCCAGAGAAATACCGTCCAATTATTTCATATCTAACGTTCATGATGAAAGCCTAGACGGCTGTCTAGCGCTACGACACAATTGCAATTTGAACTTCCCTCTATTCTCAAATGAAAACACACAATAAAAAAAAACCCAGTGATGTGTTGTTGTTGTTATTTTGACAATTTTTCACGGCGATTGCCACAGGCCATGGTCCGTCAAGACGTGAGCTTCCTGGCCACCATGTCGGCCCTGGAGAAGTCGTCGATGCAGCCCGTGTTCAGTGAGATGGTGTACGCGGTGACGGACGGTGACATTCTGTGGGATCATCAATTTGACGACCAGGTCAGGACCGATGACTCAGGCCACCTGGTGTTTGATTTCAAGGCTCTTAACAAACTGAGACCCTTAAAAAAGGAGACTGACATCGGACACGATGGCGGAGGAGGAGAGGGACCTGAGTCCGTATCAAAACAGAGGACAAAAAAAAGCCCAGGGGGGAAATGGGAGAAACTGAAGCATGCTGTTGTTTCAGGTAACACAGACTGAGCCCGGTTTTGTATTAGGTAACCGATGAGCCGCACTAGTGGCAAATAGGTATCGTACATAATTAGTTACAAGTACATTTTCCAATCACAACTTTAATTTGATCTTCATGATCCAAGGGTGTAAGAAGCAAGTGGAAAGGGGAAAGAAGGTTATGAGTTGTAACTTGTAATGGCAATGGTGACGGGTTGCCAATGGAACTAGTTATGAGCTTTGACTTTGTGCAAGATCATTTGGCAAAGGAATTGGAGGTGGCAAAACAGAATAGAAGCAGCAGCAGCTTCGGTTTTGTATTAGATAACCACAATGAGCCGTGGTAGTGACGAATAGGTTATTGTACATAGCCGGTTGTACATTTTTCAATCACAACTTTTAATCTTCATGATCCAAGGGTTGTAGGAAGCAACTTGAAAGGGAAAGAAGGTTATGAGTTGCAACTTGTAATGGCAATGGTGACGGGTTGCCAATGGGACGGTGCAACGTTAGCGTTGAAAAGTCAACATCTGATTATGTGTTTGTTGTTGCATAGTCTGTTTGTTTTGAGTAAGGTCATACTCAATCTTCTTGACATTCATGTCACTTTTTTGTGTATGCAAGGCCTCCTCCTCTTTGGGGCTAGTCTCAATAATTTGGAAGATAGGTTGTCAGTGTAAAGAGGTCACATTTTGGACATTGAAGAATTAACATGAATTGAGGGCTCTTGCGTAGTAGTAAGGTAGAGGGCTTGAGAAGCGCTCATTTAAGGAGAAACATGCTTATGTAGAGAAATGCAAGCATGAGAATATTTTTCACAATTTTTCAAACAAAAGAGAAGTGAGGACCAGTTCACTTGAGATTTTGGTCAAAATTTTTGGAGTCAACATGAATTACATACACTTTATGCAAATTTCAGGGCACAGGGCTCTATTTTTGCTTGTAGGGTGTAGCCATAATTAATAGAAACATGTCTGTGAATTGAGGAAGTCATTGCAAAAATTGGATAATAGAATGCACTGGACGTTCATGTCAGTGCCTTGATGTGTCCATATAAACTTCATAATCAAGCAAGAAGGAGAAATTACAAAGATCCCTACTATTTGAGGATGCATTGTATACAAACTGCTTTCCATGTCATACTCCCCATTGTAAATCAAAATTTAATGCAGTTCATAACTGCACTTGCATTTTCCTTCACCTCTTGAAGCACTCAAATTTGAGCAAGAAGCGTACATTACTGTGACCCCTTTTGACTCATTCACATTCAAAAACCACGCACTCAAGACCTCAACTTCTCACCCCAACCATATAGTTCAATTTCAGACACCCTTAGCAGTGAATACTGTAATAGGAGATGGCCAAGGTGGTTGTCCATAATCACACCGGGAATCACACACCTACAAGAATTATGCATTAAATCTATCACAATGCATTGAATGTGGACACTAAGTGTCTGATGGATGACAAAGAATCCTTCCGTGTAAGTTGACAGAAGTGCAAATGTTCATCCTTGGGAATTTTGTACATAAAGGGAAGGTCTTGCACAATAGTTTGACCTCTAATGAGTGCTTTGGGGGAGAGTTTTAAGTAAATGATTCACACTGTAGCAAAAATGATGGTTTCATGATGATCAACTCGATCAATTTGACCTACAATCAATGCAACCACTTAAAAATGATTTGATTTTGGACCAATACTTAGGTGCATTTTTCATTTCTACAATGATGTGGAAAGTCATCCGCCGGACACGTTTGGCCCTCTCCATCCTTACATGGAGAATCTTGGAACATCAGGCTCATCACTGTGGAATACATCCTTTTGAGTACCTTGTGAATCATTTCCTTAAAAAAAAATAGCAACAACATTTATTGGAAGTCAAAGTACTATGCAAGAGCTTCCCTTTTTACACAAAATTCCATGGATGAACATTTGCACTTTTGTCTTACAAAGAAAGATTCTTTATCATCCATCAGACACTTTTAGGCAACCAAGTTAGTTGTAACAAGGTTAACCCCAAAGCTACCAATTTTTGGCTGATGAAACTTTGAGAGAAACTATAGAAATAAGTAATGCACCTATTCATCCCAAAAAATTGACAATTTTTTGGATGTCTACCTTTGTTAGGGCTTTGTCCTACTAGGATTAATCCTGAAATGTTATAGAAGCCAAAAAATGGTCACTGGATGATTTTCCAAATTATTGTAGATTAAAGCTATTGGTCCACATATCAAATCATTTTTGGCAAAATACCTTGGAGATAGGTCTCATCTTTTTAAGGTTAAAGTACCCACTTTCTTCTCTATAGAATTTGTAAATAAACCATTGAAAAAGTCTCAAAATGTAATAAATCATACCAATAATGAATCATATCTCAAAAAAAATTATCAATAAAAATACACTTAAATATTTTAAAATTTAAACTTTATTTTTCACAATCATATAGCTAGTTGCGGCAACCGAGCATCTATAATAGCTAATTGGAATGAACAAGACAATGTGGTTCATCTTAATAAAAGCAATTTTTATGCAAGTGGTATGAGTTTTTGTTTTCCTCACACAACAAGCTTCAATGATGGATACCACTAAAGATATTTCAACTCGTAAGGTAGGAGATTCTAAAAGCACACAAGCTCCAAAATTGCCCACCCCCTAAAATGTACACTATTTGTACATGATGTTTTTTAATAGTCTTCATTGATGTACAAATAGTGTACAACTTAGGGGGGGGGACAGTTATAGAGCTCTATGCCAATTTAACTTCAAGATTTCCTAATTAATTCCACAAAGCTCCAAAAAACACAAAACGACTTGTATTAAATGCCAATTTCACTTCTCTATAAAAGAAACTATACTAAAAAAATATTCCAAGAAGTTTAACCGAACCAAAATTCAATTCCAACCAGCCTTTAGATGGTCACATTATGAACCTCGTGCCATGCCACAATCCAAAAACATACAAATTTGTAAGGTCCATTGATATGAAAGTTTGTGATTTTAAAAACAATCTCAGTACAAAGCTGTCCACACAATTTTCATATCATCTCAAATTCGTGATTGTTGTTTAGTTTTCATCTAAATTCATCTATAGTCATTTTCATTCATCTATATTCATCCATAGTCATTTTCATTCATCTACATTCATCTATATTCATCCAAATTCCATTTCAATATCATCCAAATATTCACAATAATTAGACCTCATTCATCCATAAATATTTTTGTATTTTTGTATATTATATTTTTGTAAGGTGATCTCACATGAATTGAATTAGTTTGAGCAATAAGAATTGAATTGCAAATCTAATGAACACTCAATAAAAATATATTATTAAAATCATTATGTTTATCTAATTTCATATGATAATTATGCAAAGATATGTTTGTTGAAAAAAAACATAATTTTGAAAAATATTCAAAGATTTCTAGTTTCACCAAAGTCCATTTTTAGATAACATAAGAAATCTAATGCCTAGTGAGCGTAAAACATCTCTACCTATCCAACCAACAAAAAGCCAACAATTTGATAAGTTCTATCAATTTTTTTTGAATTGTAACCATACAAATTCAATCTAGACATGTTAGAGATCACATGGGAAAAGAAAACACAACAATATTACTTATGGATTGAAAGATTATAATGTTTGATCACAAGGGTGTCAAAAAGGATTTTCCAAAAATATAAACTATTACAAAATAGTAAATTGGTTAGGTTTTATTTAACTTCAAAGCATTGTCTACACCCAAATTGGGTGCATTGGGCATTTAGGGGATAATTGATGCTTTCCTACAAATTGATCAACATGTGTATGCTCTACTAATGAGTTTATCAATGGAATGGATGCAAAAAAAAACATTTTTGAGACACAAAAATCAAATTCTGAACATCCAAGGTGGTAAATATGGATTTGGAAGACCTAAAAATTACACTCAATGCAACTTGGGCAATTGCATTTAGTACTCAAGGGATCATTGATGTTCGGTTTAAAAAAATCTCCTACTTTGGTTTCCAACAGGTGTAGTGATATTTCCAACATTTGTAGTGATAATAATTGGCAAAGTTAATTAGACCTTTAACTTGCAGAATGCTTTTATTTAGTGAGGAACAAACAAATTTCATGGTCTCTTCATAGTACCCATTTGCAAATTGCACAAATTGCTAAACATACAAATGTAAAATTCAAATTCAAATTAACATGTTGTTGGAAGCATGACACAATCTTACTATAGTCTCTCTAGTTTAACACTTATCAAACATGACTACAACTCTTTGTTGAATTTAATATGAAAAAATGACTTTTTGTTTTATTTTAAATATATACAAATGTGGAGCCAATTAATATGGTCCATCAATAAGGGTAGAAAGAGACCACCAAAGTGCACAAACTATAATTCAAATAGAATCATTTGCATATCAATATCAACATTCGTAAAACTACACTTTTATGCACTCAAAATGAGTATAATTGCACCTACTTTTTTCTAACCTATTTTCTTCTAACCTACGTGACATTTCTAAGATCCACGGATGCTTCAAAACCTCTGATGCATCCAAACGCTTGTTGACATTAGACGTCAACATTCTTTGAATTAGATCTTTTGCACCTTTTGAGATGTATGGCCATGGGTCCTTAGCAAACAAGTCTTGGCGCTTCATGATTTCTTTGTATACATCTGTGAATGTGCGGCCATCAAAAGGAGGAAACCCGGCTAAAAGACCATATAGTACCACCCCAAGGCTCCAAATGTCCACTTTGGGTCCATGGGTGCGTTCCATGACTTCGGGGGCCGTATATATAGGAGTCCCAACGACATTGGTCAATACATCACTATGCTCAAAGAATTGGGCCAACCCAAAATCAATCACTTTGAGTGCTGAGCCTTTGTCTTTGGTTTGGAACAACAAGTTTTCAAGCTTCAAGTCCCTATGGACAATGCCAAAGTCATGACAAGCCTGGATAGCACTAGCAATTTCCTTGATCATTTGAGCGGCTCTTGGCTCGTCAAAAGTACCATTTTGAACCATACGATCAAGGATTGTCCCTCCTTCACATAGCTCCATGACTATGTATACATGATCATCATCTTCCAAAACATCTTTGAGTGCCACAATATTTGGATGCTCTTGAAGATTGATCAACCGTAGGATGTCTATTTCCCGTTCTACCATTTCACAATCATTTTGTGAGACAAGGTTGCGCTTTGGTATGCATTTGCATGCATAATGTTTTCCGGTTGCAATTTGGGTGCACAAATGTGTTACACCAAAGCTACCCGCCCCCAATTGCTTGCCTATAGTATATAAGTCCATCATTTTGATTGTGTTCATTCTGACAAGCAACAATTGACAAGGTCATGAAAGCAAAGACACTTGAATAATAGATGCAAAGCCTTGGTTTTTATAGAACTAGGTATCTTTTAACTTTGATTTAGTTTTCATTTATCTTTTACATTGATTCATTTTCCATCTTTCTTTTACTTTCATTTAGTTTTTACCTATCTTTTACATTGATTCATTTGCCATCTTTTTTTTACTTTCATTTAATTTTCACCTATCTTTTACTTTATTCTAGTTCTCATTTCGAGAACAATTAATCAATTTGAAATTGAGGGTTACAAGCTTTGATTCTGTGCACATCATTTTGCAAAGACTTGGAGGTGACAAAATACAAGAAGCAGGAGTTTCAAGAGTACAGGTTTTGTATCTGTTGCATAACTTAGTTTGTTTTTTGAGCCATAGTCTAAACTTCCAATAATCCAGTGACATTCATGTTGCTTTTGTGTATGCAAGGCCTCCTCCTCTTTGGGGCTATTCTCAATAATTTGGAAGATTTTTCCTTGAAGGTCCATGTAACTATGAATGTCAATAAAGAAATGTCGTGTAATGGACCTTGAAGGGTTAACATGAATTGGGCTCTCTTGAATAGTCAAATGGATAAGGTAAGAGGTCCAGAAATTGCCCACATAAGAGCTGAAGCTGAACTTTTGGGAGGCAAAGCTTCTTGAAAATAATTTTTAATGAATTTTCCTAGAAAGAAAAGTAGAAAGAAAAGTAGCATTTAACCCAAGTCGTTTCATATTTTCTGGAGCTTTGTGGAAATAGTTATAAAATTTTGAAGTTGTAATGGCATAGGGCTCTAAAATCGCCCACCCCCTAAAATGTACATTGTATGTACATTGCTAAAGGCTACAAAAAATCCATATACATACAATGTACATTTCAGGATGTGGGCGGTTTTAGAGCTTGTGCGATTTTAGAGCCTATTACCTTATGAGGAGATGGCCAAGGTTGTTGTCCATAACTTATTAGAGTAAACATAAAGTGTGTGGAATGTGGGATCGGGAGTCGGAGTTTGAGAAAAACATAGGATGAAACTCCTTGGAGCACCCAAGCGAGAGTCTAATGGAGTTTGGTGTTGTGCTTCTTTTGTACTATTCTTAATTAACTTCTAAATGTCCAAGCCTTTTGAAGGATATTTTTCTTATGAAAAATGAGTATGGACTTATAGTTATCCCCAGTGAAGTAAATTATTATTTTTTTCAAAATCTAACCGTATAGATGTTTAAAGAGTTTGCTTATTAGTATGCATACCAATTTGAGTGCAAAACTGCATAGGAGTTGTGAGATTATAACAAAAAAATGTATGTTTTCTATCTTTAGTATGTTATTCCTCCCCACATTGTTTCAAAAATTTGCATATAAGTTTTTTTGGGATTAATGATGACATGAACAACTACAATATTGCTAGCACACCAAAATGCACTTTCAAAAACCTTACTTTTACATGAAAAGCTATCAAATTCATTGCACAATCCACCTTGCAATTGTTGTAATGCAATTTTTTTAATACATAGAGATCGCAAATAACTCCAAATTAACACTTGCATGTTAAATTTTCAATAGTAAGAACCATGGAAACACTTTACTCTTTCCATTGGAACCATTTTCAAAACAAATGGATATATATAATTTTTAAGATTTCAAATCAAGCGAAGTTAATAAACTTTGCTCAAAGCCGGGAAATGAAGTAAGATTTGCAAGCTTTACTCTTCACAAATGGTACATATATGCCTTTGAGGGCCTCTCAAAAATCAAATATTTATTTTTTTCAGTGAAAAATGAGAGATTCCAATAGTTAACCCTCAAAATTGCCCATAATTTTTTTTAAATGGTCAAAGGAATTTAATTGCCCACACCAAAATGAGCCTAAAATTTCAGATTGACCATGTATGGTTGGTTGGGCATTTAGGGGTTAAGGTAAACCAACCCATCACCATTCACTGCCTAATTATGTTTTCCTAGTTTTGGCCCCCATTTTACTCACTACAACATCTAAATCCGTTCATTTTTTTGACAATTTTAGTGCATTAATGCAAAAGGGTTAATGTGCCAATCCTTCATTGGTGGGAACTCAAGTGTCAATAGACACATGTTAAGGCGATAATGGGTTGTTTAGGGGACATTTTTGACCCCACTTTATAAGTGGTTTTGTAATTTCAAGGCAGACAACTTCAAAAATTCACAGAAATTACAATTTTAGTTAGAAAATTAGGATTCTACTTGGGTTTGATCCATGAGACAAGTGCACACCTCTGAAAAATATGTGCTCTTCTTGGAATTGGCTCTAAGAAACTCAGATTCCAAATCAAGATGGTAACAAGCTTGTCTACCTTAAACCTTTTTGTGACACCATTGTTACAATTGGGGATGACCTTTACAATTAACTCTATTATCTTTGTTGATAAAATGGAGGTCACAACACAAATACATGCTTGCCCACAGTGTGCACTATGCAACTTTTGAAGATAAAAAAAGACCAATGCTCTAAGTTGGGCACAAATATTATGGATTTGTACTTTGCTACTCATCTAGAATCACACGTCTAGAAGAATTGTGCATTAAACCTATAAAGCCGTTGTGGACACTTATAAGTTTCTGATGGATGACAGAGAATCCTTCCATTTAGAATAGAAGTGTAGATGCTCATCCTTGAAATTTTGTGCAAAAAAAAATGTTCTTGCACAACAATTTGACCTCCAATAATTGCTTTTCAATTTTCTTAACCCCTAACTACTCAAGACACCAAATTTTGGTGTTGACAAAACTTTGAAGTTAAATAAAATTTATCAATTTATTCTTTTTGAAGTGTAGTTTTAGCATCAAAAATCTGATTTTTTACATGAATGGTTATGATTTTTCTATAATTCATGGTTTGTGCTAGGGTGTCCATTGCAAATCTTGATTTTCATATTGTTGTGGGATTTTTTGAAGTGTGCTTCAAATACACTAGATTTTGGAGAAAAAATCACTTTATAAATTCATTTAAAAAAATTGTAGAGAAGATTTTGAAAAGACGTAAATTAATTGGAGTTGTGCATGTTATGCCCTTTAACCTTGTATTTTTTTGGTGACCAATTTTTTAATTTTGACTTGTGAAAAGAAAATTGAAAGGCTTCAAATCACTTTTAATAGTTTTAACACCCTCATGATCAAACATTGTAATCCTTTAATTCATAAGTGATGATGATGATGATGTTGTTGTTGTTGTTGTTGTTGTTGTTGTTGTTGTTGTTGTTGTTGTTGTTGTTGTTGTTGTTGTTGTTGTTGTTGTTGTTGTTGTTGTTGTTGTTGTTGTTGTTGTTGTTGTTGTTGTTGTTTTCTTCTTCATTTGATTTCTAACATGTCTAATTCAATGAATTTGTGCGGTGACAATTTTAAAAACTAATAAAACTTATCAAAATATTGACTTCTTGTTCAATTTAGAGCACATTCTAAGAAGCTCAAAAATGGCCATGGGCATTTAGGGGGTAAATAGATGATTCACACTATAGCAAAAAAAAGGATGATTTCTACGGTGACTAGCTTGTCCTTCCAAGGTTAACCTTGGAAGGATGCTCTCCTATGACTAATGCAACCATTCAAAAATGATCTGACTTTTGGACAAATAGGTGCATTTTTCATTTCTACAATGATCTCAAAAGTCATGCACCGGACACTTTTTGCCTTTAATTTGCATCCTTACATGGTTAACCTTGGAATGTTGGGTTTGGTCGTTGTGGTAATCTTCATTTTTGATACACTGTGAATCATTTCCTTCAGAATATACCAAGAGCAGTCATTGGAGGTTAAATTACTATCACACAAAATTCTAAGGATGAATATTTGCACTTCTGTCTTACATAGAAGGATTCTTTGTCATCCATTGGACACTTTTAGACCGCCTTGTCATTACAGAGTTAATCCCTAAACAACCAATTTATGGATGACAAATGCCACTTTGAGAGAAACTATGAAAATAAAGAATGCACTTATTCATCCCCCCAAATTGACAATTTTATGAATGACTACCTCTATTAGAGGCTTTATCCTACCATAATTAACCCTAAAATGTTGAAAGTGGCCAATGGATGATTTTCTAGATTACTATAGAATAAACCTATTGGTCTATACAACAAATCATTTTTGACAAAATATTGTGGTGATAGGTATTGTCTTTTCAAGGTTAAAATGTCCGCTTTTCTATCCATAGAAGTTGTAAATAAACCATTGAAGAAGTCTCAAAAAGTAATAAAATGTACCGATAAAAAATCATACCTCAAAATTTTTATCAATAAAAATATATTTTAAAATTTAAAATTTACAATCATATAGCTGGTTGTGGCAACCAAGCATCAATAATAACTAATTGGATTGACCTAGACTTAATATTTATTCTTAAATCTATTTGTATGCAAGTGGCATGAGTTTTTATTTTCTACTAAGTCAATAGAAACAAGCTTCAACGATGGATAATACTCAAAACATTTCAATTAATATGTCTACTATGATAATACAATATGCAAATTTGTAAGGTCCATTATTATGGATGTTTGTAATTTTTGAAAAAAAAGTTGTATAACGTGGCCTACACAATTTTCATACCATCTCAAAATGTTGATTGTCATTCAACTTTCATCTACATTTATCCAAATTTAATATCATTCAAATGTTCACACTAAATAAACCTCATTCATCCACAAATAGATTATATTTTTATGAAGTGATCTCGCACGAGTTGAATTATTTTGAATAATATGGATTGGATTGCAAATCTAATGAATATCCAATAGAAGTATATTTTTAAAATTATTATATTTATCTAAGTTCTTGGAGGTTTCCAAGAAATACCAATACCTAATTACTTAATATAAAGAGTGATGAAGCTATCCTCTATGATAAGTTTTGAAGCATGACCTAGATGAGTTTGAGTTTTCTTTTAAAGAGAAGATTGTCAAGAGTGTTATTATATCCCATGTTTTTTCAGAAATTAAAAATTAATAATATTCAATAGTGAATTTGTCACTAATTTGTCACTCTTTTAGCTTTAGTTGTTTTTTAATATTGTAAAATATCCATATCTAATGACCTAGAGATAAATTTTATGTGGTCTATTTCTATAGTAGGCGGACATAATCCTACTAAGGGGCATCTAGAAATACATTAATTTATGTCCTCCACATTCGTACAAAAAGGGCTCTTCTGTGCATATACTTGTGAACATTGGAGATGGTATCAAGCTCATTTTTTTAGTGAAATCTAATCACCACAAAGTCCTCACAAATGGTCAATTTTTAGTTTTTTTTAATCCACTATGATAGATTTATTATAAATTATAACCTTGATATAACCTTGAAATTTGTGAAAAATTGGGACATAATCTTGGACATAGTACTACGGATACAACTAAGTATTTCATAATACTCAAAAAAGATACTTGTCAATAGTACAACAAATCTTTAATATGATCAATGGCCCAAATTGACCACCCAAAGCTTTTCCTTTTAGTACAACTAAGTATTTATAGTACTCATCACCCAAAATCCAATTTCTTCTAAAATGAAACAAAATCGACCACTCATTCTTGCAACACTCCTCTTGTGATAATTATGCAAAACTTTGTTTGTTAGAAAAAACTATAAATAATTTTTAAAATATTCAAGTTTTTTAGTTTTGCCAAAGTCCATTTTCAAAAAATTCAAAAAATCTAATGCCTATTTAGCTTAAGACATCTCCACCTATTCAAAAAATATTTCTCAAGTCTAAACCACTAAGTCACTGTTTGAAAGTACGGTTCACAACTTCATATATTTTTCCTACTTGCGTTTGCTATGTTAAATTCCAACCAATTGCAAGTCCTTTCTTGGGAAAAAACAAATTGAGAATCTTAATCCCTAAATGCCCAAGGCCATTTTTGAGCTTCTAAAAATTTGCTCTACATTGAACAAAAAGCCAACATTTTGATAAGTTGTATCAATTTTGTATGAATTGTAATTATACAAATTCAAATTAGACGTGTTAGAGATTACACAGGAAAATAAAACCCAACAATATCACTTAGGGATTGAGAGATTATAATGTTTTATCATGAGGGTGTTGAAATTGTAAAAGTGATTCGAAGTCTTTCAATCCTCTTTCCACATGTCAAATCTAAAAACATGGTCACCAAAAAAATAGGAGATAAAGAGCCTAACATGCACAACTTCAATCAATTTATGACTTCTCAAAATGTACTCTACAATTTTTTTAAATGAATTGCTAATGTGATTTTTCCTCCAAGCTCTAATGTATTTTGAGACTCATTCCAAGGATCCTTCGACACTACTGAAAGTCAAGATTGCAATGGATACTTGTACACAAAATCTTGAGTAAGAAAATCATAATCAATCATTTTTAAAATTGGATTTGTGATGCTAAAACTAGACTTCAAAAAATTATTCAAAAATATAAACTACTAAAAATAGCAATTTGGTTAGGTTTTATTTAACTTCAAAGCATTGACAACACCAAAATTTGGTGCCTCAAGAATTTAGGGGTGAATCTCTAAATGCCCCAGGGGACCAAAAGTGTCCTCACATAGTTTAAGTCCAATTCAAAGTGTTGTAACCTTTGCATCCAATGTCCAAATTCAATAAAACTTGTTGGAAGATTTGAGCTCTTTCTTCTAATTTGTGTGGTAAAGTTTTCAGATCAATCCAAGATGTATCGATTTTTTTTGTGAGCCAATCCAGTTTTAGAGGTTCAATTTGAGTTCACCAAAGTGCATTTAATGGTTGCAACTTGAGGGGCTTGTATCTCCTTTATCCAGTGTTTGGTTGCAATCAAAATTTGATGGATTATGTTTTTTTTGAAGTCTAGTTATTGTGGCAAAATTCTCATGTCAATCCAAATTATTTTGAATGTTTGAGAGCAATTCAAAGTTCAAAATCATGACATTTTTGGATTACAATGAACTTGGGCGGCTTGTTTCTTCTTCAAACAATGTTCGTTTTCAATAATTGTTTTGGGTAAAGTTGCACATACAAGTTTTGTTTATGTGGCTAAATTTCATATCATTCCAAGAAGTTATGAGTGATAGAGAAGTATTTTAGTAGATGGAGGTTTAGCCTCATATGTGTTTTTTCTTGTTATTTTTTGAGATTTCAAAACCATTTTGTAGACGCAATGAGTCAATTGAATGATATTTTTTTTCCCACTAATGTGTTTGTATACTAGTTTTCAACCAATTTGTAGTTTTGAGTTTTTTCATTTGAGCAGGTTTATAAATCGAATTTCACCTCCAAATGTGTTGCTAGGAAAATTTTAGCGTCCTTTTTCAACACTAAAACATTATAATCTTGCAATCTATGTGGCCAAATGACTCCAAATTTGATTCACGTTATCTACAACACATACACTATAAGATTGTGTGGTTGAGATTTATATACCTTAACCCCTAAAGGACCAGCCTGCAGAATTTGGCAACATAAAAAAATTGGGCAGGTACATGTGGCCAGAGATTTACAAGTTTGAGGCTGAAATTTTATTAGAAGTTCTGGATGAGGAGTACCTTTCATTTGAACTAAATTTTATGACATTTGGAAATACGAGTCAAAAGTTATGGCCTAATATGTTACTTTTTTTCTCAACTGGGCAGTTAGGGCAGATCAGAAAAAATCACTTTTTTCAGAAACAAAAATTTGAAACTGGTTTTCCAGAGCTATCTATACGTGGAAAGCTTTTAATCATTCCATTTTGACCAATGAGTCAAAAGTTATGAGGAGTTTTAGTTTGCGGGCAGTTTTGGAATCTCTACTCTAAAATAAACTTTGAAGTCTTTTATCTTACTCAATTTTCAATATTTTTTGAAAAAAATAAAATCATAGGATGTAGATTGTTTAATACAACATTTCAACCATTGGGATTGGCATTTTTCAATTTCATATCTAAATTCTTAACAATTTAGTATTTTGAATCATTCTCTACTTCATTCTACTTACTATTTTTTTCCTATATGTTGTGCAATTCCAAATGATGTGAAATTTTTCAAGCATGTAGCCAACTTGTTTAGGAAAAAGAATCCAAAGAAGCACCACCATTTTGGACATTTTTTCATAGAAAAGTGAGCTTTTGAAGTGCAGCTGCCCAGTTTTTTGCAGGGGTCAAAAAACGATTTCAGTGATTTTGAATGCTTATATCTTGCAATCCACGTGGTGGAAAATTCTGAAATTTTTACCACATATTCTCAAGTCAGCATACTACAAGATCATATGGTTACATGAGTCAAAAAAATGTTTTTTTCAAAAATTTGGTACTTCTACTAAAAACGGCAGTTCTTGAGCGTTTTCAGTGAAAACATAGTCACGGAACTTTAGGGGTTAATGACATTTAAATCTATAACACTTCAAAAGCAATGATGTTTTGAAAACCTAAAATGCCCTGGGCTTTTAGGATTTAATCATTTATCATTCCAATGTCCTGTATTTGTAAAAGAAAATAAGCACTTAAGAATGAAGTTCCCCCCCCCCCAAAAAAAAACAGAGCCTTAACCCCTTTAGGATGTTAGTAGCCAAAATTGGCTTAAGGTTTACAATACAAAAAATCTACATATTCCGTTGCCTGGGTGTTAAAGGATTCGGCATCCACACACAGATGTGCCAAAAAGGGGTGCCAAATGCTGATTGGCGTGTGGTTTTGGAGACCAGGGCTTCACTTAGATTGAATTTCAATTGACTAGAGAATCTCATTACATACATATGGGGTGGTAAGAGGTAGAACAACCCATGTGAGATATGTAAATTAGAATTAGTAGGAGCTCAATCCCTCGTATTTAAGTCAAAAGTAGGAATTGTGTTTGAAGCAAAACTTTAGACCTCATTTAGGCATAGTAGAATAATTTTTCTCAAAAACATTTGAACCAAGAAAAGTTGGGAAATAAAGATGACTTGCATCTCCAAATATCCGTTTTCAGATTTTGAGTCTTCAATCAAGAATTATTGGCAAAATTCAAAAAAGTAGTAGAAAGGAATTTTTTTGACATTTTCAAACATCTTCTTTGACTTTTGCTCGTAACTTTTGATTGGAGGTTCAAATCTCAAAAGGATTTTTGGAAATGCAAGTCATCTTCATTTCCCAAATTTTCTTAGTTCAATCATTTCTGAGAAAATTTATTCTACTATACCTAAATGAGGTCTAAAATTTTACTTCAAACACAATTCCTACTTTTGACTTGAATATGAGCAATTGAGCTTTACTAATTCTAATTTACGTATTCTACATGGATCATTCTATTTCCTACCACCCCATCTGTATGTAATGAGCTTTTCTAGTCAATTGAAATTCAACCAAAGTTGGAGATGCCTTTGAAACTATGTGAAGTGGTTGTTGGATTCATTGTTCTCAATGAGTTAAAAGTTAAATTTCTACAATTTGATTTTTAAGCAACTAAACTATTTTACATTGTATACCACACTTGGGGCCCCTTCTTGTCTTGTTTGATGTGGGGCACAAGAGGTGCAGTAAGGCCTTGGTCTCTAAAATCTTATGCTAAGTCAACATTTGGTGCTATACGGAATGTCAGGAAGTGGAGTATGTAGATTTTTTTGTATTGTAAACCACAGGCTAATTCTAACATTGTTTAGGGATTAATCATTTATTATTCTAATGTCTTGTATTCATACAAGAAAAAAAGCACTTGATGAAGTTATAAATCCCAACATCTATGCAATTATTGCCACACCAAAGACAACCATTTTCGTAAGTCCAAGTATTGATTGCATACTTTCATACAAAAGTGTCATTTTATTTTTATTTTTTTGTAAGGGTGGAGATCAGCTCTTAGGAATAACTATTGGTAGTTTTAGTTACACTAATTTGTTCTATTAGTGCATGTGGATCTAATTTACCAAAATCACACTATTTTTAATAAGTACAACCCAAAAAATTACAGTGTTATTCTAATTTTGTTAATAAAAAAAAAAATTGTAGTTGACATTAATCACCCCTCACTAATAAGACAAATCAATAAGCATTGAAAACAAGGCATTTATAGCAAATTTTTGCCTATAGCCAGATTGTCGATTTATGATAATGTTTCATACTTCAAAACTCTTGAAAGATGTTGAATTCATTGCAAAATCACTCTAATGCATTAAAAATATTAAAGTGGATGAATATTTTGACGGTAAGAAAATAAGATTTTAGTCAAAATTTACCATTTCTAAATATTTGTTTTACCATCTACTAATGTGTTACCATCTAAAATAATGTTTATAAATCAAAAGTAGATTAATTATTTTTAGCATAACAATTTGGGGGTAAAGACTTCAAAAAAGTTCTATAATTTTGAGAAAATAGTAAATGAAAATTTCGGAACCCACAATGTCTCTCTTATATGTTCATATATTTAGTCACTTTAAAAGTTGCTACAACTAATTGAAAGATTACATTTTTTCAACATATTTTGGACATGTTGAAGTACAAATACATAATTGTGTAAAACATTTTTTTCAGAAATTTTATAATAAATTTTGATTTTTCAGAATTTAATTAAACTCATATTTGAAAGAAACTTTTAACATGAGTAAATGTTTTTAAGACTCTTTATTAAGTGGATTGATAATTTTTTTAAGAAATTTTTGGTAAGAGTTTCATGAAAGTTAAAATTTTATTGAGTGAAATACTAATGAATAAAATATGACTCCAAATAGTTATGTTTCTTATAATTCATTCTAAAAGTCTCTAAAATATTAAAAATAATAATTTATGATGAGTTTATATACAATTCAAATTTTCCACAATTTTTGAAGATTTGAAGAGTAAGTAATAAAAGCCGTAAATATTGAAGTTCTATTTTAGTCAATAACATTTCACTCAATAAAATTTTAAAATTTGTGAAATTTTTACTAGAAAATTCTAAGAAGAATTTTCATTTTATTTTTTGAGGAATCTTCAAAAGAATTTACTTGTAGAGTTGGAAACAGAAAGATCCTTTCTTCATTGAAACGCTTCCCTACATAGTCAATACTTCACCAAATTTAATAATTAATTTTACATTCTAAAAGTTATGAAAGAAAGGCAAAAGATAGTAAACTTTTGGCATATTAAACAAAGACAAATAATGGTAAAAGAATTTATAAATAATTAAATTAAATTCATGGTTAGAAGGCTTCAGAAGTTGTTAAATCAACTACCGATCTACCACCAATTTAGTACTAATCCATTCTCAATCTACAAGATGCTTGCTTGATTTGAGGCACTTTCAAGTTCTAAAGAACAGTCTAGGGTCAAAACAATATTGTTACATGTTGAATTATCAATAAGCATGGCAAATTTCCTAAAAAATTTAGGAGAAAAATTTGCTTGGCAAGGTATAAAAGGATGGTAGGACAATTGCCCACACCTCAAATTCTAATACATTTTTTCTCCCCTTTCTCAACTTTAAAAATATGGAGCTAGTTCTAAATTTGGTGGAGAATTGACTCAATGGAAAAGGTCCAAGTAAAGAATGGACTATTTTGTCCACATCTATATTAAAAACAATTCTCACTAATAAATTTGATTAAATTATTGAAAAATAAAACATTGTCTGTAAAACCTTTAAATTTTATTTTAAGCAAGTGTGTTACTTGTACCACAACAGCATGTCCAAATTTTGTTGAAAATCTCTAATTCCTTAATTAGCTATGGCAATTTTTGTAAGTGTACGAAACTTTTTGAGAGCCACTGTAGCATAACTCACGCACACCCGAGACACGATCTCGCCGCGCCGCACCTCGCCGCTACCATCGCCGCACTCGCGCGTCTGTTTCCTCCGTCGCTACAATGGTCCGACGCGCTCCCACTCCATCACTTCCACTTCCACCTCGCAACAATCACAACCTTCACTACTCTGCAGCCTTGATGCATCGCTGAAGAATCAGGTAACATAATTCGAAGATTCCCTTGATCATCTTGAAGAAATTTTCCTTTTTGCATTCCGATCTGGGGTTTCAGATCACAGATCTATTGGAATTGGTTTAGGATTCGTGTTTTGGTTGCGCTTGGGATGTTGCATTGTTGGCGTTGCTTTTGTTGGAGCCGAGGAATTTATTCCCGGTTGAAGCGCAGAGCACGACGGACGGGAGAGATCGGGAGGCGATTTGAGAGCTAGGGTTGGCGATGATGGCTACCCTCAGTAGGGTTGGCCTGTTGGGGGTGGCGTGCTTGGTGGCGTTGTTGCTGCTTCAGCTATGTCATGCTAACGAGTACGATCACAGGGTATGTTCTGGTCGCTTTCTTTAGTTTGGCCAGCTTTCGCGACTGCATGCCCTTTTGCTGTTGAACATTTGGAGTTTGGGTTTGGGTTTTGCAATCGCGTGGTTTTAGGGTTTGTGTGCTGAGTACATGTTGTTAGTTTTGTGAGGATGTTGAAACACCCTAAAAGTGTTGAAATAAGCATTTGAGCGTGGATCGTATTGTCAGATTGGCTTCAGTTCGTTGCAGTCTTGTTGGCAATTTAATGACGGTTTAATGCATCTTAGAATGTACGTTTCATGAATAGTCTATGATTTTTCAAGTGGTGATTTAGTAGATGTACCTGAAATTACTCCGAAACTTAAAATGGCCAGACGAGGCAAGAATGTATTAAGGGTTATTTTGGGTCTGAATCGCAAGTAGGTGTACTTACCTTAGTCTTGTGTATGGATTAAACTTATAATTTTGTGTTGATGAGTTTGACCACATGACGGGGGAAAAATTGAAAAAATTAATGTATGGAATGAAAATATAACAGTTTGTACTGTTTAACCCGCTTCAGCTTGAATATCAATCCCTTGCCGTAAATATTTGTCAATCGAACAGGTGCAGAACTAGTCCTCCGGTCTCAATATCTGCAAACCCTATCCAAAGAGCTTTCGCAGTATCGGACTATCGCACTATCGCAGTATCTGACATGACTGCTTGCTTTTTGTCCATTGATTTAGAATAGTCTAACCTTTATGGCATTGTGTTCACTGCATCCCTCCCCTGTTTGTGAATTGTGCAGTATGTAAAAGGGGATCAGGTGGTACTCTGGGTAAACAAGGTGGGACCCTACAACAATCCACAAGAGACGTACAACTACTACAGTCTTCCGTTCTGCAGTCCGGGTAAAGGCTCAAACGCTCGACACAAATGGGGAGGACTTGGGGAAGTTCTGGAAGGGAATGAGCTCATCGACAGCGAGATTGACATCAAGTTCAGAAGTAAGTGGCCTTCGTAGGATTCTTTTTGATGGTTGATATTGTGTACACTAAATACACCTTATGCTGTGGACCGCGGTAATTACGAGAGGGTAAAGTAATACTCCCTCTGTTTCAGAATAGAAGCAGTGTTTCTTTTGTATTTTACAAAGGAAACACTGCTTTTATTGTGAAACAGAGGGAGTATATGTTTTTCAAGTTTAGTGTGGCACTTTTGACGAACTTCGTAGCTGGAAAAGTTGCGTACAACCTCCTAGGACATAGTCTCTGTGGGTCGCATTTATCTTTTAGCCGCACTATATGGTGTGTTCAGTAGTTTTGTGTGCTTTCAGTGAAAGTTCTACCACAGTCATGCTAGGTCGCTCACCTGTGTTATTATGTGACACAGCACCCGTGGAGAAGAAAACGATATGCAGCTTTGATATGAATCAGAAGTCAGCAGAAGCATTCAAAGATGCTGTCTCGAGTATTTACTGGTTCGAGTTCTTTATGGGTGAGTTACGAAGTCCAGATTAGAGTGTTCATGTTCTTTGTGGAGTATTTTGGTGTCACTTTCTTGGGGTATAATGCACAGCTCGATACTACCCGAAAGTATTTCTTTTTGACAGAGAAGTATTGTGTTACAGCATGGGATTGATGAATCTTGAATTGAGTGCGGTCATTCAAATGATACGGAGTTGAAATATTTACTAATGATTAGTTTGGGTTGTGTGTTGGTGCATACGTGCAGACGATCTTCCACTTTGGGGTATGTAGTTGCTGATCCTTTTGGCATTCCTACTGCTGGTTTGGTGATGATCAGTGCTTGTCAAACTCTGCTAGTGTTGATTGCAACTGATATTGGTTCGAACATCTTTGGATACAGAGTCACATGCCACATTGACTTACAAGTCTTAAACGTCAATGATGTGCCATCTGGGGTTTACAGGTTTCGTAGGGGAGCAGCACTCAGACAAGGAAGACGATTCCAAGTTCATGATGTACACTCACAAGGACCTGGTGATCAAGTACAACAACGATCAGGTATAAATTTGTGAGTTTTATGAACCATCATTTGTAGAATTCATCTGGCAACTAGTAGTGCACGATGGAATATGTGGCTCTCTTAACGAAGTTATTGGGGTATTCACAGATCATTCAAGTGAATCTTACTCAAGAGAACCTCCAGCCCATTACTCCTGGGAAGAAGGTCGATCTGACGTACGCAGTGCAGTGGGAGTCGACCAACACCTCATACATCCGACGATTTGATGCGTACCTAGACTACCCGTTCTTTGAGCACCAGGTGTGTATGAGAGGAAGAACCACGATCTCTTATTTGAGAATTACTTGAATATTTATTATGGAGTCTTGCATTGACCCGTTCATGTAATTTGACTACAATGTGTTAGACAAAGCATGTTTTTCTGGCCTCGAGTTTTTGCTTCACCGTTCATTCTACGTAGGGTATGACTCCTATTTCGTAGGTTTAATGCAAATTTGAACACCATTTACTAGTTTAGCTATTGATGGATAAGATTGGAACACCAGTTAGGGAGCTTTGGATCTTGTGTTGATCACTTGTTGACTGGCCATCTGTTCACTCGATGGCACACTTTTTTGTTGTTACATTATATCATGGATGACACTAGATAGAATGACACAGGTAGACATGGAAGGCGAGTTGTTGTAGATTGCTTCTGCTTAGGACTGGGATGACTTGGAGATTGATTTTGCATGGTTGGTTTGTGATGTTGTGATGGCAGATTCACTGGTTCTCCATCTTCAACTCGTTCATGATGGTGATATTCCTGACCGGGCTGGTTTCAATGATTCTGATGCGTACGCTGCGGAACGATTACGCCAAGTATGCCCGCGAAGAAGATGACTTGGAGACATTGGTGAGTGATGTTTTGTGTTGTTTGTTATGGAATGAGCGTGATAGAGTTTTTTTGTATTTTGGAATAACGGGGGTTGTGGCTTGTTGGTGGCAGGAGAGGGATGTGGGTGAAGAGTCGGGATGGAAATTGGTACATGGAGATGTGTTCCGTGCTCCTCGGCAGCTGGTGCTTTTGTCTGCATTGGTTGGGACTGGAGCGCAGCTGGCGATGCTGGTGTTACTGGTGATCCTGTTGGCAATCGTCGGAATGCTCTACGTCGGGTACGTTTACTGAGTTCGTGTTTTGTTAAGGAAAGGGAGGATGATATGCTTGTTTTGAGTGGGTGGAGTTAACTTCTTCCATCATAAGCTAGGTAACCCCTTCCGTGGGGTTCCCTTTCCTTGAGATTGAGAAGTCACCCATTTACAATGCAAGTGGCATGAAAACACGTGATTTGTAAGAAATGAGATACGTCTAGGTTCTATCACTTCGTGAGATACCTCATAGATTGAAAACTCATGATACAATGGTAGTCTAGGCTCATGACTGAATCCTTTTGAAAATGGAACAAGATCAGTACACTTTATTTATTTTAAAATTCATTCTATGTATGGAAACCACTCAAAATAGTTGAAAGCCATGGGAATGGGATCCCTACCTTATTCGGATGTTGTGACTCCAGTGAAGTGGATTGTTGAATCAATTTAGTGGAATTGAGGTGTAGTGGCCGTGCAAACATGGCTTGTCTCTTGCATTTTATGTAGTGGTTGACTGGAGTTGGGAAGTACTGTGGTTCTATAAGGACTAGAATCACTCACTATTATCCACCTGTTTGCAGGCGTGGAGCTATTGTGACCGCATTCATCGTATGCTACGCATTGACGTCTTTCATTGCGGGATACGTGAGCGGGGGGTTCTACTCGCGCAATGACGGTACCTTTTCTCTACCCTTGAGAGTGACTAGCAATGGCGTACATGCAGAATTCGTGATTATGAACAGTAGAAATATGTTCGGAAGCCAAGACAATCGACTATTAGCTTTCAAAGTGCACTTTCTACTTTTACCTTGGACACTTAGGCTTTAGGAGATCGTCTTTTTTGAGAAAATCAATCGAATTTAGTTAACTTCAAAGTGCCTTCTTGGCCGACGATGACTGCTTTTATCTCTATAGGGGTTGGAAATTATTCATATAGGAAGCTTCCAAGGAAGGTAGCAGAACATAGAAAAAGAAAACCACGTTTTGTATCTTTGAATCATAGAATTCGTTCTCTGATGCTGTTTTTGTGTCGGTTTTGCAGGAAAGCACTGGATGAAGTCGATGCTGCTGACGGCGTCGTTTTTCCCTTTCTTGTGTTTCGGCATTGGTTTCTTGTTGAACTTTGTGGCCATCTACTACCATTCTCTGGCCGCTATTCCCTTCGGTACTATGGTAAGTTTTTCACATTCTGCTAGGAACCGAGAAACTTGTGGTCTTGTAGGATGAATATTTTATCCGAAACTTGGGTGATTGCAAAGTTTTGTTGTGTATTGGAATAAGCACAATGACGTTCTGCGAGGTGTTTTGGCTGGAAATTCTGATTTCTGTTGAATAATTTTATCCCCAAAGTGCACAAACTTCAAGTAGAAACTCCACTTTGGAAGCCAACAGTCCTTTATAGTAACCACCAATACATTGGTTTCTATCGTGATTTCTATTGATTTCTATTGCAAAAATGTAGGCCAAGATTTTATCTTCCAAATTTAACCCGTGATTGTGAGTCCTGGGTCTTGTCTGAAAGTACTAGGCCCCTTGTAGAGACTTGAATGGAAATTGTGTTTCCTAAATTACCGCCTCCCTCAGCGCACAAGTCTTGAACTCTAGCATACGCTGTCGGTACATTCTGTTACCTTAAAGCTTCCTACATGGAAGCTGTACATGGAAGCTTTCTACGAAAGCTTTCTATGGATAAGAAGCGGTCGCTGCTGGCCATTTGGGCACATAGGGGCTAAAAGTGAGCGAGAGAGTCTGTTTTACTTCGGGAGAGTCATGGTCGTTTTGGTTTCTCTTGGTTGATCCCGAGTTTGGTGGGATGCAGGTGGTGGTGCTTGTGATTTGGGCTTTCATTTCATTCCCGCTGGCTTTATTCGGGACAGTGGTTGGGCGGAACTGGAGCGGGCAGCCGGACAACCCGTGCAGAGTGAAGACCATCCCTCGACCTATTCCGGATAAGAAGTGGTACCTGAAACCGACAGTGGTTGCACTGTTGGGTGGGTTGCTGCCATTCGGGAGCATATTCATCGAGATGTACTTCGTGTTCACCTCCTTCTGGCAGTACAAGGTGGGGCTTACTGTGCCTCTCTACCTCATGTGATTATTGTAATGAGCACGTCCTTCGGAATTCTTACTTGAAGTTATGGAAACACTGTATTTGACTTCACACTAGTTGGAACCCAACTTGTTACTCAGAGGTGTTCTAGAAACCTATCTGCGTTAAAGCCTGTCAAGTGCAACTGCATTTTAGGTAGTTTGTAACACAAATCCGACCAACTGTAATAGCGCTAGTTTTTCTAGAAGACCATGGAGGTCTCTACTGCACCATTTAGTGTCATCCATGATATAATGTGCCATCGAGTAAATGGACTGTTTCTGGGTGAAGCTTTTGAGTGAATAGCCGCTCAATCAACGAGTGACCAACACGAGACACTAAATAGGGTTTCAATTTCATCATAGGTACACAAATACTTAGGTATAGTAGTACGTGGTGTTCAAATTAGCATAAAACATAAGAAATAGTGTATCATATCCTGAGTAGAGTAAACGGTGTAGTGTAAAGAATATTCTTGCGTCTTGACATGTGATGCAGGGATGCAGGTTTTCATGATTGGTTTCGTGTGCTATGTGGTTGCAGGTTTACTACGTGTACGGATTCATGCTGTTGGTGTTCATAATTCTGACCATCGTGACAGTGTGTGTGACTATCGTGGCGACCTACTTCTTGCTGAACGCCGAGAATTATCACTGGCAATGGACTTCCTTTTGGTCCGGGTCATCCACTGCCCTCTATGTGTACCTGTACTCGATTTACTACTATTACATGAAGACAAAGATGTCCGGGTTTTTCCAGATCAGTTTCTACTTCGGTTACACGCTCATGTTCTGCTTCGGTCTCGGTATCTTTTGCGGTAAGTGAGCTTGTCAAATGGTGTGCTTGTTGTGTTGGAGATGGTTAAGGTCGAGGATACTGTTTCCGTCACTTTAACCATTGTAATCAACACGTAGGAGTGTTCTTTCACTGGTGGTTGGTATAAGAGCTGCGGAGATATCATGTTGGGTACAAGGGCCAATCTGTCAAGATCAAATTTGATGAATTTCTTATGCAATTTCAATGTGGGAGGTTGTCGACCAGAATTGAAGGGCGAGTAGACAACCCCATGTCCATTCAAAGATCAACGGCCATTGACATGTAGTCTAGTCATGCTTACATCACTTGCTAATTGAAGTCCAACCAAGTACATTAATAGATGAGTTTGTGTTTGCTAACAGGGACCGGCATCAGATCCCTAATAGTTTCAGTACCTTAAGTGGAATGTCTGACTGTTGTGGTGGTGCTGATTCCAGGCGCTGTGGGGTACCTAGGTTCGTCGTTGTTTGTACGCCGGATATACAGGAACATCAAGTGCGACTGAGTTTGAGATCCATTTTTTTTTCCGAAGCAACATTTGGTCTTGGACTGCACTTGGTGTACTCGCAACTGCCTGTGGGGTAGCTCCTTGGAACGTGTTTCATACAAGCTGTTGGTATCGTGCCCACTAATGACAGGGCACCTTCAACTCTCTGCAGAATACTTTGTCCTAGTGTCAGTGGAGCCACTAAATGCGGTTGAGAGCATTACTTCATTTGCTTTGAGGCTTATGGAAGCCATCCCGTCGCCCTTTGGAGTGCCTTGTCCAGAGATTTTGATGTGTTGTCGGCATGGCAGTTGGGCACTGGGAGGTAGGAGAAAGCGTAAGCAGTTTTAGGAAGCACCGCGCTAGTATGAGGGTCTGCTTAGAGCTTGTTGGATGGGGGTCTATTTATATAATTATCAAAGTTTCCCAATTTTGTGTTGCAGTTGTTACGTATAGGGCAATGCCCGAGGAGGAGGGGATTGCGTGAAAAAATGGACCGACGAGGAGGGCGGAGCCCGACGAGGAGGTGCATTTTTTCACGCAATCCCCGCCGACGAGGAGCCATTGCCCGACGTAAATCACGAACAGATGGATGAAAATTGGGCATGAGAAATCGAAGCCGGATGAGAAATCCGTAATGCCCGATTACGCAGGAAAACCCGCGTAATCGGGCATTACGCTGCAGAACCACCCCGCAAAATGAACGGGAGGAATCCTGGGAGTGGTTTACCGTAAATGCAAGTATGATTGATGCCATTGCACGGAGCTCTCCATTAGCTTTTGTCTGGAAGATGAGGAATCAATTATTGTGACTTGGTGGTCTCCTTGAAAGCAGGCAAAAACCTAAATTTCAACCCCTCCCCACCATCAACCAATTTTGACGCCCCCTAGTATCACCTTGACATATAGAAATAGTTGTCAATGAAATCAAAAAATATGCTTACAAAAATTAGAATGAGTATAAACTAGACTTCGTAGATTATATTTTGATGATGTAACTCAACTTTGTTTTAATTTGTCTTCGCTTGTAAGCTTGATCTCTGTTTTAACCCCTGAACGCCTCAATCCACTTTTGAAATACCATTTATTGCAATTTCATGAAATTGGTCAATAACAAAGGTTGTCTTTTCACGATTCAAGTGTTACATTGGACATTGGATTAACGAGAAGTTAGTTAGACGAAAAAGAGCCTGCAAGTCCTCTATTCATTGGCCAGAATATGGATGTCAGAGCGTTTAAGAGTTAAATTGTCATTATGTGCATATTTAAAACTTGATCCTCATTTTAAATCGTCTTTTATGAATATGACTTCCAGTATGGACACATGCACTTATGAGGTCCTTTCTTTTAATAATTTTGGGAGAATTGAAAAGAAATACTCTCTCTTTTTTTGAAAAAACTTGTTTCTTTTGTGTTTTATAAAGGAACAGAGGTAGTATGTGATCCTCCTCAACCCAGCTAGAAGAAGGCAAATTAGGTATATAAGAACTTAGACCAGGGCGCACTTTTGAGAACATTGACACTTTTGAGAACATTGATGCATTTGGTTGGCACTTCAAGCATTTTGGCAAGTAAGGTAACTTCATCTAATTACATTTGAACATTAGCAATGGAACAATGTTCTCAATATTAGATTGCTTCATTATTTGTTGGATCTTATTGTTACTGGAAATGGAAAGAGTACTTTAGATTCTCTTCTAATACGTGTTTTGAATATTGTATGAATTGAAATTTTGAATTTTTAAGTGTTGAAAGTAGATGTACCTAGAATTCAAGCCCCCCAAGCTCTTGTGAATAGAGGTGATTTATTCTAGGCAAGAATTTGTAGGGGTCGATTTTAGAAACAGGAAACAATATACAAGACCTTCCTTTCTTCAAATTTGAATTCATACAAAAAATGGGAGGGGATGTCATTTTTTTAACCTCTAAAGGATGGAGCCTATAACCATATAGGTCAAACTTGACAATCCCTCAGTATGCATCCTTCATTTCTTGATTTGCTATTGATGATGAAATCTTTTTGGTTTAATTTTTCAGAGATGAAATCTAATGTTTGATATTTGTCACTAAATTTTCAAGTTCTTTTGGGAAAACTTCAAATTACCATAAATCTTTGAAAAAAAAAATGAAAAAAATTCACATCATGTTCAAAAAAACATAAAATTTTCAAAATAGATAAAAACTTATAGTGTAGAACATTGTGGTATAAAGAAAATTTCCATATCACTCCATGTTTAGACACATGCTTATAGATCCTCAACTTCAAACTTCACAAAAATACTTATTGGTTGCTAAACCACAAAAATACTTATTTTAAGCCCGGCCATTATTGCAGAGGCGTCGGCTGCCACGGCTTAATTTAGCAAGCTGCTCGTGAGCGCCAGCAACAGATTTCCTTCAGAAGCGCAGCGATCGGTACGTAGAGCCCCACGCAGCCACTGCAACAGGTTGAGATTGCTTCCTTACTGTACCTTTCATTTGGGGACACTGAGTCTCTTCATCAGAAAAGTTGGGCCAGATTGTTTGGATGCCATCCTGACACCAAAGGCTGCATTTCAGTCATTTTAGTGTCATTTTATCCACACTGAGTTGGTATGGAGGTTGGCACCAAATTAACTTAATAGCATCTCCATGCACCATCTTGACACCATATTCACATGCCTTGAATTTCCTGATGTGAGTTTGAAACTGGAAAGCAGAGCGCTGCGTTTTATTAGTTTCCGTTTTGGTGTCTTGGGTTGGTTTACTTGGTTGCCTTGTGCTTGGCTTCTGCCGATAGACAACCACTGTCTATCTGCAAGAGGCTTCAGAAAGCTGCAACTGAACTGTATTGGTTCCACGGCAAGCTGAAGCTGTAGCAAATTTCGGAGTCGTAGTCGTTGCCGATCTGTAAGGTAGGCACCCCCAAAATGGCACCTGACCTTAAAGCGCCATCTACAGGCTATGTACATTTCGAAAATCAGTTATGTACCTATTTGGATGGAGCACTTTCAGAAACAAACTTTGACCCTTAATAACTTTTGCATACAATGTCCAAATGTCACGTTCTCTGGTGCGTTGGAACCTCCTTTCACTTGCCAACAAGAATATATGAAAATTTGACCAGTTTAATAGTAGTAACTAGGCTCAGTAGCAAAAAGTGGCGGTTTTGGGTGTACCCACCTTACTAGGATTTGAAGAGGAATCATAGCTATGGCGATGCAATGTCTTGCAACTACGCAAAGAATTAAACTCCTTTGCTAGAATGTTTGTCTTGCTGTTTATGATTACTGATTGGGTTGGGTGTTAAGGTAGGGGTTTGTAAAAGCGACCTATCTCTAAAAGCGACCTCTAACACAGAGGTACATTTTGCTTTCTTCAATGTACCAACATTGTACATTTAATTCAGGGAGGGGTCGCTTTTAGAAACCACTGCGTTTCAACTTCAAAAATTTGTAACTAATTCCACAAAGGTCCAAAAAATACGAAACGACATGGATTAGATGCCAATTCCATTTATCTTCCTAGTAAAATTTGCTGAAATTTTTTTCAAGGAGTTTAGTTTCCCTGAAAATGCAACCAGCTCTTAAAGGGTTGCTTTGAGAGCCTCCTACCTTATTGTATGTGTTTTGTGTGTAAAGTCAGAAAATGAACTAAATAGTCAGTGGCTTTGTTTGTTATAAGCCCATGAGGGCATGTCGCCTTTATTGGCGCAGTTAACTCAGAGACTGTTTCATCTTTGGGAAGAATTCTAGGTGAACAATTATGGAGTAAACCCAAATGAAAGGTACATTAAGCTACTTTCTAAATTGTAGATTAGAATTTATGGTTCAAAAATATCTGGTCGAAATATTTACAAATTTACAAATTTTCATACCAACGACTCAAAAGATGTCCATTTGAAACCAAATGTATGAAACTTCAAACAACTATTGTCCTAAAGCATCATAGATTGAATTGAAAATACAAATTGAGTATAATTGCATGATAAAGCCCATGCTCATAATGGCTTCAAAATTATGGAAATTTAGTCAAATAGCTTCAAATTTTCATGGCTGTAATTACGGTGAGTAGCTTCAAAATTCAAGGCTTCTATTGTATCAACTCAGACAAAATTCAACCTTATATACATCAATTCATATATGTAACAATAAGTCTTTGCCCTTACTAATAGGTTATATTATGCGTGAACACATGCTTGATTCCTACATTTTTAATTGTCCTATAGTGTAAAGCTTCTATAGTGACCTCAATAATTGAGTCAATGCCCCTATCAAGGAGCATTAATTAAAGCCATTTGGGGAAGAGAAAAGTTGTTGCAATCCAAATTTGATTTTAATAGTGCCTAATACACTATTAATATACTCCACATGGCGGTTTAGCAAAATAATATCTTCATTGTGAATTGGGATCACAAATGTGCATGTACCCTCACAGATTCATTTTTTGAGGCGGTGTTTCAAGCAACTTCATATGAGTGCTAGTCTTTGAGACCTTGTGTTTTGTGGAGATTTTTTTGTGGTTTTTCTTTTCTTCTCTCTTCTTGAACATATTGTATAGTGTGAGAAGTATAATTGTCATGATGAAGTCAATTTCAAGAGAGAAAGTAAGAGATATTGTTGCTCTTTTGATGAAAGGTAAGAGTACAAGAGAGGTTGCAAAGTCTCTTGGTTTCTCACAATATACAGTGAATAGAGTGAGGAAGAAACATTGTAGTAGCTTAGAATTGCCAAAACAAGGTGTGTAGTTGGTTTTTATAATGGATGAATCATTGATAAATTCCTATAGTTTAAGTTCGTTCACAGGGAGATATAGATGTTCTATGGTAATTCCTAGAGAAATTTAATTAACCCAAAGTTGTGCACAATTAAAGGAATTGGGAATAAATGACCATATCCAATTGATTAATAGATAAAAGTTTCATATTTATTGTATTTAAACCCAAGGTTGATAGACTTATCCAACAATTGTCAATGTCACTCTTTGAAATCTCCAGCTTGATTCCCTTTTCACCATCCAGGATCTATAGCTTTTTATTCTTTCATTTGAATTGTAACTTTCATTTGAACAATGACATTTATATTTATTAAACCTTTTGGTGTTGCACATTGCTTCTACATATTCACTTCAATATGCATAAATTGTTTGATGCACCTCTCTGGACACCTAAAATTCTGAACAAATCATGATATACTTCAGGTTTTCATTTTCTTATACTTATGTGCTGTTGTCTAGGCCCTTGTATTGTGCACATAGCAGCTCGTAACTCATTCTATAACTTGATGTAAATTGGATGAATGAAAAATGTTCATTTGTCACAAGTTCAGGACATGTTGCTCTGTGCATCGTTCTGAGAACGGATTGTTGAGCACTTTAGGGTCAACTCCTAAAGCTCTTTCAAATCCAAAATGATTTTGAATTTAAAAATAAAAAATAAAAAATTGGAAGAGAAACAAATTTTCAGAGAATCTAATTTTTATGAGAATATAATGGTTTAAAAAAGAATTATGCGTTTTGTGTTTTTTGCTTTGAAAATTTGTTCTACTCAAATTTGATGTCCCAAAATCTTAGCAAAGAAATTTGAGTCATAGAACTCAAAAGCCTGACAAAGACACAATGTCAAAAACCTAGGCAATCTTGAAAAAAACATATTGCTCCACTTTGTAGACTTCGATCTCACACATTTATTGCCCTCATAACCCAAATTTTTTATATTTGACTCTAATACTAGTCAAGAATAGGATCCTATGGTTACAAATGAATCAATAAAAAGTGAATCAATTTTAATTAATACCCTAGTTTTAAATAGTGCTGATTTTTTTACAGTTTTGTGAGTATCTGCCAATTTCAGACACATGGACCTTTAGAGGTTAAGGTCAATAAATGATTTTTTTAACACAAGAGTTAGGTATTCTAGGGGAAAAAAATGCTCAATTAGAGAGTGCTTACTGCAACACAATTGAATCCATGAACAATTATACTACAAATTGAAAGAGTAGAATTTATACATCGAGAAGCATATCTAAAATGGAAGGGAAATCTTGTCCACGTCCAAGATTCCAATAACGACCATACTAGCCTAAAGAGCAAGGTCCATCCAAAAAGACAGAGCCCAATAATATTGGCTTTGCCAACATAATGAACCAAAAAGATTTGCAGAGGGAGACACTCCAACAAAAGATCCCACAACTTGTGTGTGCCTCACAACGCCTGCAAGTTGTGATGATCTTCTGGGTGTCGATGGTAGTCGTAAAATTGTACATGAACAAGTTGATCTGTATGGCAAAATTTTGCCGCTCCATTAGCCTAGACAAAAAAGTGGAGCTGCTAAAATGGAATGAATCCAACACCAGAAACAGAGGGAACGACCTGCACACAATCAGCTCCAATCAGCACACATTTCCATCCCAACCTGAACTCATCCCCCCAAATAAATGAGAACTCAAGATATAAGAAAAGCGACGTGAAACAGTCCTCATTCTATGGTTCAAGTGGCTGTGGATATAGTCACTCCACTCTAGAGAAATGAAAACCCTACGAATCCATTTTGAAAAATTTCCCAAAATACATTCTTAGTTCAAAAATTGTGTTATTTAAAAAAAATTTAAAATTTCAGTTCCCTTCATTGGGAAAATAGCGAAATGCTGAAAGTGATGGAAAGGGGGTTCCCACCTGATCTCACAAGCCGGCAGGTGTGACTTGAGCCTTCTTCACAACTGGAACAAGAGGCTTTGACAGGAACTCAAGGATGATGCGGTTGTACTCTTTGGGATTCTCAAGCTGTGGCACATGACCACAATTCTTCATTATCACGAGCTCTGAACTTTTTCCTAAGTGCCTGCATCGTTGTCCAATTCCATTGTTAGGAAATGATCAGAGACCACCGAATTCCATTGTCAGTACTCACAAGCGACCACCCATTCCAGATCCGGAAGCTCTAGATTCTTATGTCAGCACTGTACTACAATGAAACCTGCATCATTCAATCAAAGTGTGTGTCGCAGCATCATTGCACTGACGTGGTCAGTGTCAGGAGGATTTCACTGTACAGTTCGTTACACAGTGAAGTATACTTTTAATTGCGTAACGATTGTTATAAAAATTCGTAAATTGCACAATCCGCTTTCTAAATTAATTATCAGAAGATAAAAGGGGGAAGAAATGCGGATTCTGACGCAATTCTCTGACACAATGACGTCAGAGTCTTCGTCATACTCTTTGGAACCAAGCCAAACTTTGAATTGAGGTCTGCTGTAAGGATTCTGACAGATCTACTCTTGAAAAGAATTATTATTTTGTACTCCGTCTTTGACAGTATAATTATCATTTAGATAAATAAAAATGGCAAAATAAAACAATATCTACACTCTTAGGATAGAATTTAGGAGTGTAGTTACTTTTGAAGCTTGTAAGCCAACTCAACATCGAAAATTTCATCGTGAGCGCCCCAGAGCACCAGCGTTCGGGTCTGCGTCAACTTGGGAAGAGGAAACGCTCGCTCCGTGCCAATGACGAGCGCATCCAACAGCTGCCGTCTCTCCACCCGATACTCCTCGTGCAAAACCTAATCTCCACAGCACATGCACAGCTTCAGACGACCAAACCAAACAGTCAACCACCTCTTGTAAGGTACTCAAATGTCCCGTATGGCCGTATCCACCTGGCTCCTAAGAACATTCACCTACTCAATTCGACTCAAGTAGGAACCTGAAATGGATGAAACCTACCGTTCCACGCGTTTAGGTTTCTTTCATGGAAAGTAACTTGACTATAACTTCCTCATGCAAAGACTTAAAGAGTCAAGAAGGTTAAAATAAGTAAAGGCTAATGCATGATTTTGGTAAAGGTATGCAAAATTTACGAATTCATAACTAATTCAATACAACTCCAAAAATTAGAAAACAACTTATGGCAAGTTCCATTTTCTCTTGACAACAACACAAAAAAATCAAACTTAATCCTCATTCTCATCATAGATTGGATCCTTATTTGCATAATTTATGGAAATTTTCCTTAGCTATAAGTACCAAAAAAAAGGGGGGAAGAGAAAATGTGATCCTTGAACAAGTCTGGTGGGAAAATGGGAATAAACATAGAGCAGGACACGGGTTGGGGAAGATATCAAAGTGACTTCAAAATTTCATAACTAATTCAATACAACTCCAAAAATTAAGTTGGCTTCCATTCCTTTTGGCAACATTCAGAAATCTAAAACTTGATCACGTCTCTGATGATGATCTCAACCTTGATTAAGGTTGTATTTAATTCTCATCATATGCACCGAGGTCCGACACTTTCACACTTAACAACGAAACCCTAAAATTCAAGAAAAGTGAAAGGGATCCCAACCTTGATCACGTCTCTGATGATGAAATCCGGAAGCCACGGCTGTTTATACACCGCACTCGCAATCCCCGCCCTCACCTCCGCCACAGTCTGCGGTATCAAGATCTGGGAGATATCCGTCAACCCGCGCTTCTCCAATAACTTCTCATCATTATCAGGACTCATACAAACGCCAGAGCTTGAGAACACAATCTTGTTTACAAACTCCGGATAAAGCTCCGCCATTCGGAACGCCACCATGCCGCCATAGCTCGTTCCCACCACGTCCACCTCGTTCTGCACCCCGAGCATCTGCAGCATCTTCGCCACGCACTCCGCTTGGAAGCTCTCCGATCGCTGTTTGCTCTCGGTGACCGACTCCCCGAAGAAGAGAAGATCAGGCACGTACACGTTGTAGTCCTTCACGAACGCCGCCACTTGATTCTCCCAGCAGAGGACCGCGTTCGGGCCGAATCCTTGGATGAACAGAAGCGCGGGCTTCGAGTTCGGGACCGACCAGACCCCGTTCTCCGCGATCGGAGGCGTCGGCGTCCAGCAGTGCATCGTGGTGTCATTGTCGATTTCGATGAGCTCGGGGCGAAGGCCGCAGGCCTTGTAGTGATTCCGGAGTAAACGGAGCTTGAACTCCACCAGACTAAAATCGATGCACCTTCCCATGATGGAAACTCACAATCAAACTAAAATCAGAAGCGAATGCGAAAACACAACAATCTCAAAGAAATTGTGCTTCGATCATACGAATTCACTGCTTCTACCGACTCCAGCCGCTCGAATCATGAAGAAATTACGCTCTGCGTCTCTTCTACTCCACTCCAAATGAGACACTTCCAAAGATTCTACACACTCATCTCCACTCTCTAACTCCGCAAAATACAAAAGATAGTTACAAGAAAACAAGAAAAGCGATCTTCCAAGAAATCTTTCAAGAATTATTCAATGGAAGCAGCGGTTAGCATTCTCTCCACCATGAAATAGTCCTACCGTGTGATATTTCCGCGGTTTCAAGGGATCTGCACCAGAGCGAAGCCCAGAAAGATGGCGAAGGCAAATCTCCCTGAAAAAACAGAGATTCAACTTCAACGAAGGCAGTGATAGAATCCTGGTAACGGATCGCGCACCAAATCCCGTTTCCCAAGCTCAGCGATTATGAAAGACTACCAAAAGACCAAAAGAATTTGTATACAGAACGCAATGCAGACACCAACGAGGACGGATTCTTGCAGCGAAAAAATGTAGAACCTGAAGAGGCAGGAAACTCCTTGAAAATTTTATCTCGTATAGTGCGGGTTGCCCATGTAACAGTTACTAGTAAATTTTCATTTGGAAACACTGATTTACGCTATCAGTAACACTAATTTACCTGTCATATTATTTTACATGAGTGCTAACTGAGAGATTAGTGTATTGTGCTAATTCTCACTAAACCATTTTTTTTATAAATTTTGCTGGTGACACCATAAACTAATAAAATTCGCCCTGCACATGGTGAACTCACTGGGGATTATGTCCTGAGTGGGTTCCAATATACCGGACGTGAAGGTCTGATTCAGCACCCTAGGTGCCGAAATTGAATTCTCACATCAGATTCTGAGGGGTCCACGTCACCTCACACCATTCACAAGATGACATGTGGCACTGTTTTTACAAAATTGACTTAATTTATGTCAAATCTGACCTTTGCGTAGGGTAATTTGGATGAACAATGGTGAGTACCTTAGTAAGTTTTGTATATATATTTTTTGTGTGTTGCGCATGGTGAACTATTTTTCAGTTCAAAATGAATAAAGCTTAACCCCTCATTGCCTAAGGGGACCAAAAGTGTCCTCACATAGTTTCAAGTCCAATTCAAAGTGCTATAACTTTTGCATTTGATGTCCGAACTCAATAAAAACTTGTTGGAAAATTTGCACTCTCTTCTAATTTATGTAGTAAAATTTTCAGATCAATCCAAGATGTACTAATTTCTTGGAAGCCAATCGAAGTTCACAGGTTCAAATTGAGTTCACCAAACTACATTTGAAGGTTGTAGCTTTGGAGGCTCGTATCTCCTTCATTCAATGTTTGTTTTCAATAAAAAAATAAAAAAATTGGGTTATGTTTCCTTTGAAGTCTAGTTATTGTAGTAAAATTTTAATGTCAATCTAGTTTGTTTTTTAATGTTTGGTAGCAATTCGAATTATAAAATCCCAACATTTTTGGATTACAATGAACTTTGACATTTTGTTTCTTCTTCATATAGTGTCCATTTTCAATCATTTTTTAAGAAAAGTTGCACTTACTTATTTGATTGGTTTGTGTAGCTAAAATTTCATATCAATCCAAGAAGCTATGAGTGATTGAGAATCATTCTAATAGAAAGAGGTTCAGCCTCAAATGTATTTTTTGCAACTTTTCTTGCTATTCTTTGACATTTCAAAGCCACTTTGCAGACACAATGAGTCAATTCATTGATATTTTTTCACCAGTGTGTGTTTGTATATTGGTTTTGAAACACTTTATAGTTTAAGTTTTTTTCATTTGAGTAGGTTTAGAAATCAAATTTCACCTCCAAATGTATTGTTTGGAAAATTTCAACATCCTTTTTCCACACTAAAACATTATAGTCTTGCAATCTACGTGGCCAAATGACTCCATATTTGATTTACATCATCTACAACACACATACTACAAGATTATATGATTGATATTTATATTCTTTAGTGACATTTTGGACTACAACACTTCAAAAGCAATGATGTTTTCAAACCCAAAAAAGCCGTGTGCCTTTAGGGGTTAAACATAGTCTTTACTACACATGAGCATAATGTAGTGGATGGGATGGAGCAATGAGCATTTGGTATGGCATCTCCACCCCTTGGACAAACCCCTTAAAGTGGCAAATAATGGCTGCCTTTATATTATAGCCGACATGCCGAATGCAAAGCTTGGGCCAAGGTAGACAAGCCTATTTCTATCCTAATTAGCAATCTGAATATTTTGGGGTCAAATCTAACTATCCAAGAAGGGCAAAAATATTTTCTAGAGGTGTGTGCTTGTTTCACAAACCAAACCCAAGTGAAATTATAAATTTTTGATTAAAATTGTGATTTCTGTAAATTTATGAAGTGCTATGCCTTGAAATTACAAAACCGCTCATAGAGTGGAGTCATAAATGTCCTATAAACAATTTATAGACGCCTTTCCATATATCCAATGGTACTTAAACCCTAAAGTTCCATGACTATGTTTTCACTGAAAATGCTCAAGAATTGCCATTTTTAGTACAAGTACCAAACTTTTGAAAAAAAACTTTTTTTGACATATGTAACCGTAGGATCTCGTAGTATGCTAACTTGAGAACATGTGGTAAAATTTTCAGAAATTTTCACCACGTGGATTGCAAGATATAAGCATTCAAATTCACTAAAATCATTTTTTGCCCCTGCAAAAATATGGGCAGCTGCACTTCACAAGCTCACTTTTCTATGAAAAAATGTCTCAAATGGTGGTGTCTCTTTGGATTCTTTTTCCTAGACAAGTTGGCTACATGCTTAAAAAACTTCACATCATTTGGAGTAGTACAACAAATAGGAAAAAAGTAGTAAGTAGAAAGAAGTAGAGAATGATTCAAAATACAAAATTGTTAAGAATTTGGTTATGGAATTGAAAAATGACAATCCCAATGGTTGAAATGTTTTAATAAAAACATCTACATCCTATGATTTTATTCTTTCAAAAAATATTGAAAATTGAGTAAGATAAAGGAATTCAAAGTTTATTTTAGAGTAGAGAATCCATAACTATCCGCAAACAAAAATCCCTCATAACTTTTAACTCATTGGTCAAAATGGAATGATTAAAAGCTTTTCACATATATATAACTCTAGAAGACGGATTTCAAATTTTTTTTCTCAAAAAAGTGATTTTTAAAAATCTTCTCGGACTACCCGACTGGGAAAAAAAGTAACTATTAGGCCATAACTTTAGGCTCGTATTTCCAAATGTCATGAAATTTAGTGCATATAAAAGATATTCCTTGTGCACAACTTCTATTGAAATTTCAGTCAAAAATATGAAAATTTATAGTCACAAGTACCTGCCCAAAATGTCTATATTGCCAAAAATGCATGATGGTCATTTAGGGGTTAAGTCTTCACCATTAAAGAATTGAAACGTTATGCCTTGTTGGCATAAGTGTTGTGATTTTGTTAAAAATGAACAGATTAGGATAAGTTTTTGGACGGAATTAGGTCCAAAAGTAGGATAACAAAATTAGGTAGTTGGTGGAAATGGGTTGGTCTACCTTAAGTAATATTAAGGTAGAGGTAAAGTGGGTACATCCCAAATTGCACCACCGTATCTAAACCCACCATCCTTAGTATGCATACATTTCCAAAATCAGTGTCTATATATGTTGAAATGATTTTATCAAAAAAACTTTGACCCTTTCTAACTTTTGCATACAATATCCAAGCGTCGTGTTCTTTAGTGTTTTGGAACCTTCTTTTATTTGCCAACAAGGAAAAAATTCAATAAGAAAAGTTGACTAGTCTAATAATGATAATTAGGCACAATAGCAAAAACTAGTGGTTTAGGGAGGACCCATCTTACATGACTGTGTTTAGACTCCAATTTTGTCAAGTCAAAATCTCTTCAAGTTGTTATCATTATGACCTTAAACTTCTAATGTTGAAGAGGACAAAAGTGTCAAATAAATGACTTTGGGGGACAAAGAATGCACCTATTCTTCTAATAAAGGAATCATTTTTGGCTTGACTACTGTGGTGATAGGTCTTGTTCCTTCAAGATTGCAAGTCATTATCTAAATATTCTCTAAAATTTCATTGCATTATACAACTTTATATTTTGAATATAAATTATTTACTACTCTTTTAAGGGGTCACAACTTAATTTTTAAATGCTTTTGGAGTCATAATGTGCCTCATGAATGATATTAGATTCAAATTTCTAGATGAAGTATGAATTTTTCATCAAATTTTGGAATTTTGGAAGTGCATTGAATGTATTTGTTAGTAGTTTTTGGTCATGGAAATTCCTCCATTGGGGTAATATTGACCTCTCTATACAAAAACAATGCTTCAAAAAGAAGACTAAAGATTCTCTTTTAGTGTATTTTCACAACTTGTACATCCTTGCTCTTGATTTGAACTTTAGCCACTGAAACTATATTTTTAAATAAAGTTTTGACTTTGATTCCAACTAATGAATTGGAGCTTATTAAGTATAGTTTCTATTCAAATTTGAAAATTTGAAAAAAATCCTAAAATTGAATATTTTGTTGCAATTTGAACTTGGGATCAATAGCCACATTTAACTAATTTTTTGATTATGTAATGACACATAATTTGCTTCATGATGTTCTACCCTAATATATAGAAATGATGAAATTCTCAGATTCTCAAAACATACTTAGTATATGAAAAAAATCACTCATTCTTAATAAATTCACAACCAAAATTATGAAGTCTTTGGAAATTTAGAAGACATGTGATTTTATGTTTTAAAAATAAAGTAAAACTAATTTCAACTTATATTTAGTGAAAAATAGAGCATAAAGAGTCAAGAATATTGAGTTTGAGTAATATAATCTTAGGTTGCATTGTTTAGAGATTAAAAGAAGGCAACATACTTTTTTTTCTCTTCTGCTTTGTTATGAACCTTTACACAAACTTTCAAAAAGGGATTCTTCATTTATAATAATTACACCTAACTATGACTCCTTTCTAAAACCAAACCTTGCAGATTTTACCTACAAAGAAGTTTCTTCATTTGTTCAAAAAAATGAAATTAAAAAAATTGCAATAGATAGATTAGTAGATCGGAACTTGTCAATAAAATTTTCTTATGTCCATAATATTCATTCATATTCCACATCAATGGAATTTTTTGTGATTTGGCGGCCATTTGCACCAAAGTAATTACCCTTTCACCATGCCTTTGAAACATAAATAGTATTGAAAGGGCAAAACATTGCCAAAAAAATTATAATTAAAAAAAAATCTTGGATGAAATTGTTAGATTGTGGATGAAACAAAATTAAGGATATGTGGTATGTGCTAACTTAAATATGTGATATTTTCTATCCAATATGTTGGCGAATGTTGAAATTTGGAGCACCGCCCCAACACTTAATAATGCCACTTTGGCACTTCATAAAAAATGAAAAAAAAGGCCTACTTCACATCACCATTGGTGAGTAATTTTTTGATGAGTCAATATTCGGGGAGAACCACCAGTTAATTCATTGTTAGCTGGTGACTTTGAAAAAAAAACTAGTTGGGAGTGTGAAAATGAAGGACCCAAAACTAGACAAAAATTAGGTAGGACCATGTTTGAGATTTTGATAAGGAGAAGATGCAACCAATGCCCTTGGAAAAAACCCGTCAGCTTCTACATTGAATAGTAAGGGGACAAAAAAATTAGAGGTACTTATTGTGGAAAACTATAGATGTTTGAAACATGACGTACAATCCCTGGATACTTTAAAAACTAATGATGTACAACAAAGGTAGATATTTATATAGTGTATAATGCCAATTAATTAGTATAGGTCCCCTTAACCCCTAAAGCCCTGAAGATGCTTTTTTAAGAACATAGCTTTTGGGGGCAGCTCACTACGAGCGGAGATTTTTTTTTCTTTGAAATTTTCACACAGCATTCTCCTGAGGAGTAGCTTTAAGGTCCAACAATTTTCATAGCTTTTTTGATTATATGGGTAAAAAGTTATTGCATGATAAGTGATTTTCAATGCTCGGCGGGCAGCCCGGGCAGCAAAAAAAATTCTTTAAAAATTACTTTAAAAAAAAATAAAAATTCGAAATTGGTTGTTTAGATTTACATATATGCGGGAAGCTTTGAATCATTCCATTTTGATCTATAAGTAAAATGTTATGAGGATTCTTAGTTTGAGGGTAGTTATGTAATCTCTACTCTAAAATAAACTTTGAAGTCCTTTATTTTACTCAATTTTCAATATTTTTGAAAAAAACAAAAATCATTGGGTGTAGATAGGTCTTTACAACATTATAACCATTGGGATTGGCATTATGTAATTCTATGATTAAATTCTTAACAATTTAGTATTTTGAATCAATTTCTACTTCTTTCTACTTACTATTTTTTTCCTATATGTTGTACAAATCCAAAATTTTCAAGCATATAGCCAACTTGACTTCAAAAATGAATCCAAAGAGTAACCACCGTTTTGGACATTTTTTCATATAAATGTGACCTTGTGAAGTGCAGCTGCCCGGATTTTTGCAGGGACAAAAAAATGATTTTTCTCAATTCAAACACTAATATCATGCAATCCACACAGTGGAAAATACTGAAATTTTTTCCACATCTTCTCAAACAAGTTTACTACAAGATCCTATGGTTACATGTGTCCAAAAATATTTTTTTTTTCTAAAATTTGATACTTATATTAGAAATGGCAGTTATGGAACGTTTTTGGTGAAAACATAGTCAAAAACCTTTAGGGGTTAAAATCCCTATACAGTGTACAAAGAAGAGGCAAATTATTGAGGCACCAAAACACTGGTGTGAGTAAGGTAGGCGTCTCTTAAAGCGCCCCTTTAAGACCTGATTGCATTTTCAGGGAAGCTAAACTCCTTTCAAAAAAGAATTCAGTAAATTTTATTAGAAAGAAAAATGGAATTGGCATCTAACCCCCCTCCTGAAATGTACAACGCTGATACATTGAAGAAAGTAAAATGTACCTCTGTGTTAGAGATTGCTTTTACAGTCAGAACCTCCTACCTTAACTGACGCGTTATTTCCCGATGTCTTGACCACTGTGGCTGGTCGGTAATGCTCATTTTCTTTTCCAATGAAATTCCGTTTCATTTGTTTCATAAAAAATTTAAGAAATAAAATAAAAAAGTCTTGACCACATCCTCAAACCAATTAATGTTACCAACTGAACCTTGGGCAACTTTGTGGTCAATGTCAGTGAGTCCAACTTGGCTTGGTCCTTGTTTTTCCTGTCAGGAAAATTTGAGAATGGAAAGCTGCCACATACAGTAAGTTTCAAGGGTGTGTCGTGACTGTCATCTCATCATCTGTCTGAGCGTGTTTGTTGTGGGCTTTTGTGTCAAAGTCATTGGTGTGACTGGCTTTGTTGAAACCTTCTAGACCAAAAGACCAAAAAAACAACTATTGACCCTGGTTGATTGCAAACACAAAGTCAACATGATTAGCAATGCGACTACCGTACGGTACCAATAATAAGTTTTAGTGACCAATGATGACTTGGCCACATTCGTTCTACAGGTATGGTCATGCTTTTTTTTTCCACGCCACCACTTTGGGGCGGGTTTCTTTTGCAGTGGACTCACTTGTCCCTTACTCTCAAGAGTCTCAGTCCTTGCCTTCTGGGTGACTTAAGGCATGGGTTCAGATGAGCAAGCGACTGGAGAAAGCGTGAAGAAGGGTATCCCGACGGGTATGGTAGAACCACCCATTGTTGACCACTTAAGCAATTTTGCATATGTTCTGGAGTAGTAGAAGGCAATCTGAGTTTACAGCCCTATAGGAAGATAGAAATGATGGGTATTGTCAAGTTTTCATGAATTTTTTCCTTAAATTGAATTTACTATGAATTATGGAAGTCAAAAGTTGGCCTCAACCCATACCCAAAATATAGAGTCTTCCAATTCCGACCATTCCATAACTACTTTCCCATTCACTGCTTCCTACTTTCTTGTTTACTAAATCAAGACATGTGTCATGACTTTATAATGCCAACCTTACAAAAGAGAAAAAATCACATTCCAAACTATGGTTGAAATCTGTACTAGCCTTGGTTGGAAATAGCTACACCCTACAGGTTGGTTATTGATGGCCGGTTGGTAATGGATGGTTCTACCATAGTCTTCCGTTGTCCCAAAGTACTTCCATGTTATTAGCATAACATTATTAACCTTCAGCGGGGGGGGGGGGGGGGGGGGGGGCTTTTGCTCTCCCTATATCAGGACCCCCCCATTCGTCGATATGGTCTTGTGAGAGCTACAAGGATCTCCAAACCAATTGGATGTACTCAATTATAACTAAAATTTTTCCCCAAGCATCCAGGGGGGATTATACCTCATGTCAGAGGGAGTGCAGTCGCGCGGTTAACAATGTTATGTAGAGCATCCCCATGGCGAGGAGCCCCACTTTCGCTGAGAGGGGGAGTGGGAGGGCCCGGGCTAAGAAAACTTGTTCCACGGCAGACTCATCACCCTCAAATTCATGACACCAGGCATGTTGAAATTTGGGGCAGGGATGGCCAAGTGCAGGGTCTTGGGCGTGCCTCGCTAAACTGCTTGGCTATACTTTTGACCCAGTTTCCAAGGTCTTGTGCTAACATGGCGCTGCTATATATGTAGGGTCTCATTTTCTCTCACTTCCTTGGGCACCGTGTTTGGCGAGTCAATTTCCCCTCCATCGTGGGGCGGATGACCAACATTCCATTTGCAAGCCATGCCAAAACTCCATTTCAAGGATTTGGTGCCCTTCTCCAATGAGTGAGCTATGGGAATGTTCTTAGGTTGTTGTGTGTACTATTTAGTTCATATGATGTAGCTTCAAATATGTTGGGATCATTGATCCTTGCAATGCTTTCCTCAATGTTGCGACAAAGCAGGAGTGTTGTTCCTCTACTAGGGAAGTTTGGAATTATTCGATCCCAAACAAGCTTCAAAACTTCTCCATCTTCTCCATTCAGTTGGCCACATTGGTTGGTGATTTGGGGCTTTAAAGAAGTGGACAAACCCTAGGTCATGACACTTCACTAGACAAGGATGCTGTGTTAGCCAATGACCTTTGAAATTATTTTGTCCAAGCGCTTGTCTCAAAAAGGGCCTAAGCTTACCTTTGTTTTCTTTGATCTCTCTTGTCTTCTCAAGCTTGCCTATGGGTTTCTTTGATGTTTCACATCCAAACTTTTGTGTATGTTAAAGCTCAAGGCGTTATTATCTTCTAGTAAAAGGGCAATGAAGAGGCCACCCAAGAAGGATTTATCTTTTTTTCCTACATTCAAAAAAATAAAAATAAAAATAAATGGAATTGAACATTAATAGAAAGTTGGTCCTAAAGTACTAATGAGAGCACTATGATACATACATGCATCTAGCACCAAGCTTTGGTGCGCTCACTAGTGTTCCAAGACCAACTTTCTAGCGGGATGGCAAGCTATTAAAATTCTTGTTTCAATTGATAAAGATCATTTAGGTACTATATGGTAGCCCATCTATTAAAAGGGAGATAGCAATTGAAGAATACATAGATTTGTCATCTTACTAAGGGGGAACTAACGTCACGTAGAAAATTAGTGTCACCACAATATAAGAATATGATATTTGAAATGTGATAATAACAAAGTTTATATCAATGGTAGGTGGATATAGAGGTATCGACCTACGAGTAAGAGGTATCCACATGTGGGTAGATATGTGAGTACTTGGTTAGATATAAGGTAGAAACACCCAAAATTGTCCTTATACCTATTCATGCATAGTAGATTTCCCTTGAAGTGTCCCTAGACTTCCATTAAAGTGTCTTTCAAAAGTGTCATTCAATTGTTCCCATACTTAACTCTGATTAGTTGATTGCTAATTTTTTGAGATTTTGGTTTTAGATTCAACTACATGACATTTTCAATGGCCTAAGGAGCTTCCACTTAAATTTTTTTTTATAGAAATTACACGTTATATCCAAAAATTATAATTTTTTTTAATTCATGATTTTCAATTGCTAATATTAAAAAAAATTATAGAAAAAGATGCCTCCAACTATGCTTATATTGATGGTTTTAGGTGTTAAGGTAGGTACACCCCAAATCGCCACTAATTGCTACTGAGCCTAGATACTATTATTAGACTAGTCAAATTTTCATATGTTCTTGTAGGCAAGTGGAAAGAGGTTCCAACGCACCACAGAACATGGCATTTGGATACTGTATGCAAAAGTTATTAAGGAACAAAGTCTGGTTCTAAAAGCGATTCTTCCACATAGGTACAGAACTGATTTTGGAGATGTGCACGTAGTATAGATGGCGGTTTAAGGTCAGTGGCACATTTGGGTGCACCTACCTTACCACCAAAAGGACATTGCATTTGTCAGTCTTACTACAGTAGTGTTGGTAGTTGGTACCTCACCTGTAGGCACCCCCAAAATGGCACCTAACCTTAAAGTGCCATCTACAGGTTCTGTACATTTTCAAAACCAGTTATGTACCTATTAGTAGCAAAAAGTGGCGGTTTTGGGTGTACCCACCTTAGATACTTGAACATAATTCAGCGTGGAAATCTAGGTTCCCCATGTGTGCTTATGATCGTCAAAAGGTTTCTGAAACCATGATCCTAATCCTGTCTCTGACCCCGGCCAAGCCACTTGTGAACTGGCTGGTTTGTATTTTACCATTCCCAATGAAATTTTTTTTCATTTGTTTAACCCCTAAAGGACCAAACACTGTTTTTTGACAACATAGCGATTTTGGGCAGCTCACTATGACCGGAATTTTTCTTTTTTTTCTTTGAAATTTTCACATAAGATGTGCCCGAGGAGTAGCTTTAAGGTCCAACAATTTTCGTAACTTTTGACTACGTGTTAAAAAGTTATTGCATGATATGTCATTTTCATTGTTCGGCGGGCAGCCGGGGCAGCAAAAAAAAATTCTTTAAAAATCACTTTTTAAAAAAACCAAAATTTCAAATTGGTTCTTTAGATTTATATGTACATGGGAGGCTTTGAATCATTCCATTCCGATCAATGAGTCAAAAGTTATGAGGATTCTTAGTTTGAAGGTAGTTATGGAATCTCTACTCTAAAATAAACTTTGAAGTCCTTTATTTAACTCGATTTTCAATATTTTTGAAAAAAAATAAAAACATTGGGTGTAGATTGTTTATTACAACATTACAATCGTTGGGATTGGCATTTTTCAATTTCATAAATAAATTCTTGACAATTTAGTGCTTTGAATCATTCTCTACCTCTTCCTACTTACTATTTTTTTCCTATATGTTGTACAATTCCAAATGATCTGAAATTTTTCAAGCATGTAGCCAACTTGCCTTGAAGAATAAATCCAAAGAGTTACCATCATTTTGGACATTTTTTCATACAAATGTGACCTTGTGGAGGGCAGCTGCCCGTTTTTTCTCAGGGACAAAAAAAGGGTTTTTGTCAATTCAAACGCTATTATCTTGCAATCCACTTGGTGGAAAATTCTGAAATTTTTTCCACATCTTCTTAAACAAGTTTACTACAAGATCCTACGGCTACAAGTGTCCAAAAATGTTTTTTTTTCTAAAATTTGGCACTAGTATTAGAAATGGCAGTTCTGGAGCGTTTTTGGTGAAAACATAGTCAAAAACCTTTAGGGGTTAAACAAGTTTACTACAAGATCCTACGGCTACAAATGTCCAAAAATGTTTTTTTTCTAAAATTTGGCACTAGTATTAGAAATGGCAGTTCTGGAGCGGTTTTGGTGAAAACATAGTCAAAAACCTTTAGGGGTTAAAAAAAACCCACCCAAAACCCATGATCCATACTGCATCAACTTTCTTATTAATTCTTTTTGATACAAGTACAAGTACCTGGGTGTACAAAAAATATCAGTACCCACACAACAATGGTTTGGATTTATGATAGGTGACTGTCTGTTTTTTTCCTTGCCTAAGTTATGTTCACTTATAGGAGTGGACCCATTTCCGATCGTCATCCTATTTTTGCAGCGTAGACTGGTCTATTTCCAAAAAATATAGTGTTGTATCTCGGAGCAAGCATAACATTCAAGAGCCTTCAGAGAGGCTGCCTTAGCCTCTCTGAAGTCTTCATCCACGAAATGCTACGCACATATTATTAATGTAAGTTTCAGGACCGAGACAATGGCAGTACATTTATGGTGCGATCTATTTTTTTGGCTAATTCTAGGACAAAATATACAAACAAATAATTATAAAGATAGATGGTCTGTCAAAACCCAAAGAATTCATTGAGTATTGTACCAATGAAATCCAACCATTTGCCATCAACAACTTATTTTGATTTTTTTTTAAAAGAGAGAAGTTCTTTATGTACACTTGGGGTGGTAGGAGATAGAACAACCCATGTGGGATATGTAATTTAAAGTTTGTAATTTCTCAACCGCTCATAGTTAAGTCTAAAGTAGGAATTGTGTTAAAATTATAATTTCAGACCTCATTTAGGCATAGTGGAATACCTTTTTTCAAAAAAAATTTAACTAAAAAAAGTTGAGAAATCAAGTTAAATTTCATCTCCAAAAATCTGTTTTAGATATAGATCTTCAACTCAAGAGTTATGGACAAATTTCAGAGAGGATGTATGAAAATGTCAAAAAAAATCCTTTCAAACCCTTCTATGAAATTTGTCTATAACTTTTGAGTGGAAGACTAAAATCTCAAACGGATTTTTAGAGATGAAATTTAACTTGATTCTCCAACTTATTTTAGCTCAAAGTATTTTGGAAAAAGTTATTTTACTATGCCTAAGTGAGGTCTGAAATTATAGTCTTAACACAATTCTTACTTTAGACTTAACTATGAGCGGTTGAGAAATTACAAACTCTAAATTACTTATCCCACATGGGTTGTTCTACCTCCTACCACCCCATATGTACATAAAGAACTGTCTTCTAGTTTTAATTCACAAAACATGACTGGTTTACAAAGCAATGTGAGTGAATTTTTGTGTACTGCATAATTGAAAGTGTTTAATTTCCCAGTAGCCCGATTGTGCAGTCATGACCTTGGCACTGAGCAGAAGTCTGACATTATTGACGCGTGGCTTATTAGCTAATGTTGGGTGTGGAATATTCCACATTATTTCATCCTTTGGATGGAATGATGTGGAATATACCACATCATTCCGTCAGAGGCAAGGCAGCTACTCTCACAGCTCATGAATGTTACCAGTAGACACCAGTAACTGATCATTATGAGGCTTTATGATCGACCACAATATGTGGTGTCTTGTTAAAGCAGATTTCAAGTCTGCAATTCTCTATTTCAGTAATAAAGCATTGTTAGATTTGTATGCTCAGGTGGTCTGAAATAGGGGATTCTACATGACGATTTGAGGACAAACAAAATCTTCCCGTCTAAAAATTCGTAGTAATTTCAATGTTTAGAATGAAATTCTCAAAAAATATGCAATCCTCTTCAATTGTATTGCTGCAGACAAGGAAAAATTTCCTCAACCTTCCGCATGCTGGATATGGGCCCAATCGCTTAACCCCTAAAGCCCCGCTTGTCCCCTCGAGGGACAATTTGGGTCCGGGTAGGTTTCTATTGTCTCAATTTGAAGTGATTTTTTTTGAGATTTTTTGAGGTTGTGTAGCTTTGCAAGAGCTTTGTGGATATATAATTTTTGTTTCAATCGGATGCCGGAAGAAAAAGTTATGGCACAATGAGCAAGAAATAAAGATTCTCGGGCAGCCCAAAAAAAATTACAAAAAGTCAAAATATATATTTTTTGAACTTTTTTCCTAAGAGATTATGTTTTTACCTATACGTGAAGCTTTGATTCATTCTATTTGGACTAGGGATGAGAAAGTTATGGACAATCTTAGTTTTTTGGGCAATTTAAGCATCTTCTTGAAAAAAAACTTTTTGTTCAACTTTGAATGCTAATATCTTCCAATCCGTACGGTCAAATTTGATGAAATTCTTACTACATAATCTCAGAAAAGTTAAGTACAAGATCCTACGGTTAAATTCCCGAAAAAACAAAAAAATTGGTTTCCTTAAGTGAATACAGCAGAAGTGGTAATTTTGAGTGGTTTTTGGCAGAAAACACCCTCGGGGCTTTAGGGGTTAAGTGGTTGGAATTAGGTCATCTACCTTATTGTCTCATTGCTTGCACATGTCTGGTGGGAAAAGTGCTTCTAAGCTTTACCTTGCGTGAGTTGGAGTCATTTGAGTTGCAGGTTCTGATATTGGTAGAGTAGATTGAACCCTTTTAATTCAATCAACTCATTGCAGATGCATTGACTTTCTGAGATGTGCTGCTGAGAGTGGACACCATGGTGGCAGTTGTGCAATCTGAAGCAGGTCATTCTTTTCAGAAGTTTGGGGCTTATTCATTTATTTTTTGAAACAAAAGAAACAGAATTTCATTGCAAAAGTGAAATACAAAGCCCTTAATCTTTTGCTTCATTACATGTTTTTCAACCCCTGTGGAGGGCTGCATCTAATGTTTGTGCCTAGTTACTATTATGAGACTAGTCAAAATTTAATATTTTCTTGTTGGCACTTGAAAGGAAATTCCAACGGAAAATCAAGGTAGGAGGCTCTTAAAGCAACCCTTTAAGAGCTAAATTGCATTTTCAAGGAAGCTAAACTCCTTGAAACAATTTTCAGTAAATTTTACTAGGAAGGAAATGGAATTGACATATAATCCAAGTCATTTCATATTCTTCAAACCTTTGTGGAATTAGCTACAAATTTTTGAAGTTGAAATGCAATGGTTTCTAAAAGCTACCCCTCCTGAAATGTACAATGTTGGTACATTTAAGAAAGTAAAATGTACCTCTGTGTTAGAGGTCACTTTTTGTGGCATTGTTGCACCCCAACTTCAAGTTGTATTCTCATCGAAAAAATATTATTGCGTAGTATAATGTTCTACTGAATTATCTATTGATTGTGTTCATGAGATTAGCGTGCAATTGATCCTCAAAATGATTGAGTTTTGAGGATCTAAACTTAGTTACACGAGGTTTGCCTAAACCTAATTAGTTAGCAATGTCTTTAAATCTTTTGCAATTGCCCTCGGCCATGCAAACCGGGATACTAGTACGGTATCCATTATGCAACCTCCTAAAGCCTTTAGACGGTGGAGCAGTGGAACTTTCTTGCCATACATTGACAAGACAACATGGAACTTTCCAGGGGGACCACAATGCTCCACTTCCCAAAGGCTTTTTCCGAAATCCTAACGGCTTAGTTGTTCGAGAGTGCATCACCATTCCTGCAGTGGAGCTAGATATGGTGACTCTTCGGAAGGAAGCGGCTTACTTGAAACCACACGTCATCATCACAAAGTTTGTAGTTGAACTCATTCCTACAATACAATCTGAATCTTGGATCTATGAGATTGAAGATAGGATCAATGTTAGGATTGTCCTTCATAGAAACACTAGGGGAGGGTTTTATTTTATTAAACTTGACAAGCTTGATTTAGTCCGCCATGTACTATCCTTAACACCCTGTCGACTCAAAGTTGGTATGATCATTTTCCAATGTTGACTATCAGTATTTAACCCCTACAAACCTGACGGATTAATAATAGCATGCTAGATCAATCTTAAAAACCTTCCATTAGAATTTGTTCAACATGAGGCTAGGAATATAGCAAGAGCGGTAGAAATTATTCTTGAAGAAGATTATAGTACCAAAGTAAAAAGAGATCCTAAATTATGTGTTGGAATCGACCTATCTCAGGGTTATGCTTTGGAGCTATCAATGGCTAATGTGGCAAGTTAATACTCAAAGATAATTGTAGAATATGAGGTCCATGATGCATATTAGACGTTGTCTAGGAGTTGCACATAATGAAGATGCTTATCCCAAGCACAGCATCCTAAGAGTTTCAACTTTTCCACTATACCGCAACCTCCTCTACACTAGAAAAAAAACGTGTCCGCTGCAACTGGTATTCGACAACTATTTTGTGATTAAGTATCATATACAACTGCACTACAACTATAATCCCTCTCTATTTGCACCAACTTTGACGTGTATATTGTTGTAGTTGCAAAGTAGTCGTAGCCTTGTAGGATGAAGTGTAGGATTACGGAAGGGTAATAGAGTTGTCATTTAGAATTATTGTGAGGTATTGTACATCCAATATTCATCATAGTTGTCAATGTGGATAGCTCTGCATTCGCATATTATCTAAATTTGACTACAGTTCAACTTAAAAATTACTGGATTGCCACTAGAAAACAACTAGAATTTGACTTGAAAACAACTAGTCTACAACTAGGAAATAATTAGGAAACAATTGCAAATGTAAAATGATAAAAGTTGTTTTGTAGTTGTTCAGTAGTTGTTTTCTAATTGTTTTCAAATCATTTTCTGATTGTGTAATAACAATTGTTCCATATCACTTGTTAAGAGGGTGGAAGTACACTAATAGGAGCCACTCGTAGATGTTATTGAAGTGCTTATAGAGGTCCTTAATGGAATATTCCACCAAACAATTGTTGCTTATTCATCTAAAATAGTCTTTAAGTCATTTGTAATGGATTCTTATTGCAATACTCTACCAAAAATTGTTGTTTATTCATCTAAAATAGTCTTTAAATCATCAATAATGGGTCCTTATTGAATCCAATTAAGCAGAATTAAGCAGTGGTTACAACTACATTTTAGCCCTTTTGATGTTTAGAAATTTAATATAATTAATTTTGTTTTACATTATATCATGTAGCCATAACTAAGAGACAATGCTCTTCAATTTTTTTTCATATTTCAACTTATATTCAAGAGTTAGAATGAAGATTCTTAAAAAAGAAGGAGGTGTTACGCCCAAATTGGCTCCTATTAGTGTACTTCCACCCAAGAGTAACATTAGGTTGGACATATAAGACTTATACATAGTTGTATCCTTCTGTAACAAAAAAATTTAATAGAATTTTAAGATTTCTATAGCTTGTAGATTTCTATAGCTTGTAGATTTCTATAGTTTATAGATTTTCTATATTTTAAAATCTATAAATTCTACAAGTCACAAATAAGTTGCAAATAAGTCACAGACAAATAAGTTGCAAATAAGTCACAGACAAATAAGTTGCAAATAAGTCACAGACAAATAAGTTGCAAATGAGTCATAGACGAGTCACAATGAAGTCGCAAACCTGTCATAGATGAGTCGTAATTTGCAAATACCACATAAGCAACCACGTCATAAAGCACATTGATGAAGTTCCAAATTAGCTGCCGAATGAAAAACAATACCATTTTGCTTTGCAACTACAATACGACTAGAAAACTTGTCCATAGCAACTAGGGCCCTCCAGATTATCACCGGTCGCAAATGTCCGATGCAACTCAAAACTAGTTGCTCTTTGTAGTTACAAAACCCTTTATGTAGATGATGATGTTGACGTGTAGCTAGAAGCAAAAATTGAGCACTACATGGCTCACCTAGTCTAGGAATAGGAGGCCTAAAGTCTTGCTTCCGCAAAAGCAATCACAATGATCCCATCCAACACTTTGATGTCTCTCCCAAATCACCACCTTTTAGCAAGTACAACCCAACTACGTGAACTGATCCAAAAGTTATCTTGAGAGCCAACTAATAGAACACCCCGTAAGCATGATCTCTCTGGAATTGGCTCATATCACTTTAGATTTATTAGGCATAAAAGAATCAAGTAGCAATCAATTTGCTTTCTTTAACAATTATGGATTGGATGACCAAACCGTTCACAAGATTATCCAAGATGGTAACACAGGATATTTACAATAGGAACATGACACTTATAAAGACACTCAAAGTCTGCATTTATCCCCCATCCGATTGGAGGTATGGAGCCCCAAGAATAAACAACCGTTTTTTCTGCAGCCTCAAGCTATCTGGTTTTCCCCGATCTCATTTAATGATGTCCCTCCAATGGTGGTTGAAATCCAACCACAACTTCCACTGATCAAATCAACAAACCAAATTGAAGATCGTGACAACACTCGAGCCTATCGAGCAATCAGACTCCTTACAACTGAAAAGAACCGAGACTTGCAAGATCCAAAGCCTCTCATATTCCCCCAACCGCAAAATATGTCTGCGATAGTCCCATTTGTTGTAGAATTAACCATGTCTATTTGAAGTGCTAGAGTCGTTACCTGAGCTCTAGCTTCAACATTGACATTTCCTTCCTCTACCACCAACCCATAAGGATTTAATAATTGAGGATACAAGCCCTAATCATCCAAACTTAGCGTTGAGGCTTCCGCTGCAAGGTCTTCACAACCCATTCCCCATCAATGATATTATAAATTCTATCATTCAATATTCAAGGACTTAACGATAAAGCTTCCATCCCGATATTCTGTAACTACCTTCAAACCTTCTAGCAACTTGATATTGTGTTTATTCATTAACATAAACTTAGATACCATGATTCAGATAACTTAGGTCGCAACTTATGCAAACAAGCCAAAATGTGGTTGGCTATGGTGAATCCCGGATACAACAACTTGCAAGGACTAGGAATTGGAAGAGGCGGCATCTTTACAATGGTTTCACTCAGGTTAGCTAATCTAGTCTCTAATTCTGGGAGTGTAATGGATAACAAGGCTCAATGGGTTGTATTTTAGGGATTCCTAGGTAGAGATGTAGGTGTCGTCAATATATACGCACCTAATGACTCCCAGTCACATTGTTGGCTTTGGGACACACTAATCCGGGAACTCCCATCAAATTGCCAATGGATTCTAGTAGGCGATTTTAATATGGTAGAATCACGCCAAGACAAGAAAAACCCATGTGGCTAGTTAGTTCCTAGTTTGGAACGCACTCTTTTCACAAACCTTAAAAGACATCTTTATGTGGAAGATAATCCACGCTTGGCAAACGATCTTTTTTTCTCGTGGAACAAATTCCAAGACAATGGGCAACGCATTATAGCAAGGTTGGACAAAAATTAATCTATTTGTTCAAGAATGGACTGGGCCAAAATCAACGCAAGCTGTTTAACTACACGATTAGGAGCGACAATGCATAATCAAAACATTTGCCTATCACAGATACTATTGAATTTGCCTCTATCTCCACGCGTTGCAATCTTTGGAAGATGAGTAGCCATTGGCTAGAGGCGGTAAGATCAATTGTCAAATGAGCATGGTGTTCTTCAGCTTTGTCTTCCTGTTTTTTGTCGAACTAAAAGTTGTGTCAAGGGTTTACCGATCGTTTTGCCACTGTAAATCTCAAGAGGCTCGGGATAAGGAATCTGAAGCCAAAAATAATCACAGCTAATTTCCAAGTAGATCCTAATAACCCAAACCTCTAAAGTTAACATAGTTGAAAACGAATCAAACTGCAAAAAGTTGAAACTTGTAGAGTCAATGGCCTTCGTGTCCACGCAAGAATCAGGTAGAAGCTCCGAAGAGATCTAGTTAGTGTAGAATTCTTTAAGACAATCAAGGAAAATCCCTCTTCATCAGCCATCACCCAAATCAAAGATGGACACGGCAATCTTATTGAAGATTGCGTTGGTCTTAGTAAAGCTTGTTTGGTTTTTTACAGCTCCTTGTATATCAACAAATTGAGTCCTAAGAACAATCTAATGCAATGGACGAATTCTTGAACTTGATCCCTAAGTCTCTTTCCTCTTCGGCAAAGGAGATGCTTGTTCAACCAATCTCGGAAGACAAACTAACACAAACTTTGGATGCAATGGCCTCACATAAAAGTCCAATGCCAAATGGATTTATAACAAAATTCTACAAGATGTATTGGACTTTGATAGAGGTTGACTTTATAGTGATGATTTAACAGGCAATCATCCAAGGCTCCCTTCCTAAGGATATGAACAAAGGCACCATTGCGCTTCTACATAAGGAAAGATCTCGAGACAACTTTAGCAAGTGGAGGCCAATTTCCCTACTTAATGTCGCATACAAAATTTTGGCTAAGGTGTTATAACATAGGTTATAGCCTCTTCTTTCCGAAATGATTAGTTTGAACCAATCTGCGTTCATTCAATCAAGATACAGTACACTCTTGCTTCATGAAACGATTGCTTGGGCAAAGGAATCTAAATTATTCATGATTCTAGTGAATCTAGATTTCAAGAAAGCGTATGACACTATTCATCTTCCTTTCTTTTATCATGTCACAGAAAATATGGCCATTCCACACAGGTTTATTCATCTGGTCAAAATTCTTCACGAACACGGAGGCTACTATTTGTATAAACAGTGTAGATAGTAAGGCTTTTCTATTTCTCAGAGGGGTGAGGCAGGGATGCCTCTTAGCCTTGTACCTATTTCTTTTTGTAGGAGAAGTATTGAACATTGCAACAAAACACCAAATGAAACTGGGAAACATTGTTGGCATATTGCTTCCTGAGCAATCTAGAAAGCAACTCATAAGTCAATATGCGGATGACATGAAGTTTATGATTTTAGGCAACGAACAGGTTTTCCAACAACTTTTAGCCTTGATTGAAAGATATGGTCCATGTAGATAAATTAGTTGGATGTTTTTTCTTTAAACTTTTTGAATGCTTATTTGGATTCTTGATAGGTTTTTTTGTAAGTTTGTGTTTCAATTTGGTGATTTTGAGTGTTATTTTACCAAGTTGGAATGTAGTTATGGGGCTTATTTTGAGGATGTCAAGTCCAATTTGGATGGTTTTCCTTTGCGGTTAGTATTTCTAGATGGGCAGTTTGTCAACTACCGTTTGGGTCCCTATTAGGTCTTTCTTTCCGGATTCATTTTCACCCACTTAGAGAGAGAAAGCCAATGCAAGTCCCGGCTGGTTTGAGCCGTGTTATGTTTGTTTTTTGTTGTATGTGTGTCCAAGGTTGGACAAGTGTGTGTTAGTTTGGTGTGATGATGTGTGAATTTAAGAGGTGGAAGTTATAAGTTGGTGAGAACAATATGAGTGTTATGTAGCGGAAGTTGGAGTGATACATGCTAATGGGGAGATGAAAAAATGTGAGATTGAGTTTAAGATTGTTTGATAGAATGAATTAGAAGTCTAAATATCAAGTGAGCATGGAGCTAGTTGGGAGTGAGCTTGTGTCAAATCAGAGAATCTAAGAAGATGTTTAACGATGATTTATTTACCAATTTGATTAATATGATATGACTTTGAGCCAAATTGAGTGGTATGTATGTGTATGTGTATGTGTTCTTGGTGAGCTGTGATAATTGAATGTGTTAATTAGAAATTTGGATTGTAAATTATAAACTGTGTATAAATTTGGTGTGGAGTGTTGTTGTACTTTGAGTGATTGTTAGTTCTTTCAAATTGGGTAATTGTCTTCTATTTTTGGATTGTATTACCTATTTTAGGAATAAGTTCCATTAGCATTGATTTCCTACTTGATCGTCTCCCTTGGAACAAACTTATTATACTAATAGGATAATTTTCAATTCGGTCATTATCCTTCTTCAACAATCCAGCATCAGGCCTTCGCATTAACTAGCCAAAAAGTTTGGCTTATTGTCATTCCCCCAACCTTGCTCTCCCTTGATTAGCTCATATTGACTATCCATGGGCAATTGAGAAAAAAAATGCCAAAACTGCTTGGAACCCCCTTTGGTATCAACCTTCAGATCTTAGACGTTGATGATTTCCTAACGACCAAGATAAACAAGAAACTCGATTACTGGATAAGTATTCACCTCTGCCTAGCCAACTGCATGGTCATTGTTAACTTGGTATTCTTAAGCTCTCTATAGTATTTTATTTGTATTGGGAACGGATCGTTGGAAATCATAAGAAAATTAGAGCCTCTATACGCAACTTCTTGTAGTCTAGGTCCACACACAAAAGCCATGCAAGAGGTAGCTGGACGGATTATTGTGCCGCTCTATTAGTAGGAGGCCTCAACCTTATTGATTTGGAAGAAGCTCTACATGCTTTAGTGGCCAAATGGATTCTGAAGGCAATGATCCTAGGTTCTGTCAACCTACATTTTATCCTTTGCTATAGACTCTTCCAAGTGGATCTTGGCTAGTGATGCTGCAGTGAGTACTACTTCACAAATTCAGGTCCACTCAAGGCTCCCGCGCGTGGGACCGCATCATTTGAGCATGGAGGATGCTTGTCCAACACATCACAACTTTGCTTCTACAAAATTAGGATGAGGTTCTAACCACCCCATTGTGGTGAACCACTTGTTTTATTGGAGGATCGCATGGTTTATCCATTGAAAGAGCAGTAGTCTTTGTAGCTAAAGGTCTTTGGCAAATTCATCATGTATGGGATGATGAATCACTATCTTTATGTTGTGGGACAAAGCCAAAGAAATATTTGGGCTTTTTCCTAACAAAGCCTTAGTTTATCACCACATGATAGATTTGATCTCAAACAAGTGGATCAATTCGTGACAGAGAGTCAGGAGGTCACATGGCCAAATGAGTCATGGGTATCTTCGAGAATGAAGACAATCCTCTTCCATCGTTGATTTGTGCCACTTCCACACAATTTTGACCCTGATTAGGTGTTGGTCAACATCTTATTGAACTTCTTCCTGACCAAAAATGCTATACGATTAGCATAGTCTTATCGACATTGAAACCCCATCAACCTTTGGAACCACGGGAAGAACTACTCGTTAATAAGAGTGTTAAGAGAGTCAGGGTGATCCAGCCAAAAAAAGGCCTTTCATATTTGTTGCTATTGTTGCAGAAAAATTCTTTGATTCCAGGAGGTGGACCTAGAACTAAATAGACAGCCTTCGTTTTTACACCGTCAAGATGGGCTGCAGACTATTCTCCAACTGCTAGACCTTCAACAAGCCAATTTTAGAGAAGTGGCATGGAACAATGGTGATTCAATATTGCTTCAACTAGAGGGAGATTTAGAACAAAAATTGACCGCAAATAGATGCTAGATTTATTTGGTCAATATATCATTGTGCAGTTGTTGTCAATTGTTGGAGGAAAATTGCATTCTTCCACATCTCCACAACATGCACCAGCTATCATCTAGGGGTGGACAAAACTACTTTGTACTGATTCCATGAGTGCAAAAAAACTAGGCATGTCTGGAACTTTGCGTTGACAATGCTCTATAAGGCTCTTGAGATTCCAACTGTCAATGGACAGTGGCCTGTTTTTACTTGGCAATAGTGTGTGCTTGGATCCAAGTTGCCTAGATGGTTAAAGAAAGGGCCCCCAATGTCTCTATTTAGAGGCTCTATCTTATGGGTCTTGTGGCTAGACCGTAACTCTTGCTGCTTTTATAACTTTCCTTGGCCCAGCCAAAAATTGGAACAGGTTCTATAGAAAGCTCTATATAATCGTGCAAAAGATGCTCGGCTCAAGGTCACTAACCTTTCCGCACTCTATTCCTACAAAGAGGCCACATTTCTTAGAAAATTTGATAATATTTGGCTTCAAACATAATTATTTGGATCCAGAATCCATCAACAAATTTGGTGGAAACTGGAACAACCTAGTTTGGGCTCCTTCAACTTTGCCTCTCACCTTGGTTGGGTCTTGTTATTTGGTGCGTTCCTTGCTTTGCCTACTGCTAGTTTTTATCCTAAAGTTAGTTAGTTAATTTTTTGAAAAGAAAAAAAGGTGAAAAAATCTTGAAATTGCTATAGAAAACAAAAAAATTCTGCCAAGGGCTGTGCCTTTTGGTTCCTTATATTGTTTCCCTTATCAATGGAAATTTTCCTTGTTAAAAAAAAAATACAAAGCCCTCCTGCCATTGTTTGGGCTTATATTAGGTTTAATTAAAAATAGTACATAAGAAACACAACAGCAAATTCTATCAAACCCCAACTTTGGTGCTCTGTGGAGTTTTGTTGTATGTATTCCTCAAACTCTGACTCCTAGACCCGCATTGCATACACTTTACAATTGACTCTATTATTTGAATTTTGTTCACAAGAGTAGTTGGATACTTGTCATATATTATGATATTCTATTGTCAATTGAATTCTTTTTGTGAAAATTTGTGAAATTGAGCTCGAAAATAAATCCTATGAATAAGATTTTTTTGAAGATGCTCGGATTGCCCCAAAAGCATGATGCTCATAATTTTTTCATTTGGAATTCCAAATAGAATAAAACAAATCTTTTCATTTAGACAATGTTTGTGATTTTTTTGTATTGCTAGGTTTTCCTTATTTTGAGCTTTGGATGGTACAACCTTTTTTCATGGGCACCAATTGAAATAAATAATGTGCTTTTTGCCTTTAAATTGAAAAAAATTCAAGAATTGAGATTATAGGAACTTGCTCAAATCTATCAACATCCTCCAAAGAGAGAGTTGAATCTTTAAGAGTTTATACATATCTATTTGAAATCACCATCATACCTTGCATTTTATTATATTAAATTCAGGAATTCATGTCTAGCTATGGCAGGATGAGATTATTTTTAAACAAATTTTACTTTCAAATATAATTGTTTGTTAGTGAAGTTTGATTTAATTGGTCACAAATAAACAAATTGTAGTTGAACTTAAGGTACATTACTCCATTCCAATCCAAATGGGAGCAAGCCCATTGCAAGCAAAATTATATTAGATTTGTACATTTCAAAACTTGAATGTATACCACTAATATAATTTTTTCTACAATAGGCTTGCTCCCATTTAGACTAGAATGGGGTATTTTACCTTAGGTGAAGTTCATGAAAGTCTTATTGTACACAAAGGTCATAAGAACTCAAAGTTTAAAATTTAGACCTAATTTAATGTCCAAGAATCCAACCATGAACAGTCTGTAATGTATGTCTATTATCTAGATTTATTAACTTATTAGAAAATTTACACTTTTTGATGTATGCTAGAATAGCTAATCCATTCTTGATCACTCTTCTATTTGGGAGTGTAGAGAGCTCTATTTCCATGCAGGTAGAGATGAGTAAATGATCAATTGTGGCGCAATTGCAATACATTACAATTGACTATTAGACTCTCAATATTACAACTAGGTCTTGGTCAGATATAGGATGATCTATATGACTAGTATAGGACAAATATAATCTTCACCTATAAAATTCATAGTAATTTTCTTTGGAAATAAAATTGTAAAAAATGATGGAATATTTCTAAAATCTATTTCTGTACACGGGGAAATTTTTCCACCCAACATACCCATGCTCTGAATATGCTCAATTGCTTAAGTGGTCAGAAATAGGTTGGCTATCTTGGCTTTCCGATGGTACCAAGAACATGGCCTAGGGACACACAATTTTGGAGATCTTAACGTAACAAAACAAAACAAACAACCTAACTTAAGATAATTATGGATTCTTGCAAAATGGATTTTCAACATCTGAAATTTCTTGCATTGCTATTTAGTAACTTGAGAAGTTTCAGTCTAGAGTTTTGTATGGAAGTAACAAGAAAATACAATTCACTATTTTGATTTGATTTGATTTGAAATTTGAAACAAATGATCCTTAAATTAAATTGTTTGTTTGTAACAATGAGATCTCCTAGACCTTGTGTCCTGCGGTTGTATGTTTGGTACCATTGAAAAACTCTTTATGAGGAGGGGTACACGGGCCTTGTTTTGTGACATTTGGACCTACAATGTGAAAGTTATGAGTTTTTGAGTTATTTTTGGTTTTAAAAAATTAGAAAACTACTTTCACTTTTCTTTTGGCTGTGGCAACGGCACAGGGGCACACTAAGCTTAGTTGAATTGTAGTTTTCTCCTTTCTGTTATAGGAGGAGGCTGTAAAATGGCTCAGGCTTTAAGAACCACCCCTACGAAAGGCTCTAAAACAGTGCACATGGATGTTGAAATGGAATTAACTTTTTGCGATGAGGAACTGCCATCCCATGTGAATGATTTTAGGCTATGGAACAAGTGAGATGGTTCACTATCATGGTTGATTTTACTCACAGTAAGAACCTAAATCTGGTAAGGTCTGCAAAATGGCTTTGAAATGTCTAGAAATTGCAAAAAAAACATCTATAGCTGAACTCTCTTTTACTAAAATGCCTCTCAGTCACTCATAACTTCTTGGATTGCTCTGAAATTTTAACCACACAAACTAGACTAGTATGCGCAACTTCTCCAAAAACTTTTATTGGAAACAAACATTTTATGAAGAAGTAACAAGCTGCCAAAGTTCACTGTAAATAAAAAATGTCGGGATTTTAAAGTTTGAATTGCTCCCAAACATTCAAGACAACTTCAATTGACATGAAATTTTTTCCACAACAACAGCACTTCAAGGCAAACATAATACAACAAATTTTATTTAAAAAAAACTTTGGATGAAGGAGATACAAGCCCCCGAAGTTGCAGTCATGAAATGCAATTTGAAGGAGTCAAATGGAAACTGCGAACTTAGATTGGCTTCCAAAAAATCAGAAAATCTTGGATTCACCTGAAAATTTTACCACACAAACTAGAAGAAAGAGCGCAAATTCTCCAACAAATTTTATTGAATTTGAACATCGGATGCAGAAGTTACAGCACTTCAAATCAGAGGATGTAGTTTGCATGATTATTAAATCACTAGAGAATTTCTAAATTTTTGACTTGTGTTGGATGCTTTAAAAGCTTTGCATGAACGGTTTTACCCATCCTATTAATTGGTTTTTACAACCACTTGATCTTTTCCAGCATGTTGTCTTGTTCATTATTGCAGTATCTAGGAACAAGAATAGAGCCCTACTAACATTAGCCTTTAAAAATTTGCTGTAATTTCATTCTGACTCCAAAAATTCTGAAAAAATCAGCAGAGCGCCATCTTCAAATTCTCTTCCATTGAAAAAAAGGGCAAAAAAATTGAAGTCCTCCAAGCTCTCCAGAAAGGCCTGATTTCCCTTAGATGGGTGCTTTCTGGACCTTCTACCTTACGAGTAGGGAGGCCAATTCTTGGAAGATTTTTTTATATTAGGGTTACCTGCTGTTCGTATGCTTCGTGTGTTGTGATGAAACTGAGATAGTACGCTCTGCGTTTATTGTTTTAGGAGATCAATGCGGGTGCTTAGGTTTTGAATCAGAGTGTTGAGAATCGGTTCTTTGATGCAGTTTCCATTTCACGGGAAACAGACGGTCGATATTTCGATTTTAGGGATTTGTGCTTGGAAGGCTTGTTTGTTTGTAACTAAAGCCTTGTGTATGTGATGGAACTTAATAAGTAGGCCCTATATTGATCATTTTGAGAGAGATATGATCGTTTACATAACATTTGAGAGCCTTCAGAGAGGCTGCCTTTGCCTCTCTGAAGTCTTCATCCACGAAATGCATCCACATATTATTAATGTAAGCTTCAGGACCGAGACAATGGCAGTACATTTATGATGCGATCAATTTTTTTGGCTAATTCTAGGGCAAAATGTACAAACAAATAACTATAAAGATAGATGGTCTGTCAGAACTCAAAGAATTCATTGAGTATTCTACCAAAGACAACTAACCATTTGCCATCAATAATTTATTTCGATTGTTTCTGTACAGAAGCGAATCTCTTTATGTACCTATGGGGTGGTAGGAGGTAGAACAACCCATGTGGAATAAGTAATTTAGAGTTTGCAATTTCTCAACCGCTCATAGTTAAGTCTAAAGTAGGAATTGTGTTAGAACTATAATTTCAGACCTCATTTAGACATAGTAAAATAACTTTTTTCAAAATATTTTGAAATAAAATAAGTTGGAGAATAAAGTTAAATTTCATCTTCAACAATCCGTTTTAGATTTTGATCTTCCACTCAAAAGTTATGGACAAATTTCAGAGAGGATGTATGAAAATGTCAAAAAAAAATCCTTTCAAACCCCTCTATGAAATTTGTCTATAACTTTTGAGTGGAAGATCAAAATCTAAAACGGATTGTTGAAGATGAAATTTAACTTTATTCTCCAACTTATTTTAGTTCAAAATATTTTGAAAAAAGTTATTTTACTATGCCTAAATGAGGTCTGAAATTATAGTTCTAACACAATTCCTACTTTAGACTTAACTATGAGCGGTTGAGAAATTACAAACTCTAAATTACTTATCCCACATGGGTTGTTCTACCTCCTACCACCCCATATGTACATAAAGAATTGTCTACAAATTCTGAATTACAGAACATGAATGGTTACAAAGCAATGAGCGGGAATTCAAACATTGAGTTAATTAACCTCAATGAATAAAGCTATTTTTTTCTGTATTGCCTGAATTGGGGGTGTTCAATTTCCCAGTAACCCGATTGTGCAGCCATGACCTTGGCACTGAGCAGAAGTCTGACATTATTGACGCGTGGCTTATTAGCTAATGTGGGGTGTGGAATATTCTCACACCATTTCATCCTTTGGATGGAATGATGTGGAATATACCACATCATTCCGTCAGAGGCAAGGCAGCTCCTCTCACAGCTCATGAATGTTATGTACATTGAGAACCAGAGGGCATAGAATCATTTCGTGATGGGAGGTCATGGCGATCTCAACACGTCGATTTTCCGATTTTCCGATTGTAAGGTTTTGTGCTTGGAAGGCTTGTTTATATGCAAAGTCTTATGTGTGCGATGGAACTTAGTAAGTAGGCCCTATGTTGATCATTTTGAGAGAGATTTGATCATTTGCATTGAGAACCAGAGGGCTTAGAATCATTTCGTGATGGGAAGTCATGGCGGTCTCAACACGGTCGTTTTTTCGATTTTTCGATTTTAAGGTTCTGTGCTTGGAAGGCTTGTTTATATGTAAAGCCTTGTGTGTATGATGGAACTTAGTAAGTAGGCCCTATGTTGATCATTTTGAGAGATATGATCGTTTAAATTGAGAACCAGAGGGCATAGAATCATTTCGTGATGGGAAGTCATGGTGGTCTCAACATTCTGCCGCAGGAGCGGTGGAACGTGTACAATTTCGACAACCGGGAGAAGGTGAAGCGGGATGATCGAGGAAGAGGCGGCTCGTCAGGAGGCGATCGAGAAACAGAAAGATCGACAATGAGAAGTCAAATCTCGTCTGGAGAAGCTGCGCGCAGCCGCTCAAGCGAAGAAGCGGAATCCTCTTGAATTACTAATCAGCGCCACTGCCAGAAATTGTACGAGAGGATGAGGATGCCGAGGCTGTTGTCGAAGCTGCTCGACTACAATGTTTCAAGTTTTTTGAAATTTCTAGTATCTATTTCGGCAGAACCACAGGCATGTCCTCTGAATCTGGCAACGAGTGCCCCGTATGAGTGACGAAATTGCAACTGCCTCCATGGCTTAGTGGTAGAGCGTTCCCTTCGTAAGGGAAAGGTCGTGAGTTCGATCCTCACTGGGGGCAATTTTTCCAAATTTCGTTGGCAATTATCTTCTTATAACTTTCCTGGTTTATTTTTGCTGTTCTGAGTGTAGGCTAAATTGTTTCTCTATAATGTAGTAAGGTAATTACACCTAAAATCGCACAAATAAGCAATTCAGCATGGTTGTCATTATTATATTGAAATTTTTTTGGTGGGATCTTGTTAGAAGCCAAAAGGGAATTCTAGATTCTCTAAGAATGCATTTTTTGGACACCATATGAATAAACTACGAGTTTTCAAAGTGCTGAAAATAGGGTTTAGGGTAATCAACCATAAACTCTCATGAATAGTGGAAGTACATTTTAGGCAAGAATCTAACCTATAGGGTTTAAGAAAGCATGTGATTTAAGGTGTAGTTACCTTAACTTTCTTGTTTATTTTTGTTGTTCTAAGTGTAGGTTGAAATGTTTCTCTATAATGTAGAAAAATTTGTAAAAGAAACTTTTTGTAGTGATACTAATTTAGCACCTTAGCTAATATGATAAATCAATCTAGTGGTGGGGACTTGTATTTAACTCTAAACTAGAACTTGCGTTCATAATTAAGATTATTAGTAAGACTTGAGCACCTAAAAGCGATGTTTTTTTTGGTTGCTCAATTTTGGAGGTCAAATGAAAAAAATATTTTGATGATATTATTAGCGAACTTCAAAGAAATGCAACTTGAATGGTTTTGTAATTTTTTGACTCTTTAATAATGATGTTTTACAATTTTTTTAAGTTGAGAATATAGGAATTATACTAGACTTATCTAGAATGGACACCCTTGAAGCATGAAATGTCTCAACTTTCTTTGTTTGCTTCAAGAAATATCTTGACCTCTCATTCAAAAGTTATTTTGAAAAGTTGTTGTGGTTTTGATTCATGGAAGTACATGTTCATTCAAGGTCATTTTTTAGGTGTTGGAGAACATAAAGTATTGCAATTAGGTACTTTTACCTTATGTTGTCATATGTGCAAAAGAAGGAAGATCAAATTTGGTTATGTTTCTAAACTTTAGACCTTAGTCGACAACTACCATTTGTAATTAAAGCAACAAATCCTATTCAAACCATACAACTATTTGTGAAATTGTATAGAAGGCCCCATAATGGTCATGCAAGAAGTCCAAATGTACCATTTTTTTGTAAAGGAACTCAAGGGATTTGTTGAAGTGTAGAAGTGACACTTATGGACTCTACAAGCAATAAGTTAGAAGTGACTTAGAAGTAAGAATAGGCCTCATACCTCGTACCTCTTAGATATAAAATTGTCAATGAACATATTTGTATAAAGACCTCAATGTTGTAGCACTTTTATGATAGTCTTATAGCCATTATATGTGAATAAGATGACCTTCAGAGGTGTACTTTTTGTTGGTTTGGGTGTGACTCAGTAGCACTTATGGATTCTTTGCACAAGGCACTTCAAAAATTCATACTTTGTCAAAAAAAAGAAAAATTTAATTAGTATTGCTTTCTCTCACAATTTTCCATGTGTGAAGAAAAAATTAATTTTGTTTCCATTACCTCAAAGGAGAAAATTAATAATTGTTTCACAAATAAGATCAATAACCTTATCAATATCTAGATTGCAAGTTTGGATCAATATGAAACACCTCACACTATGAAAGTATCCATCTCAAAATATATGCCATAGATAAAAAGATTCTTTATAGAAACATCACAAGTTATCACTTCAAGTTGAACCCATAACAACGCATTTAATCCCTAAAGGACCAACATGTGTTTTTGGGCAATATAGAAATTTTGGTCAGGTATATGTTACTAGAGTTTTGTATATTTTTACCTAAAATATTAATAGAAGGTGGGGACGAGGAATATCTTTCATATGCACCAAATTTCAAGACATTTGGAAATATGAGTCAAAAGTTATGCCCTAATATGTTACATTTTTCCGCGGTCTGGTAGTCCGAGAAGTGATTTTTTTGAGAAACAAAATTTTGAAATTGGTTTTCTAGAGTTATTTATACGTGAAAAGCTTTGAATCATTCCATTTTCACCAATAAGTCAAAAGTTATGAAGAGTTTTAGTTTGCATATAGTTATAGATTCTCTACTCTAAAATAAACTTTGAAGTCCTTTATCTTATTCAATTTTCAATATTTTTTGAAAAAAAGAAAATCATAGGATGTAGATTTTTTATTAAAACATTTCAACCATTGGGATTGTCATTTTTCAATTCCATAACCAAATTCTTCACAATTTTGTATTTTGAATCGTTCTCTACTTCTTTCTACTTACTATTTTTTTCCTATATGTTGCACAATTCTAAATGATGTGAAATTTTTTAAGCATGTAGCCAACTTGTCTAGGGAAAAAGAATTCTAAGAAGAACCATCATTTTGGACACTTTTTCATAGAAAAGTGAGCTTCTGAAGTGCAACTGCCCTGTTTTTCGCAAGGTCAAAAAAATGATTTTAATGTTTTTTGAATGCTTATATCTTGCAATCCATGCGGTCAAAAAATTTGAAATTTTTACTGCATGTTCTCAAGTTAACATAATACAAGATCCTACAGTTACATGTGTCAAAAAAAGTCTTTTCAAAAATCAGGAACTTGTACTAGAAATGGCAGTTTTAGAGTGTTTTGGTGAAAACATAGTCAAGGAACTTAAGGGTTTAAGAGAGGCATAATTGCAGAAAACGGCCTTGCATTTTAAAAGTACACCCCAGTCAAGTCTTATGTTTGTAGTGTTAATGGATTTTCCATTGTACATATGTTGTATTGTACATTTAAAAGAGGAGACAAATTTAGAACGCTCTGATTGCAATTTTGATACATTTGGAATGTGTATAGTGTTTGAAATATATTTGAAGAGGCATGTTGACACCTCATATCAAAATTTTAAAGAAATCCATTAAAAACTAACTTCATAGGAATCTACCCCAATTTCCAAGTGGTTGTTGTTCAATGACCATTTGGTCTTTCAAGGGTAATATGAAAAAATCACAATCCTTCAATCAAAATGATTTGTGTAAACAATTACTCTTTTATCCTAGCAAGCTTGAAAGAATTTGTTTTTTTCATTTCTCACTACCATAGTGTACCATGTGCCATTGTCACAACTAATAGTACATCATCATTTGTGCTTGACACAAAAGTGATGGCCAATCCCTTCTTAAATCTCCTTTCATATCCATTGTAAAATTCCTTAAATAGAAAAAATTATCTATGATACTAATGTTTAATATCATGTGCGATATCAATGTTCGCATAACGTTATTCAAAAGAATAAAAAATTATTTGGGATTCAAAAATAACATTCCAAACAATTTGTTTATTTAAAGTATAAATAAATAAATTGTATCCTAACATGCTTGAAATAATTTGTTTTCCCATTTCTCATATCTCTAATTTTTATCCATATTTACAAACTGTATTTCAAATGTAGAACCCCTTGCATCCAACACAATTATCGTCACCCTTCATCCCGTCCCCAGCCCGCCCCCAGCCCGTCCCCATCTCGTCCTCATCCCGTCCTCATCCTGTCCCCATCCGGTTCTTGTTTTCTGGAGCGTAGGAAAAGCAGCTGGCATTCAACTGCTTTGACAGACACGGACGGGCGACCTAGCAAGGAAGAAGAACACAGAGAAGGCCTCTGGCGATGGAGTGGCGGGAGTCAAAAGACACCGCAGCTTGCCCTCCCTGCTTTCACTATCACGCCCGTCGCATTACGTTTCCATGTCGTGATAAGAAAATTGCTCGATAAAAGTTGGACGGAAAACAGTCACGAGATATATAGAGTACTTCAAATGCTGAATTTCATTTAGCGATCATCGTTGTTCTTCCACATGATTTTGAGATGAATGTGAGATTAACTAGTAATCGATGAGAAAAATGGTCGCAATTCTTTAAGATATGCTTGATTTGGAAGCCGAAGCCGATCTGCGCTCGTTGTGGTTGGAGGGATGCTTCATCATGCATGTTCGGTGGCTTATGACATCGATGAAAATCTTAACGTAGAGCCATAGCAGTGATCCAGGATTGTTACGTGAAAAAAGAAATTCTGATTTGTTCATTTTTCTAACGATTATAATTGCCTTGGATAGCCTTTTTTTTAGATTCTATTTTGAAAGACTCCGTCTGTTGACGGTAATTTTAAGAGACCGCCGGTTCTATTTTGAAAGAGTCTGTTCTTAAGCTGTAAGTACATTGAAAAAGTTCAAAATTATTACAGAACAAGAAATCGACTTACGAGAATATTTCTTTTTATCTCGTTTTTGTTGACAGTGGAAGACGTTCGGCACTCGTTGTGGCTGGCGAGATGCTTGAACATCGATTAGGTTATGAATGTGGCTTATGACTTCGATGAATTGATGAATGTAGAGCCATGGCAGTGATCTGTATGGGCTTAATCGTTATTTATTTTGATACGGTAGATTTTTCAGAGTTGGTACTTTGAAGGGAGATACACACAGTGAGAATTAGGAGGAGATGAGAAAATATTGTTTAGGCAGAATGGTGTTCTGGTTTACAGTAGAAGAGAATTGCCGGGGACGCTGGATTGAAGCCGAGACTCTTCCCAGCGCACGAGTGTTGCGTAACGTGGAAGCATCTCTGCCTAGGGTGCGAAAAACCCTACCTCCAATGCCTTCAAGCGTTTAGTATTCTCTATTCTTACTTGTTCAGACAGATCCTTTGGATTGCAGATTTGATGTGGAATCCACAATCACATGTTTTGGGAGTTCACATTGGGAAAAAACACACGAAGCAGCGACGCAAACAGCATTTGTCTTGGAAACATTGAAGAAGAATGACGCTCATTTCATTGGCAAGATAGTCATGGATGAATTAGGTTTTAGGTATCGACATGGATTATCATTCTCCTGATGGTAACAAGTGAAAGGCAGTTACCAGCAGATGTTGATAAATAATTTGAAATCTCTTGCTCCTGGCCAGTTGCAACACTAAATCTTCATTTTTAAAGCGAAATTTTAGAATGCTGAAATTAATGAAGAAACATCCCGTATATTTCTGGTTACTTGTTTGAAGCCCGCAATTCATGTAGTTCTTCAAAATGATTGTTCAAACGTTCTTCTGAAATTTTATGGAATGTTTTTTTTCATTCGCGAGGTTTTTGATGCTGATTTTAAGGACTCTTTTCAGTCTTATAGGAAAGAACAGATGGTTCAAGATTCCGAAAAATCCTTCTGCTAGCTACCTTATTTTTGGACGCTCCTCCAGTGGTGGTGCTATTGCTGCTGCTAGCGACGTTGTTGATTTTGCTCTTGGTGAGATTTTCTTCAATCCAGCTTCGATTCTGTGCTTTCCATTTGTCAAGTCCGGTAGTTCAAGTTGAGTATCACAAAAGTGAAATGAGGAGAGCAAATTTTCTGATTGTTGCTATCTGTACATTGTTTTCATCTGAAGTATTTCCTGTCAGGTACGCCTTGATTGATCCGATGTCTCTAGAGTGTTTCCTTTCAGCTAATACCACCCAGTGCCCAATGCGGCTCTTCAGGAATTGACACGGTAGGTGATACGAGAGTGCCCGCTGCTTGTTGTGGCGTTTTGGGATTCCGTGTTTCACATGGAGTAATTTCAATGCTGGGTATAATACCAATGGCCTCCAGTTGCGATGCTGTGGGTGAGCTTCTGTGAGGCCTCTTTTGACTGTATCATTTCTTCCACTTTCTGATCCATGGAATCATGAATAATTGAGGAAAATTAATGTAACTGTGCCATTTTTTCTCAACACTCCAGGGGCTCACATCTCTACTTACGAACAATTCAACTTTTAGAGCTTCGCCAAATTTTCTCTTGTTTAAGGAAGTTGCAACCTTGCAGGTTGGTTCGCTAGAGATGCTGGTATGCTACTCCTTGTTGGCCGGCAATTGTATACGTCACATTCCGAGGCGGACGGCAGCGGTCCGAAGCGATTCTACGTGGCGCAAGATGTGTTCAAGCTGTCATCTTTACCCCCTTCAAGAACTGCGGATATTTTGTCTAGATCTGTTCAGCGAACTGTTGGTCGTACGCCACTGCTATAGTTGCGATTTGTTACATTTTAGTATACAACGAAATATTTGATATAATTCATAGAGAGATTCCACATTTGTTCTATTCCTAATTCACGCAGGTTGTTTGACGAATATTTCTCATGATTCAAGTTGAGCCTTATCAGAGTGCTTATCGACCTATCTCTTGCATCCAGGTCTTTCGTTGCAGGATATCGACCTCGTTAGGTATTTCGAGGACTCCATCCCAGCGATTCAGACTTTTAAGAAAGAACTCGACTGCATGAGTATCGAATTTTCCCAGTACACAGCTCTTGATGTTCTTCGAGAAAGTATGCTTCTGTTTCACAGGTAAGTTGAGTATGCTAGTTTGGGATGAAGAACAATATCTGGCTAGTTTCAGTCAGCTGAAATAGATATGACAGAGAAATATCTCATGAAGTTGTCCAACTTGGGGATATGAAGGAGGGTGCTGGTGGGATCTTATAATGACATTTGCCAAATGCATCAATATTAAAATACTTACAGCACTTATGGTACAGTTGACCAAAAGAACCATGTTGCCTTGGCAATCGCGTAAACTAATCGGGAGCATACTGTAACTGCTTGTCTAATGTGTAGGTACGAGTTCAAAAGCAATCATGGAGTATGGATTGCGGAGGTCAAGGCAATTCTGACAATAACAGTTGAGGCACGAGTTCAGAAAGCGATTTTCTCTCCCCGTTTTGAAGCTCTGAGGCTCATGGCAGTAAAGGTCCGAGACGAGCTGCGTACAGTGATGGACTCTCTTCTCAAGGTCTTTCATCACCAATAAAAAAATTTAACTGGAATTAGGAATTCTGCGCTTATTTAATCGGTGCAAAAATTATTAAACGGATACTATCACTGTGTTTCCGCGGTTGCGTGGTATTTGGTATGTAGATAAGAACATGGGAAACTTCAGAGTCAACGTACTGCAGGTGTTGGCTGACAGGAAACGCGCACATATCAAGTAATGTATAAGTTTCAAAGATTGCAGACACTCCGTATTCCTGTGCGAGTGTTGGTACATATTATGCTCACACAAATATCTCTTTGTACGAAGTCGCAGGATGATGCAGTGCTGGGGGTTCCCACACTGCCTTCTTTACCTCCAAAAGTAACTGCAGCAGCTGATGAACTAGAGCTCTTTGAGCATAGGACGCATGCTCTCATGAGCCTTGCAACTATTTCCGGGTGCGGTCAGGTATCTCCGGTTCCCACGATTCCAGTGACCACTAAAATATAGCTTCTACTTTGTAATTTGCAATCCTAACCTCTCCCAAAAGTCTAACTAATCGGTCAGCTATCCTAGCAGAAAAATCCTCTATTGTGATTGTTAAATTCAGCGCTAGCGCTTGCCCTGCCACTAGGCTAATACTAATGTTAAAAGATTGACGTACAAGTAGCCTAAGCGGCGAACAGTAAAACTAAGCAATCGAAGCTCTGCTGCAGGCGGTAATCCCAGTGGGAAGTTACGGTAGCCCCATATCGGTGTCCTTATTGGCAAGAAAGGGCGCTGATCTACTCTTGCTGAATACAGTTTTTCTCCTGCACACGACAATTCAACAGGAAGTGCTGTTGAATAACGATCCGAATCTACCAATTTCAAGATTTCTGGAAATCAGATAAAATCTTCAGAGTCATAACGAGTGAGATGTCCCCATATATCCTTTGACTTCTGCTTTGAGAGCCATAGCTTACCAGGTCCCATGTTTTAATGTTGAAATTCAAAATGATGACTACAAAATTTGGCATTGAATTAAATGGAGAGTGAAATAGCCATAGATGCACTAATGATTTGTTACTCAAAGTTCAGTACACCTATCTGATGCTAGTTCGAAGAGTTACTGTAAATTAGAAACTGCAGTCTCACTCCCAACGTCTAAGGGTAATGCCTTCATTGTAACATACATATTCGGAAATTATTGCCGCTATTTTAAATTCGTTCTATTACTCTAACAAGTTATCGATTGTGAAAAGGAAAAACAGATCTGAAGCACCTGTTCCAACAACCGAGTTTGCAACAACTGCTTGGTTTTGCACTCTGGTATTTACCACATTAAGGGCTTGGGTGGAGTAAATATATGTACCTGTGGTTAGTAAGCAGTGAAATACTGTAGCATTCCTCCATACGTTAAGCCCGAGTGGCTCTTCTAACGAGAATTATCATTTGAACGCAGAGATATCTTTGCGAGACTCCCGATCAGATGGGACTTCCCGGAAACATCCTCCAGGCAGTCTTTTCCGTTGAGGTACTGGGGCCTACCCCCGGTGCAAGCTCCAAGGATCAAATGCCCGTTTAGATTCAAGAAATGAAAGTTACAGCAAGGCCTTGTTTCAATTCAGGCAGTCTCTCAAATCTTGTTCGCTAGACCCTCGACCTCCAAATCCTTAAGATTGATGGAAAGCTCTCCGTCCAGCAGTTAGATCTGTGGGTACCGAGCCAGCGCGATGTGGTAAAAGGAGTTCTCGATTTTTTGTATAAACAAGTAGAGAGTGCATTCGCACTGGCGGTTCTCGCATGTGCATCAGGATGCACGGTTGAATCCCCTTAATCAACCGACTGATTAAGCGAGTAGATGTCTCGTAAATTCAATCTTGGTTCTGCACATCAGATTTGCAGTTATGAGATTACGCAGCGTTCAAAGGAAGCGAGTCAGTACTGATCGAAAAAAAGTTATGCATAGAGGCTAGTATACGTGAGATGAAAACGTCAAAATCGAAACCAGCTGAGACCAACGAAACCACCGTAAACCGCAAAGATACAAGGTGAAGGTGAATTCCAGATGGCTAATGGGGCGCACCTGCTGTTGAACTGACAGTAACCAACGACGGCGTTTCGGAGTTCTCTGAGCCCTCCGTCTCAGTTTCAAGCATCATGGACCTTTGGGTGATGGTGAGACTCGACCTCCAACATGAGCTGGGACTGTTCTTGCAGCTATTATCTTGCAAATGGCCAATCTGTCCACCCTGGAGAGCAGAATACTGGTGTTGAAGCTCCACAATCTGTTGCGAACGACGTGAATTTTCTTCCAGTAGCTTGAGACTTGCGTTGATAACCTTCTGCATGATATGTCTCATATTCTGAGTGTCTGTGTCAGGTACCTTCGCCAAGTCTTCGCTGTGCTTTTGCAACACCATCTCCAGCACGTGGGGTTGGCTCAAGAAGCCCGGAATGTTCAAAGCCCTCTCATTCACAGCAGGACCGAGCTTAGTTGGATCCACGAGACGCCATAGACTCTGCTGGTCTGCAGGTGTGACTACATCCACCCTTGTTACCAGGAGTTTCTCAATGGCTCCGAATATTGTATCGTGTGATTGGCGAGATGAGCTTGGAAATGCCTGATGGAAATACCTCGTCAGACAACATTCCAAATTTCACCGTAACGCATTTCATGCAACATTTTCACAACTCTGTAAAAAGAATATTACGTGCAATTATACGGTGAATTGCGGCATTACCTTGAACAGAGCCATGAACGTATCTGGATTGACAGACCCTGCCTCCGCATATGACCACAAAAACTTGTCGACTTCACCAGTTATCTCTTCCAAGGACGCGTCGGGGTGGGCTTCTTCCAGGTAATACCCCACCATAGCCATCAGTGTATCAGGTCTGAACTTATAGACATGAAGATAGTCGTCCAGCTCGTCTAGACTCACTCCTATACGTCGCTCCAGCGCCCTTTTCACTTCAGTAAGCTTCACCTGCCACCATTCATTTCCGTAAATCCAATATCCCATAACAAGTGGCCAATTTAATCATTGAATTCGATTTCTGTCGAAAAACTCTAAACGAAAAAAAGTAGTAAGTATAAACGTTGCTAGAATTCCAACATTTCTCAGTTTAAACCATAAACGACGCCACGGCCATTTTCTGGTCGATGAATGATACAGAATCTTGTTGTCGGGTGTAGGACAGAAGTGCAACTATTCATCCTCCAAATTTTGTGGGAAAAGGGAAGGTCTTCTACAGTAGCTTGACTTCCAACGAGTGCTTTTTCATTTTTTTAATCCAAAAATGCACACGGTATTAAAACAGATGATTTCCACAGAGACCCCCCGCGTCGTTCAAGGGTTAAGCAGTTGAGTTGCAATAGAATCATACATTTCTGAATGAGCTGCTCATGATTTTGGAGTCTACAACGTTATACACCAGGGTTAAATATTCCTCTCCGCTTTTGAAGATATCCTTTGGACATAAAAGAACCTGGGATTCATTCAAAGGATTCTTCAACAAGCTTTACTCTCAATCTTTCAGTACAGATTAGGGCCCAGGCAGTCCAGGAAACACAGTTACCTGAATGGAGGAAATGACCCGGGCACATGATGTTCCGACAGTGTGGGCCAACCAAATGGCTGTAAAGAGTGCTGAAATTTTAGGTTTACAATTTTTTTACTAGAGAGGTACCTGCATGTCTTCATCGTTGGAAATTACCGACACGAGATGCTCCACATGCTCTAAAAGGCTGCACCAGTACTGCGAAGAAAGCTCCAGCCAAGGGCGAGAATCCGGGGCTCCCCTGACTGCCATGCGAGCCAAGCAGAGCACGACCCAGCAACGCGACCGGTCGGAGACACACTGATCCTCCAACAAGCCGCGCATCCAACTGCGGACATTGCGCCCCTGTCGACACTTCACGTTCAAATTCACGTCGGCTTCCACTAGAGCCTCCAGCGACTCCCCAGCGTACGCATCGGGCAGCGAGGCCACCGTGACGAGAATCTCGGACAGCGTCTCACACGGTGAGGGCGAGCTCTGCGGCTGCTGCTGGGGGCTTACGAGCGCCATCGGCGCCGACAAGTACTTGGTTTCGCCGAACGCGCGAGCGAGCGCGGCCACCAGCACCTTCAGGCACCGCGTCTCGATGTACTCGTCCACGGGGGAGCCCAGTGGAAGGTACAGGTGCAGGTACCCTACGCTCGCGCGCCAGTGTGCGAAAACGTTCGTGTAAAGGAACTTCTTCGTGCTCTCCAACACGTCCGCCATGCCCAGGAACTCCGCGGCGGCACGAATCAGCGCTACATTTTGCAATGTGTAGCTCGGTTTGATGAGGTAGCAGTAATCCACTGCTCCTGTAAACCCCTCCGCTCCCCCTACCGAACCCACAAAAAGGTAGAAACCCTATCACGCACCATTCTTGCAAAACAAAACAGAGTTTCAAGATTCGGGACACATGTTACTTCTGCTCTGTTCTTTGTGAGAGATGAGGAAGAGAGTATATGTACCTGGTAAATCGGAGATGGGGATGACTCTAGATGCCGCATCGGATTTCTGGTCACCGGACGATGTCCAATTTGCGCTGCTCGTCAAGCTACGAAAGTAAGTGCTGGCGTTCAGAAGCGGCAACAAATGGAGACAAAACTCTTCTCCTTCCACAATCACGGTGATGTCGCTGTGCTCTCCGGTTCGCCGGACGCGCTGCAGCCATGAGCTGAAACCCCCTTCCCTCTTCGCCATCTAGGTATATGATCCCCAACACTACCAACGATCATCTTCAGTTGACATGGTTTCGCAACCTGCAGCATTGCTGCTAGTTTCCCATTTGGTGACCTAGCCCCGTTCCTAACAACACGCTCACTTGACTGACTTCGCGTTCTGGCGTGTGCAGTGCCTAATAGGGTAATCTAAGATACCCGTCACCATGTTATACGGCACCCATCTCATGATTTTGCACTGTAAATCTGCTCCGAAATCTGCTGTCAATCTCTGCGAAGATTGAATCTATCAGCGTAAGCGCCCCTTGCCCCCATCATCTTGCAATGTACCCCACAATCAATGTAAGTTGTAGTTTCTCATGCGCAACCGTAATGGATTCCTAGTCCATCGTTACCGACCTGCAAACAAGGCATGTTTCAAAGACGGAGGTGGTGTGCCATCAGTACTGAAGCATTTGGAAGAGGACAGAAGCTTGCTTCCATGAATGCTACAACGGCTGCTTAATTCTACAAGGCTTGAATAATAACTGGGTAATGATCTGACAAGGCTAATAATGAGGAACAATAACTAGAAAACATTTGTTGACGAGTGACGAGGCAGTTGATCTGATTCTGTGAGTATGATTCATTAAGCGTGCAATAAGTAAGGAGGGAGGAGTTGCTTTGCTTCACATGTCTGTCTGGGGGGAAGCGAAAGCTGGCAGTTCTGAGCAGTCAGAGCATCAAACAGGGTGGTCAGGGCACAGAACCCAAGTCCTCTTTCTTTCTTTTTTCGAAACAAATGAAATGGAATTTCATAGTAACAAGAGGCAAAATACTACAAGTCCGCCAGTCACAAGTGGCCTGGCAGGAGGGGAACCAAGCCAACCAAAATACAACAAAACAGACAGACCCGAATCACGACCGTCTTGTCTTCTTTAATAAGACACCTCTGTTCTCTCAGCTCTTCAAACCCTAGCTCTTGGACTGAAATGTTGGACAACTGTGCATAGGGACTCAATTGTAAAAGCATCTGTTGACTTTGATGGCTTGTAAAGTAACTTTCTTTGGGTAATGCAACCTAATTTCACTATTTATTGTAATCCATAACACCAAATTTAGATCCATCTTGAGAACAATTAGGTCACATGGGGAGAGAGGTTTTATTTTATGGGGAAGGCTGCTGTAGGGCTGATAGAATTTAGTAAATGTGAAGTATTTCTGTTACTTGTCAACGAAAATGTAAAATGTAAAAATATACTGGGTTCGCCTGCACGCAGGAAACCTGATTTCAAGCCTGAAAAACTGTCAGGACCCTGGCAATGGGACCGTCAATTAAGCTAACTTGTAGTGCAGAGATTCCAGGTGTTTGATGATCAATAGATCGCTGTACTGTATTTGCAAATCTTTTATTAGTGAGGACTGAGGAGTGAGGACTGAATCCGGTTATTTCCTCTATTTTTACTGGAAATAGATATTTTATAGTTTTTTTCACTGGTTTTTTGCCAATGTTTTCGAATTGCAACTAATTTTTTCCCAAATTTCTGTGGCTAACTTTGCACTAGCTGTCGGGTTTTTCCGATCATTGGTGAGGATCACAAACATATAGATTTCCTTACCATGACCTTCTGTAATATCACATAAAATTATGGTCATGTAGCAATGTTTCTTTAAGGCAATTTAATGCCCAATTGCCTTCAAAAAAAAGTGCGTAACTTTCAGCAGGATTTTTTTTTCATTTTTTTTAAGTGCCAAAGTGGCGATATAAAATGCTACAAGGGTGTTATAAATTTCAATATTTCGATAGAAAATATCACGTGTCCATAATTCTATTTTCATCCACAATTTGGTGATTTCATCCAAGATTTCTTTTTCATCTGAAGTTTTTTGGTGAAAAACTTGGTTTGTTTCCATATTTTAGCAAAATTGGGGTTTTTTGGTGCAATCTAGCACTATAATGCCTTTAAAGACCCCCTACCTTCAAGCCTATGGAAATAAAGTGGATGAATGTGTTTAAAAATGTCAGACTATAATCATGGCCTCCCACACTACTACCATAATGTTTCCAAAATCTTAAATCATTTGTCGTGCAAAGCATCACATACAAAAATTGCGTATTCAAATTGGCTACCATCAATTCAAGCCCTCCAAAATGAAGGAGCCAAATAATTCATAATTTTTTTCAAATAAAAGGCCAAATAACCTTGGTCTGAAAATAAATTAACTCCTAAAGTTCCATTGTCACCTCGAGGGACAAAATGGATTTCAAGCAAGGTCCTATGGTCTCAATATTTGTCTTGATTTTTTAAATTTTACTGTGAAGATAGAAAGATACATTATCTTTCTAAAAATATAATTTCTATTTCTATTGGAGCCCGGGAGCAAAAGTTACAACACAAAATCCTTTTTCTAATTCGGTAGTCAGAAAACACACTTAAAAAAAATTAAAGTAAAACATTAAGAAAAAAATTGTATAGATTTATGTTTTTATGTACAAGGAAGCTTTAATTTATTCTATTTGGATTTATTATGTGAAAGATATGGACGATCTTGTTTTTTAGGCAATCGGAGCTTTTTTATAAAAATATAATCCGTAGGATTGATTTTTCACCTCAATTTTCACTATTTTTCAAAAAAAATGTTTCACAAGGTTAAGGTGTTTTGCTAGAACAATCTCACCATTAAGATTAGTGTATTTTAATTCCATCTTAGAGCTATTAACAATTGAGATTTTCCTTCAATCTTGGACCTACTTCTACTTAACAAATTTTTAATGAATGAAAACTAAGTGTATTTTTAAAATAAAATAAAAACCCTAGACTCTCAACTCAATTATTTATTAGATAAAATTAGAAGTTACGAAGGTTCAAAGCCCAAAGTTGTAGTTGTGCAAGGTACAAAAAACTTGTTTCCTTCGCTTTCAACGCAAATATCTTGCAATCTACATAGGAGATATAAGTTAACAAGGGTCTTAAGTTATTGTATTCCTCTAGTGGTGCTACCAATGTGAAAGTTGGCTTGTGAATATTGATGCATGACATTGACTATCAACTTTGATTGATTCATGATTGAGCCAAGGTGGAGTGTCATCACATTTGAAGAGTGGGAAGACGACCCACATAGAACATCAATTGAGACCACAATGAAAGGAGGGTAATAGTTTAATATATATTTTTGAAGAAATTTAGAGGGATCCTATATATCATAGAAGGCAAAGAGACCCCTGGTGAAGAATTAAGTATGTTATGGGATTTGAAATTGGAATCAATAAATATATACAAATTTATGGAAGAAATTAATTCATGTTTGTTTTCCATTGTCTACCCTCAAAATCAAACCTAGATCATTTTTATATAAAATATTAAAAATGGCATGCTTTGAGGATTCAAAATCTTTGTATAATTGTTGACTAGATTAAAAGTTAGTTATTCTCATAATAAGAACTATAGTAAATATTAAAAGTTTTGAATTACGTATAGTTACATTATTTAGCAACAATCTTTTCATTGCTAAATTACAGTGAGCATTAAACTCTGTCACAATTGGAATGTGGAGATGTGATTAGGGATTTGTGTGCAACAAGAACAATATGATGAAAAGATGACACTGCATTTGGATGATTTTGTGACAAGGTTCAATTGTCACAAGAGATTAATCCCTTACGGATCTTGGGTAGTCTAATTTCTCTTAAATTGTAAAGATTTATTAAAAAAAAGTTGTAGTATATGATGCATAGATGATAATTATACAATGAGATCTACTATAGCGCTTTTCCATATTTATCCGGAGAAATTTGTCCCCTAAAGGACAGTCATTTTTTCTGCCATTGTAGGGGACAAATTGCCAGTTCTATACCAAAGAGTAAAGAAATTTGAAAATTGTTTTTTTCGGACGTCTAAATGCAGGATCTTACACCTAACTAGTATGAGAATGTGTGCAATTTTTTTTTGAAATTTTGACTGTATAGATTGCAAGATATTTGCATTTAAAGGAGAAAAACAAGTTTTTCAGCACATTGTAGGACTAGATTATTTGACTCTGAACCTTCTTAAATTTAATTTTTTGCACTATAGAGTTTTGAGCTTTAAAGCTTTATTATAGGGAATAAAGTTTAGAGTCTAAGAAAAATTCAAAAAAACTTAATTTTTATTCTTTAAAAATTTATTAAGTAGATGTAGGTATGAGATAGAAGGAAAATGTAAATTCTTAATATCTCTAAAATGGAATAAAATGCACTAATTCCAATGGTGAGTTTTTCTAGGAAGCAAAGTACAACATGTGGAACTTTTTTGAAAAATTGTAAAAATTGCATTTAGAAATGAATCCTACAAGTTATTTTTTCAAGAAGATGCTCTAATTGCTTGAAAAACAAGATTGTCCATAACTTTCTCATAACAAATCCAAATGGAATTAATCAAAGCTTTCAATGTAGAAAAAAATATAATCTAAGAGGGAAAAAATTCAAAAAATTCAAAATTCAAATTTCAAATTTTTTTTGCTCCCTCCTCTCCCCTATTTGAGCTTGTTTGGACACTGCTTTTGTTTCCAAGCACTGATTGGAAAAAAAAAATAACATTCCCAAGAAGCAGATCATTTTTTCTATCTTCAAAAAAAGTTTCAAAAAATCATGACCAAAATTCAGCCCTCAGGTACTTGCCTAAAATCCCATTTGTCCTGCAAAAGGATGATGGTCCTTTAGGGGTTATACTAGAAATTGGAAATTCCTTTGAAAATGATTGTAGATTGAAAATTTGTAATGTACAAAACATTCTTTTTTCTCTCAAAGTTAAAAGTGTTTGGTTTTAAATACAAAGTTAAAGAAAAAGACTTTTTACTTATTCATTCAAGTTGAATTTGAAGGGTCATTTTTTTGTACTAAATATAAATTACTTGAGTTAAAAAACATACTTGTATCTTTGAACTATAGAGTATCCACTAATATTTTTTTTGAAAATCTATAATATGAAATGTTTTCACAAGAATCTACAAACATTTAGACAAGTGGATGAAACCTCCAAGATTTTCTTATGGGCTTGAATCTGGTCTTTTGTAGCTACTCATTTGTTGGTTTTGGTTTCTTTTCTTTTCTTTGTCCGACCTTTGGCATAGCGCTTTGTATTGTGACTTGTTTTGCAATGAAATTTCATTTTATCCAAATAAAATAAAATACCCCTTCCCCCCTCCAAAGATTTTTTTATGCTTACTGCTGTTTTGCTTTTGTTTGTTTAACCCCTAAAGTCCCTAAGTCCCTGTAGAAGACTCTTAAGAATTTGGGCAGGCTTGTATGATTTTAATTTTTGACAAGATTTTTTGAAACTTTTTTGGAAAAGAAGAAATCAGATTAGCTTTATTGGAATGTAATTTTTTTGTCACTTAGTGCTTGGGAGCAAAAATTATACCACCCAAAGTCTAAATAGCAACTCAAGGGATAGCCCCCAAAAAATCACAAAAAACTGATTTTTTTTTTTTTTTTTCTTCTTCTTCTCATAGTTTATATTTTTGTCTACATTTGAAGCTTTGATTCATTCTATTTGGACTAGTAATGAGAAAGTTATGGACAATCTTGTTTTTTATGCAATTTAAACATCATCTTGAAAAAATAACTTATAGAATTCATTTTTTAATGCAATTTTTACAATTTTTACAAATAATTGTTAGACATGGTTAAGTGTGCTTGCTAGAACAACCTCACCATTGGAATTATTGTGTTTCATTTCCATCTTAGAGCTATTAACAAGTTCCTTCAATCTTGAAAGTACTTCTTCTTATTAACTTTTGAATGAGTGAAATTAAGTATTCTTTTATTGATTTAAAAAAAAAATTCAACTCAATTCTTCAACATAAAAAATTATAAAATCAAAATTAGTAGTGCAAAATATTTAATTTAAGAAAATTTAAAGTCAAAGAATCTAGTCAAACAAGGGATAAAAAAACTTGTTTTGTTTTCACTTTAAATACAAATATCTTGCAATCTACAAGGTCAAAGTTTCTGAAATTTCTTCTACTCATTCTTATACTATTCTAGTGCAAGATCCTACAGTTAGATATGCAAAAAAAAAAAAAATCTAAATTTTTTTTGCTCTTTGCAATAGAAATGACAGTTTTGAGTGGTTTTAGATAGAAAAAAGGCCTTAGGACTTTAGGGGTTAAAATTTGAAGTCAGCTCCATCCATATGCGTGAAGGCATAAGTATGAGAAACTACTACTATATTCTATGTCATTGAATTTTAAGATTAGATATACTTTGATGAATTTTGATAATGTGTTTGTCCAACTTCTAATAAAATTTGCAATTAAATCATTGATGAGGCCCCCCATCTGGACTTTTGAGCACACATGGTTTGAATGCTAATTGAATGCCTTCATTTTTTTAATCTCGACATTGGAGTCATCTGGACATTGAGACCATGAGTCTCAAAGCAAGCTAAACGCAAGACCCCTGACAAGCTCAATGATTGATGAGTGTCCTTAAATAAATTGAGATACCTAAGCTTAGGTATCTCAAATGTATTTCTCTGCAATTACTGGAAGAAGATCCCACTCTATACTTAAGAGGGAAACTAGACAGTATGATCATGCAATAAACAATTAACCTACACTCATTTCTTAACCCACACAACAACAAATACAGGATGAGTTTAAGGTAGGAGGCTCTGAAAGCGAGCAGGCATTTAGAACTGCTCATATAGACTTGCTTGAAATGGATGTAAGGTGGTCTTTAAATGGACCTTTGTAGTCATTGAATGGATTGGTAAAAAAAATATTATTTATTGCAAGAGCCAATCATTCTCTTTGTTTTCCTCATTTTTCTCTAGAAATTGCATGTGAACGGTTTATGGAAGACCTAGGGTCATAAATAGGGATCTATGACTCATCACGTTTGAAAATTCATAAGTAATTCAAAAATGCTTGAAAAAATACGAAACAACTTGTGTTACAATCAAAATCTAATTTTTTTTTTCTGAAAAATGAGCTAAAAATAATCCCATCCAAGAAACCACGTGAAAAAGGCAGACCAGCCCTTAGATGCTCGCTTTCAGAGCCTCCTACCTTATTCAACCCTAGAATGTTGTGTTTGTCACCGTGGAAATCATCCTTTGGGGTACCACCTGCGAATCATTTGCTTAAGAAAAGAAAAGATCACCTCATTAGAGGTTAAACTATTGTGTAAGACTTCCTCTTTCCACGTAAAACTTCAAGGATGAACATTTGCACCTGTGTCTTACATCAAGAAAGTACCCCCCATTGAAACAATATTGTTTCTATAGTTTCACAATCTAATATTGAAAGTATATTGTTACTATACAAATACTACGACACTATTCCCACTGAAACTACATTGTTGCAGTACTACTTTTGTACTCGAGTAATACACTTTCAATATTATAGAGGGCTGTAAAAGCGACCCTTTACTAGCTGATTTGCATTTGGGGGGAAGCTAAACTCCTTAAAACAATTTTCAGTAAATTTCCGTGGTAAGAAAAATGGAATTGACATCTAATCCAAGTAGTTTCATATTTTTTGGACCTTCATGGAATTAGTTATGAATTTTTAAAGTTGAAAACACAGTGGTTTCTAAAAGCGACCCCTTCCTAGAATGTACACTTCTGATACATGTTAGAGACAAAATCTACCGGATCGCTTTTAGAGACAGGTCGCTTTTACAGCCCCTACCTTATTGGAGTGTGAAACCATTGCAACAGTACCAAGAGAGTAGTGGGGCTAGTTCCCAATGTACGTAGATGGGTTCTGTGTCATCCATCAGACACATTTAGGTCGACGTGTTGTTACAGGGTTAACATGATGGTATCACACGCCATAAAATTGCAGAACTCGGTGTCCGAGGATGCACGAAGCATGCTGACCATAATATTAAGCCATTCCATCAGCAGTCTGCAAGCTTACTAATAAACAATTTTGTTGTAAGTTGTGCTCTGCAATTTCTAACGAAACTCTCACCTCCAAACATGAAAAGACAAGGCTTAAGTTATCTTGCACACCATGCCCGCCCTGGCTGCTAATTAACTACCAATGGAGTTGTGAGAAGCTGTGCAATCTCTGTACGTGTTCAATTCAAGTATTGCCACACGAGACCACGGTGGCTTGTATGCAAGAGCCTCCTTCAATTATCAGTTGCAATTCAGCACGACTAGTAAGTTGGATTAGGGCCTGTTTACACCCAAAAACTTTGGATTGGAACCCAAAGAAATGGAGTGTTTTGATTGGAAAACAGCTATGGATTCAAAGCAAAGACCCAATCAAAACATTCCATTACTATGGGCTCTAGTCTAAATTTTTTGGATGTAAACATGGCCCTAAGATATTGTAAGCTAAAACTTGGATGTCAAGGCAGAAGCCAACTCCAGCTTGGTCATTCAATTAGACTACAAATAGAACCTCTCTCAGTGCATGGTGCTGGGATTGTTCACTAAGAGAGTTTTATGCATTTAGAGAGGCAACAAATACTGTAAACATTTAATTCAATCTTCCATCTTGAATCACTTGCAGGCCCACCTCTTTTATTGGATATTACGCATTAAGAGAGGATGCACTAATAGAGGTTCTACCTACATTACAAATAATGAGCAACTAAAGGCTCACCTTCTAAACTAAGTAGTTTGCACGACTGATGTTAGCCACTGGTCCTTCAATTCCTTAGACCAATTGAACGTATGCAATATACACCAATACAGGTCCCAATGTTCTAACACTTGATATAGTGGTAGCCACTGAGTCATCCATAAAGTAACTACATCTAAAAGCGCACACTACCTAAAATTGCACACTACACATTCTTGCCTAAAATGTACTCCCACTATTTATGAGAGTCTATGATCGCTTTTGGGAACATCTATTTTCAACACTTTGAATATTTATAGTTTATTCATACGGTGTCCAAAAAATGCATTCTAAGATCATCTAAATCCCCTTTTCACTACCAAGAGGACCCCACAAAAAAATTCCAATATATTAATGCTAACCATGTTGAATTGCTTATTTGTGCAATTTTAGGTGTAGTTACCTTACATCTTGACATTGAAATCACCCTTACTAGCATTGCATTGATCTTGGTACTATCAATCAAATTTTTTGAAAAATGTTTGATTCACTATGTACCTTCAAGTGCTTTGCTAATGCTAAAATATAAGGTAGGCGACTCTAAAAGCGACCTCTAATACAAAGATACATTTTACTTTCTTCAATGTACCAACATTGTACATTTTAGGAGGGGGTTGATTTTAGAACCCACTGCATTTCAACTTAAAAAATTTGTGACTAATTCCACAAAGGTCCAAAAATATGAAACGACTTGGATTAGATGCCAATTCCATTTTTCTTCGTACTAAAATTTACTGAAAATGGTTTCAAGGAGTTTAGCTTCCCTGAAAATGCAATCAGCTCTTAAAGGGTTGCCTTAAGAGCCTCCCACCTTAAATGTTTTTTTATGGTCCCCCATGGCAAAAGAGCAATTATACGCTCGAGCCCATTTTCAACAGAGGGTACCACACGTACTCGAATTGGACAATGTGCCTGCCTGCCTGGTTGTTTGTAAACAAAGTGGTAGATCTTGCCCAGCCAATAAAAGCGTCGAATGTTGTCTGGAGCTTTGCTGCAAAGTTGTTTAATTATCCCAAAATACAAAGATGATTGTTCCCGTGCTGCACATACAAAGGCACTGTTCATGTCGTATACATTTGAGGGGATAGGAAGGGCATGTACGAGAGGTCAGCTAGTCAGCTATGAGTACTGACTGTAATCCCAATTATACCCACAACAATCAACCTGAGTTAAAAAAAACTAGCTGAAAATAGTTTGTTATATAGGAAACAACTATAATATTGCCCATCATAAAAAAATGCTGATTGTTGACAATGCCCAATCGTAATGATGTTTTAATACCCAAAAGACATTTGTTCAGTGCCATTATAAACTTTGAAAAAGCACAAAAAAAACATTGACATGGCACTAAAACAATGAGATTTTAATACTAATCGTTAAACTGTTTGAAGCAGCAGTAGTACAGTTAATAATCAAAGGGGGGAGGAAATTTTGCAATGATTTGACCTAGCAATATCTAGGAAAGCATACGTGGAGAGAAATAGTCGCTTCTTCACAGACTGTGTTGAAGCTCTTGGTAGAAAATCATCCTGCAACATCGTACAATTACATAAAAGTTAAGCATTACAACCTACTCAATCACCAACAATACATATGTGAATGTGGTAAGATAACTTACACTTAATTTTGACCCCTTTCTAAAATCAACCCCTATAAATTCTTGCTTCACTACAACAAAACCAATGTTTCTGACTGCAAAATATGACTGCAATGAGTCGTAAAATCGAAAAATATGATTGATCGCAGAAATCACTGTAGATGACTGCAACATGACTGACATGAGTCATTATCGACGAGTCGCTTCGAACATCAGTCATATTGAGAGTCATATTTTTGGGGGAGTATAATTATCCATAATTAGCCGTATTTTGCCAACAAGGCATATACTTTGACTATCTTTGAGGGCTTGACTTTTTTTTGAGTTGCCTGGGCAAACAAAAATAAATCCTATGTGACATGTGACTCCATGAAGTCATTTTTTGGCTGACGTGGAATATGATTGCGATTAGTCATATTTTGGTTGACGTGACATATGACTGCGGTTAGTCATATTTTGGTTGACGTGACATATGACTGCGGTTAGTCATATTTTGGTTGACGTGGAATATGATTGCGGTTAGTCATATTTTGGCTGACATAAAATATGATTGCGATTAGTCATATTTTGGCTAATGTAGCATATGACTTTGTATAGTCATATTTTTGTAGATGTGAAATATGACTCTTGTTAGTCATTTTTTTGAATGATGTGGAATATGACTTTTGTGAGTCATATTTTGGTTGATGTGGTAGTTTATATGGATGTCATTGGTAGTTTATGACTATTTGCAGTTATATTTTGGAAAATACAAAGTCATATTTTGGAAAAGACTCCATGTAGTTAAAAATGAATACATATGATTTTAGAGATATACAAGAGATAATCATATTGGAAAGGGAGAATATAAGAGAAAAAAAAACTCTCCTCATTGATATTTATTAGTCACCAATACAAAACATATATACTACAATGAATCATTCACAAAATCCAATAAGGCCTATATTCCTTACAATAATGTGAAGATGGCTCTATTGGGTTGCAAGTAGCCTTCAATGACTTCACAAAATATGTAGCTCAAGTTTAGGGTAAGAAAAATAAGAATGGTGATGGAGAATACATGAAGAAAAAATAGACAAGTACTAAAAGATAACAACAAGCAAGAGTTAAGATGCAATAAGAAACAAGAAACAACAACTAAGACACAAGAAGAAACAAGAAGCAACAACTAGGACACAACAAGAAACAACTAAGATACAACTAAGACACAAGAAGCAACAACTAGGACACAATAAGAAACAACAAAAAACAACTAAGACACAATAAGAAACAACAAGAAACAAGAGTTAAGATGCAACAAAAAGAAATAAGAAGCAACAATTAAAACACAACAAAAAACAAGAGTTAAGATGCAACAAAAAGAAACTAGAAACAAGAATTAAAAAGCAACAATTAAAACACAACAAAAAACAAGAGTTAAGATGCAACAAAAAGAAACTAGAAACAAGAATTAAAAAGCAACAAGAAGAAACAAAAAATAAGAACTAAGAAGAAGAAATAGTTAAAATGCTAGAGAAAGAGAGAATTTAGATGCAACAAAAGACAACAACTAAGAAACAAAAAAAAGAAGCAATAACAAGTATGAGCTAAGAGGCAATAAAAGGCAAGGAAGAAGGGCCAAAAGAAGTGGCGGCTAGGGTTTCAAGACCCTAAAAAGTGGCCACTAGGGTTTCAAAATCCTAAAAAAGTGGTGACTAGGTTTCAAAATCCTAAAAAATAGGTGAATAGGATTTCAAAATCTTAAACAATGGCTTGTCCAATTTTTTTTTGAATTGCCTGTATTTTTCTTGGGTTGCCTAAAACAAAAATAATGTCACTACCATGGAAATATGACTGACAATATGACTTAGCGTTCCCCAAACATGTTCCCTACATTCCCTATGAAATACTTTGGTGTTCCCAATGGTCGTATAGTGTATATTTGTGAAGTAGAAGGCCCAAAAATGATTGACAGTTATATTCTGCAGTCATGTTTTTCCTCAAGGTGTTGGCCTTTAAGAATATGACTGCAACTAGTCGTCAGTTATCCTCAGTCATATTTTTGCAGTCATAAAATACCTGTTTTCTTGTAGTGCTTGAAATTTTTTCCCACTTTTTCATGAGAGTCTGGGGGTTTATTTTAGAAACACCTATTTTCAAACACTTTGAATGTTCATAGCTTATTCATATGGTGTCTACAAAATGCATTCTAAAAGAATCTAGAATCCTCTTTTAACTACCGACAGAACCCCACACAAAGTTTTTCAATATCCTAATAGGAACCCTGCAGAATTGCTTATTTGGTCGATTTTAGGAAGTGACTGGCCTCCTCATGATTATTCTTACAAACATTTTCGTAACGAAGTATGTCATTGCCATGACATAAAAAGTAGAGCCAATGAAACCATATACCGAACTTGATATATTATACTACTAATGTGAGGAGCATACTTATTGACCAGTTTTAGTGACATGACTCTCAGAGGGGTGATAGCAATGCAGTGAATGGAGTTCAGACTGTCAATGTCTCCAAGCACTTCTGTTTTTCTCGATGAGGAAAGTCGTCAACAAAAGATGTGACTCCGGCTCCAAGTGAATGCCCTACTAACTAAGCTTATGTTCAGTCGATATCTGTGCATCACATCGCAACACTCTTTCTTCCTTAGCTACTCAATATTGCAGAACCTTCATTCATGTTCCAGGAGGCTGATGAACAGTGGTTGGGTTACACTGACGTCCGCCTGTTTCTAATCCCCTTTGGGACACACAAATTATTGCAAGAAGCCATGAAATGCCTCGGAGGCATCCTTTCTCAAGTTATTCACCTCATGACAAATAATTTTTCATGATATTCTTTGTAGATAAAAGATGATCCTTATTAGTAAGGTAGGAGGTCCATAAACCGCTCATCTAAGAGCTGAAGCTGACTTTTGGGGAGGTAGAACTTCTTAAAATATTTTTCAGTAAATTTTTCTTGAAAGGCAAGAGAAATTGGCATCTAACCCAAGTTGTTTCATACTTTTTGAAGCTTTGTAGAATTAGTTATGAATTTCTGAAGTTGCAGAAAAGTGCATTTTTGTGGGCTCTAAAAACCGACCACCTCCTCAAATGCACACCACTTGTACATTGGAAAGTGCAAAATGTACCTCTAGAGCCTGATTGGTTTTAGAACCCGCTCCATTTTAGGACCTCCCACCTTACCCAATCAAATCTGAACCCCAAACTCAAGCGCAAAGAAAAATGGGTTGTGGAGGAATAATTATCCATTGTTTGGAATCAAGCCGGTGATTCCTCAACATGGACCCTGACTTTGTGACCAGCCCACTCCGCCGGCCCTGGCATGCCGTGATGCACATTATCCCTCATTGAATTTCTGCAAGTCAAGTTATTGAACTATTCATCACATAGTTCACCAAGACTTCCATGCTACAAGAGGAAGCTTGAAACTTGCTCAGTAGAACTTACTCCTTCGATAGCAACTTAGCAAGCACGATTCAAAGCACGATTCAAATGGACGAGGGAATCGTTCCAGGTTGTCGAGTGGTGACACATGAGGTTGAGACCTTGAATGTACATACATAGCCTACTTCTTTATGATTTTGATCTCTCTCTCTATATATATAATATGGTGGGCGTGCACTGTGTGCTTTAGGCTTCTGGAAATCAACAACCCTTCTGGATCAAACAAACAAAGAATCGTGCTCTTCAATGGCATTACAAAAAATTTCAGCCCTGGAAAAGGCTGCTAACAGCTCATTTTCGGCACCCTTGTGGTGCAATTACAGTAAAAATAAAAAATTATTTTTTTATTTTTTAAATATTTTTTTATAAAAAATAATAAAAAATAATAAAAATAAAACAATAAAAATATTAAAAAAATATTAAAAAAATATTAAAATATTAAAAAAACTAAAAAATCTGACAGAATGCTGACGTGGTCGAAATTCGACCACGTCAGCGATTTCAGTTCAGAAGGGGATTTCTCTCTACTTGCACTTCGGGGGTGCAGAACTCACGGCTTTTTCCAGGGTTGATATTTTTTGTAATGCTTTCGTCAATTCAGCTGAGTCTTCTCCATATGCTCCTAAATTATGTACATCAAGAGTCCAAACATACTAAAATAAGTGATGTTATAGTAAAACCACCCATTACCAACCATACATCAATACCCAACTTGTAGGGTACAACTATCTCCAACCAAGGTTGGAACATATTTCAGCCAAAGTTTGGAATGTAATTTTTTCTCCTTTGCAGGGTTGGCACTATATGTCATGACACATGTCTTGATGTAGTGAGCAAGAAAGTAGGAAGCAGTGAGCAGGAAAGTAGTTATAGAATGATTAGAATTGGAAGACTCTATATATTGGGTATGGGTTGAGACCAACTTTTGGCTTCCAAAATTCATAGTAATTTGAATTTAAGGAAAAAAACCCATAAAAAAAATTGGCAATGCCCATCATTTCTATCTTTCTACAGGGCAATAAATTTACATTGCCTTCTACTACTGTAGAACATGCATAGAATTCCTTAAATGGTCGACTATAGGTGGTTCTACCATAAGTGCTATTTCAAAAAAATTCTCACAAACATTTCTCGAAAAGATGTAAAGCATGCTGAAGCAGAGTGATTGAGAGCACAATCCTCAAAAAGCACTAATACACTAGAGTTAATCATAAAGTATGTACAATGTGGGACCACAAGCCGGAGTTTTAGAAAAAACATGAGACGATATTCCCTGGGGCACCAAAACTGAGATCCGATGGAGTTTGAGGCCGTGTTTCTTTTGTACTGTTATACCTTCCTCTAACACCCCCTTTTCCAAATTAGGGTTTCCTTTACTATTAACTTTATTGTAAGAATCACAATGAAATTTTTTTCTCACACCTGATGCAAAAATTATAATACTGCACTCCAAACCATCAGAGCAACCTTGATGGGATAAAAAACAAAAGTGGCCTCAACATCTGCGAAAAAGGCTGTTCTACAACAAAGATCATACCATCAGATGCGAGCAGAAAACAACTCGTGGAAAACCGATGATATGATTCTTCTCACAAGGTAAGGCAGCATTAAACTTTAAGGAAAGGAATGATGGACATGATTACCGTGATAACACGACGAAAGATATCCTTGACAACAACAGCCGATGCTGTCGGACAACCTTGAGAATCTTGGCAGCCTTCCCAAAATTAAGTAAATGTTTTGGATGGCAGAGTCCTCTATTTAACCCTAGACCGCCCAAGAGGACAAAAGTGTCCTCACATAGTTTTAAGTTAAATTCAAAGTATTGTAACTTTTGCATCCAATGTCCAAATTCAATAAAACTTGTTGGGAAATTTGAGCCTTTTCTTCAAGTTGGTGTGGTAAAATTTTCAGATCAATACAAGAGGTAATGATTTTCTGGAAGCCAATCAAAGTTCACAGGTTCAATTTGATTCACCAAAGTGAACTTCATGGCTGCAACTTCGGGGTCTTGTATCTCCTTCATCCAATGTTCGATTTCAATAAGATTTGTTGGGTTGTGTTTCCCTTGAATTCTAGTTATTGTGGTGAAATTTTAATGTCAATCCAAGTTGTTTTGAATGTTTGGGAGCAATTCAAAGTTCAAAATCCCGCCATTTATGGACTATAGTGAACTTTGGCGGCTTGTATCTTCTTCATAAAATGTCCGTTTTCAATAAAAACTTTTGTAAAAGTTGCGCATACTAGTCCAGTTTGTGTGGCTAAATTTTCATATCAATCCAAGAATTTATGAATGACTGAGAAGTATTTTAGTAGAAGGAGGTTCAGCCCTAGATGTGTTTTTTGCAACTTTTCTTGCCTATTTTTGACATTTGCAAGCCATTTTGCATACACATTGAGTCAATTGAATGATATTTTTTTTCACCAATGTGTTTGTATCCTGGTTTTGAATCACTTTGTAGTTTAAAGTTTTTTCATTTGATTAGGTTTAGAAATCAAATTTGGCCTCTAAATGTGTTTTTAGGAAAATTTCAGCATTCTTTTTCAACACTAAAACATTATAATCTTGCAATCTACACGGTCAAATGACTTCAAATTTGATCCATTACATCTACAACATGTGAACTACATGATTGTACGGTTGAGATTTTTATTACTTAGTCACATTTAGATTTATAGCACTTCAAAAGCTAGGATGTTTTTTACCCAAAACGGCCATGGGCGGTCTAGGGTTAACAATGAGATCTTTGTCACTGAACTCTTCCCAGTGTTCTGCGGCCAACAAACAGATTTATGATGACATCACAAGTCTTTTTAGGCAAACGATACTGCAGGCTAAAAGGTAGAACCACCCATAACCGACCAAGTAAGCAATTCCAACATGATTTGGAGTAGTGCAAGGCAAAGCAAATATTTTCAGAGGTGTGTTGATAAAAATGACAGGGATTGCAAAAAGAGTTGGTAATTTTATCGCTTGAATTGAAATTACTATGAATTTGGGGAGGCAAAAAGTGCTTTGGACCCATGGCCAATGTCTAGACTCTTTCAATTCTGATAATTCAAGAACTAATTTTTTACACATTACTTCCGACTTTCTTTCTCACTATTTTGGGACATGTGTCATGAACCTATTAGTTCCAACCTCGACTAGTTAAAAAAACAAAACATTCTAAGCTTCAGAAAATGTAGTCGGAAATAACTGCACCTATAAGTTGGGTATGGGTCACTGGTCAAGAATGGACGGCTCTACCTTATTCGAAAGATTTACGAGTATCAATATTCATATATTTCCCTAGTGAGCACAAGTCATAATATTAGATCTTTCTTTTTCCTTTAAAAAATAAAAACAAAAACACGGAACCGATGAATTAAGGTGAAAACACCCATTCCCGTCCCTGTACCTTGCCATGGACCCTAGACTCACCCAATTATGTCCCTAGACTTTAGTTAATCCGTCAGCCAAATGCTTGGCTTTAATTGGCTGACATATTTGAAGGACACTTACCAATATCTGACTGGCTTAAGAGCTGATTTCCGCAGGGTTCAGTTTTGGGTGCACCTATAGGACAGATCCAGTGGTCTAGAGACCGGCAACTTAAAAAAATCATAGAAATTACATTTCACATCCAAAAAATCTAATTTATTTTTGGAAAATTCATGATTTTCTCTCGCTAACATCAGAATTTTTTTATTTTTTTGAAATGATGCCTCCAAGTATGCTGAATTCCTTAAAGTGACGGTTTTGGGTGCTTCCACCTTAAAAGGAGAGAGCGTACAAATCAGTCTGGTTCATGCGGATGGTGAAGCCTAGGTGGCAAGGTGAGCATAATATTAGATCTTTGGTGCACGTAGGAAAGGAACCAATCCAGAGTCTTGTGTGCCCAAGTTCAATGCAAGCACGCTTGTCCCATTTTCAGATGCTTCAGACCAGATTAATTCTTAGAACTTCCGGAAATTTCAGCACAATTATATTGGTCCAGAACACCATTCATATATTACCCTGCAATTTAAATTTGGGATTTCTACACAACTGCTTGACATTAAAAGAAAATGCTAACCTCTTACAGATTTCGGATCCAATTGTACATGCATGCAATTACCTTCTAGACTTGAATTTATGCCAAGCACAATAAAAAACAAAATCTCATGAGCTCACACTAGGCTGCTGATTTGTGCAATCCTGTAATGGTGACAGACCTCCTGAAATGACCCCGACAAGGAAAAAAAAATCCCAAAAGGTAGGAGGTTCAAAGAACACACATGCTTTAAAATTGCCCACCTCCTCAAATGTACACTATCTGTACATGTTTTTTTTTTTGTAGCCTTCAACAATGTACATCATACATTTGAGGAGGTGGACAATTTGAGAACCATATGCCATTTCAACTTTAAATTTTCATAACTAATTCCACAAAGCTCCAAAAAATATGAAATGACTTAGGTTAGATGCCAATTTCACTTGTCTTTCAAGAAAAAATTTACTGAAAAATATTTCAAAAAGTTTCACCTCCCCAAAATTCAGTTTGAGATCTTAAATGGGTGATTCATGGACCTCCTACCTTACTGGCAAATCTCAGGAATTTAGAAGTGGACAAATGAACCTCCTATCCCTATCATTCACAGTATGCACTCCAAAAAATGTTTTCTTTTTCTTTCTTAAGGTTAAAAAGTAAACCTATCTGTGAATTTTCTAACTCAATTTTAGAATGGAAGAGCAGCGGAAATAATATATGGATGATTGGCAGAAATTAGAGAACTTCATGATTCAAAAACTTGAATTGCATTAGAAAAAAAAATGAGAACACTACATGGCTGCTAGACTCTGGACTAGCAGTGCCAATAATGCAAATAAAATCATTTTTTAAAATAAAAATATATTATTATTATTATTATTTAAAAACTGAGGTGTCACATTAAAATCTAATTTTTTTTATTAATATTTTTTTAATTTTAAAATAAACATTATTTTTCTATTTGCACCAGCGATCCCAGAATACTTTTATCGGAATTCGCTGGAAAGCTACTACTGTGTCAGACATGGGGCTGCTTCCGCGAAAGTAACTCGCAGTGATAAAAAACGCCGAATAAAATTGTTTGGAAACAGTCGAGTTTTGCCTAAATTTTTTTGGGGAGGTGGATGCCAACTTGCGACAAGTGATTCAGTTTGGTACGAGACATACGATTGTTCCCTGCTAATTTTCGTGAATTCAGTTGGATGGAAATGCTAACCAAGGATAGAATTTGTCAAAATATTGCGATTTTGGGGGGTGAATTCAATTTCATTGCCATTTTTTTTTTTGGGAGAGCTCATTTGTTTACAATGGTCATTTGTGACAGTGTACATTAAGCCTCACCTGATGTCACCTGTGAGTTCATAATGAGACCACGATATCATACAGACTCTCAGACACACACAAAGTACCAAACAGACAAGCCTAATTGCCTAAACTTGCAAGCATAAACTCCCTTGCAGCAAAAACTGAAAGCAAGCCAAAGAAGTGACAAACATGGAACAAAACTCAGCCATTAACAACATTCAGCCTGAAAACTTCAACAAGTCAAACATGAATTCACACAATCACACCTAAACTTTGAAACTAAGCCACAAAAATTTCAACAAGTCACATGAATTCACACATTTACTAATAGGGGAATTGAACCCCACTTGCTTGAAGCAAGCCTGCCCACTGCAGTATTAGTGGTCCTGCACACCACAAAACAGACAAGCCACATTAAAAGCAGGAGTTAGTAAAAAGATCAATTAGAAATCTCCCATGGCTGCCACAGCTTGAAGATGGCCGCTGTCCCACAATCCACCTCCACCAAATGTGCATTGCAAAGCACAATCCACCATGTCTTCAATGTTAAGGAACATCAACTGCCTTGAAGCCCACAAGCCAGCCAAATCTCATGAAAACTAAGGAATTTTAAGTGGAAGGATACTGAAAACGGACAAGGGTCACACATCTCCATGGCGGCCCACTTTAACTGCGTTTTTCCAAGACTCAATGGCAGCCTTGTATGGAAAATTCTCCAACGAGTAAAAATTTTGGCCAAACATGCGGACCACCAATGGCAAGTGCTTGCCCAGCCTATTCCGTTGGCAAGATTTCAGAAACTTCAAGGTCGAAAAGCAGCGCTCATCTTCCACAGAACCCAACACCAAACAACATCCAATTTCGGCCACTTTGAAGTACTCCGAAATAAGTTTCCGCAAATGCCGCGACTGAGAGAGGCTACGCCACAACTGTATGACCGGATTCACGTGGGAAGCAGAGGAACAAGCGGCTTCAGCATTGGCTTTCATGGTCAATTTGAACAGACCCTGTTGATTGTCCAAGTTAGAACCAGAGAGCATTTCAGGGGCGGTGTAGGAGGTTCCTCCTTCTTCAGTAGCCAAGCCTGCATTCAACAACTTTGGGTGAGAATAGAACTTCTTAAGTATCGATAAATGATGACCAAAAGTCTCCTCAGCCCCCGGTTCTTTCCAATATTGCGGATATATGATGCCAAATGCATCCAACAACTCCTGCTGCGGGAAGCGCCGGTCCAGCTCATCCGAGAGAGATTGAGCAATCTCTGCCAGACCGCACAGAAATCGCAGTCAGTGAACTGAGGAACATTGGACAAAAGCCAAAAAAAAAAAAAATTAAAAGCCAAAAAAAAAATAAAAAAATAAAAATGGGAAGTGAATGAAGCAAACCTGCAAACTGCCGCTGTATATTTGCTTGAGTGCTCAAGAAATCCTCCTCCGTCACATACTTGTGCTCTCCCGTAAGCTTGCAGTGGCACCGAGCCCAGATCTTGGTAATACCAAAATCGAATGCAAGGGCGGAAGGCTTTCCATCAGGCATTTCTTGCCACGCCATGGGAATTTCGGAACAAGTCAAGGAAATGAGTTCCTGGTATCGCTTGAACTCTGGTGTCATGAAAGCTGTACTGCCATCCACAAACATCTTGGCCAAATCGGCCTGGCACACTTTTATGGACTGCAGGAAGTCACAGATAAATATGTCTCGTGATTGAGAAAGCTTAATCAGGCAGTGAACGGCATTGAGCATAGGAATGAAACAAGCAAGAGACAGCAAAACCTCAATGTCTGAGAGGTAGTCGAAGTTGCTTGCTGCGGCAGTATTCCCTTTCTGGACACCGGCGCCTAGATCAATTGCCATTTTCACGAGGACAGTTTTGTACTCAGACATTATGCGTTGGGCCGGACTACGCATTGAGATCCACCGTGTCTCCACATTCCGGACCATCTTATTGCCTTTAGTTTCCATGAGATCTGCAAGCTTCTGTAGCTCGGAGTGTCGTTTGTGACTGCGACAGAAATATGAATACAACGACTGGCAGAGGGCCTCCAAGCGGGACACCATCGGATAGTTGGACAAAGTTTTGACCACCAAGTTAATGCGGTGACTTGCACAGCTCGCCCCGAGGCAAAACGGGGCCCATTTCTCCCGAATTTGGGTGGATACCCCAGCTTTTGCTCCTTGAAACGTGCTCACTCCGTCTGCGCCAAATGAAACAAGCTTACTAGCAATGAGTTCTCGTGTGAGTCCCCCCTCGCCGACCAATGCCTGCATAATGACGTTAGTAAGGTGATCGGCTGTGCCACAATCAGACACGCATGACAAATGAAGCAAGTGCGGTATACGCTCCCAAGAATCCACTGCATATACGTGAACACCTATCCAGGAAGTGTTATCCACCGCTGTCACTTCATCTGCGCTAATCGACACAAACCGTGCATTTTGGACTATCCCCTTCAGGGCGGACAGGACACAAGAGTGAAGGTGTTCTGCCATCTCCCAACCAGACGTCTCAGACCAATGCTTTCTAGGGACGTTCTTGACTCTCAAATGCCTCAGTAAGTACTGCTCGCGCTCATAGTCACACATGGGGCGACCAGAATTTAGGACTTGGAATAGTGTTGAGAATTGCACTCCCTTTCTGTGGGCTTCGCCGTCAAAGGCAGCCACGACTTGATCCGCGACGCTGCCGCCAAGCCGACGCCCCGCCCACAATTTTGTAAACTGCAAATGCTTGCAATCTTTTTTCACATAAGTTTCTCCTTTCTTCAGATGCGGCAAAGGATCGCCATCAGTCTTGCAGGTCCGCTTCCCTTCGTGTTTCTCCAAATTATCGCCTTTGGGGACCAACATCTTGCGCCTACCACTCACAGCAGTGCAGCTCTTGCACACGACCCCCGTCAAGTTTCCCGGAGCGTCGAATTCGCCCTCTGCCCACGTGAATTTGCATGCCCATACCTCTTGCCAACGACGTGTCACAACGCTGGGAGCTACCTTTCGCCTCTTCCGCGATGCTTTTTCCTTCAACGGACTCGCAACCTCAGGATCGGGGCGCTCAGCTGACACCACCGTCGCCTCAGACAGGGAGGGAAAGCGAGGTAGGGCACCAGGCAACGAGTCCTCCAGGCGTGTCTCGGAGACAACTGTGACATCCCCCTCCGCGCGGATCGGAGCCGTCGCCGCGTCGAGAGGCAAATATTTCCCCAGTCCGTGGGAGTTTCGAGAAGACCCGAAGGTGCGTACCCGGAAATTCTCCGGCAATTTCAGCTTTGGCGCCATCGCAGCAGCCCTGCACCCCCAAAAGCACTCCAAAAACCACCCCAAAAACCCGCAACACAATAGAGCAAACAAAGCAGCGAAAGTACAGAGCAGCTGATCTCAACAAAAATAATTGGAACGTATAATCAAACGCATCGAGGAAAGAGAGTCACAGAATACACGGAGTGGTCGCCTGGTCGGAGCCGAAGTTGCCAAATTGCAAGCACAGCGCAGAAGAGCAAATGCAGGAATGCATTGAAATTTTCAAGCCTTGGCAATGCTCATATGCACATCGGAAACCCCAGCTTCCCGCAACGCCGCGCCACGCGCCCAATACATGAAATTTCAGAATGCAAGACACATTGAAGAGAGCGAGCCTCCATTTCCAAACTTTCAGTGAATGCGTGAGAGTCCCAATCCCAAACGTCTCTCAAATTTTCACAAACAGCAAGGAAGTGGCAGTGATCCGCCACCAATTTTCCAAAATGGCGCTCCCAACATTCAAAGCGAAGGAACCAGGAGCAGCGAGGGAATAAAATTTGCATTCAAAAGAAATTCAATGCAGGATCTGGAGTTAATGCGAAATTTGAGGAAGCCAGATTGAAACCTTTGCTAAACCCTAGCAGACGAGGGAGATGACAGCCTGCGTGACAGCTGCGAAATTGACGGAGCAGATGCAGCCGCCACCGCGAAGATCCAACGGCGCAGGTAAGTTCTTAGCTAACCCTATTTCCGCTTGGTCTAGTTCTAGCTAACCCTATTCCCGTTCGGCAGCGGATGAACGCGAAAGGTAAAGTGGATGAAATCGCAATTTTGCATCCTTCTGTTCCAAAGGTGGGAAAACTTGCTCAAATCTTCGTTTTCACACAAATTTCTATTATGTACATTTAGCATGGGCAAAATCTTGGTAGAACCGGAGCGATTTTTCACCACTTTAGGGAACGCTGATTTGCACTACTAACACTCCTGGTCTAGAGTCTGGTGGTTCAATCCTTTTGTAATGTAACAACAACTATTGTTGTTTCTACAAGTAGTTGAACCCCCAAACCTTGGTGGTTCTATTAAAGGAAAGAAAGGCAATTTAAACTGAGATTGGTTACAACCAAATAGTAAAAGATTATTTTGCAACAAGTTAATTGTATACCAAAATCCACTTTCAAAGGCAATATTGAATGCCAAGATTTTTAAAGGTAGTGAAGCATGTTAAAACGTATGACAAGTATTTTCAATGGAGATCAAATGCAATAGGCAAACTAGATACTTTCAGCTTACGGAAGTACATTGCAACTATAAAGTATGTGCTTTATATGTCTTTAGGATTGTCTAAGCTAGGTAAAGTTTTGTCATTGCAAACTACACATGCACAATGAAATTTGTTGCATGAAGACTAGATAACAAACCTACACACAGCGGAGGGCTTCCACACATTCCAAAAGCCTCTTCTTCAACCATTTAGCCAAGAGAGCTTTGAATACTACAATTTAAAATTGCAAATGAGGCATTGGAGGTTGAAGATGTTCCATGAGTTTGCATTGTCTACGTAAATTATATACATGCTGACGATGGTGGTGTCAATATAGAAAAAGAATGATGCCACTACTTGTGAATTGGCATTGCATGAGTTGAATGATAAGAATTGGTTTCTTATCTTTCCAAACAATAGAATTCATTTGTTGCAACTTGTGTATGCGCCAATCCAAAGTTCTTTGAAGAATTCTGATGAAAGCGTTTGTATTCTTTAACCCCTAAAGGTCATAGATTGTGTTTTCACCAAAAACACTCCAAAACTATCATTTCTAGTACAAGTACCAAATCTTTGAAGAATTTTTTTTTGAATACATATAACTATAGAAACTTGTAGTATGTTGGTTTGAAAAGATGTGGAAAAAAATTCAAAAATTTCCACCATGTGGATTGCAAGATATTAGTGTCTGGATTAACAAAAATTCTTTTTTTGTTCTTCCCCAAAACTAGGTAATTGCACTTTACAAGGTCACATTTGTATGAAAAAATGCCGAAAATGGTGGTTACTCTTTGGATTCATTCTTAAAGACATGTTGGCTACATGCTTGAAATTTTTTAGATCATTTTGGAATTGTACAACATATAGGAAAAAAATAGTAAGTAGAAAAAAGTAGAAAATGGTTCAAAATACTAAATTGTTAACCATTTATTTATGGAATTGAAAAATGCCAATCCCAATGGTTGTAATGTTGTCATAAACAATGTACAATTTTTTTTTTTTTCAAAAATACTGAAAATTGATTTACATAAAGAACTTCAAAGTTTATTTTAGAGTAGAGATTTTGTAACCATTAGGAAAAATTTGACCCCTACAAAAAGGCTACTAGCTGTTCATTTTTGGCACCTTGCGATGCAAATATAGAAAAAATAAAAATAAAAATTCTTATAAAAAATAAAAAATTTGGAATGAAAATTTATAAAAACTATAAAATAGTTGATTTGACTAGTAGTGCCAAGTCAGTTTTTAGAAGATTTTTTATTTATTTTTAAATTGTCATTTTTTCTCTAATTGCACCATTGCCATCCAAAACTTGTAGGATTTTTGAGGCTTGAAATTTTCCTAATGTACACATAAACTATCCACAACTACACTCCTCAAAACATTAATCTCATTAATCAAAATAGAATGATTAAAAGCTTTCCATATATATAGAAATTTAAAGAACCAATTTCAAATTTTTATTTTTAAAATAAGTGTTTTTAAAGAAGGTTTTTGTATTGCCTGGGACCCTGGGTTGTCCACGGAGCAATGAAAACTACATATCATACAATAACTTTTTGACTATGTTGTCAAAAATTATGAAAATTGTTGGGACTTAAAGCTACTCCTTGGGCACACGTTGTGTGAAAATTTCAAAGAAAAAAGTTAAAAATTCCATATTATTGAACCAGGCAATATGTGACCTTGTTTCTAATCATCATTTCATTGATAATGGTGAATTGTCTTTAATTGCCTTGAGCAACCATTGATCTAATATGTCCTAGTTGTCATATCCATGTATAGCCTTATCCATGACTCATATATGTGAGGGATTTGTGACATGCAAACATTTGATCAAAAGGATAAATGCACACTACGCTGGACCATTTTTGGCAGAAATATATACATAAAAGTCCATTTCATTTTTTTGCATATGATCTCTAAATTTTTTGATTTTTTTTCTATAATTTCTTTATAGTATGTTAAAGCATAAGATGAAGAAAAATTATCAAAATTTCCTTTTTATATTTATATAAAAAAACTTCAAAGATGACATTAAATTTTCATTTACTTTAATAAATTGTAGAAATGATTATAATGAAAATTAACTCTATTGAAAGTTAGACCATCCTTAGAAATACTTATCACAATTATTTTGATAAGATAGATTTGTGTAAAGTTGATTTTAAGTATGTCTATTATACTTCTCAAAATCAATATTATTTTGGTAAGATAATGATGCATAAATTAGTCCATATCTACAAACTTAGGGGTATAATTTTAAATATTTCAAATCAAAACATTTGAATACATTTATATCTATTTAAATATAAGTCCTTCTTTAGCAAAATATTTGAATTTTCATTAGATCAATGAGTCTTTATCTTAAATGTTGTGGACTGTGATAGTAGTAAAGAGTGCATTTCAAAGTCCTTTACAAATAATGTTTAAACAATTTTGCAATTTTGGGGGGGGAATTTTATAGATTATCAAGTATACACATTAATATGTGTCCTTTTTGATGTTCTACAACTCGTGTATTTTTTAATTTACAAGACTTTCAAAAAATCCCACTGAAAAAAGGACTATGACAGTCCATATTAGTTCAGCGTAGTGTGCATTTGCCCAAAAGTTGAAACCAATTTCTTGACATGAGTGCAAAAAATTGTTGGGCAATGAAAAAACGAACCTTCTTAGTGTCAATACATTTTGACATTTGGTTGTCGCTTCATGCCGATGTACAAAGTAAGGGCTATGAAACCTTGAAATTTGACATAGTAAATTGCTCCCACTGGGCCCCTCAATATGTCTTCCCTCCCTTTCTATTATCATTTATTATTGTAGCATAGCAGTTTGTCTTGGCAATGATATCCCTTACAATCCAAACATGCTGGAACAATTCAAATATTAAATTCAAGAATGTTAGGAAATATCTCCATATATGTTTGGAAGTAGAACATTTGTGGAATTTTTGAGTCTTCGATTTTTACTTAATAAAGTTTTTATTGCATGTTGAGTCCCAATATATGTATTTGACACTACCTACATCTCCAATGGTATTATAGTCATCAACTTCCTCTTTTCCACTCATTTCCATTTATACATATTCTATTTTTATGTCACTAGCTTGCACTATCATATTGAAGCTTATAAGGTACCTCTAAGTTCTCTTCCACTATGTTTTTTGGACAAGCTCCATACTGGACTTCATCTTTCCAAGCATTTGCATTTGATGTCCCAGTCCAATTCAAGCCCCCCCCTCCCATTTCCATGCACCCTAATATCTCTTTCTTATATAATATCTCCCCATAGTCGGAGGATATTGATGCTCTAGGAGGCCCTCTATGTTATAGTTGAAGTCTCCCTAGAACAACGGTGCTAGTATGTGAGCCCAAAAATGTGAGCTTGTGAGCATTTAGCCTACAATATAGGTACCTATAATATAGATACCACATACTATAGAAGGTATATGTATCATAAACACCTATAATATGGGTATTGGTAACAAATATATCCTATAATCATTGGTGGCTTCTATAGTATATAGACCTATAATATAGGTGTATAGTAATCTAGGTTCATGGCACCATGTGGCATTGCACCTAGGCATATAAAAATGCCTAGCGGGTAGGCCACCTGGGCAGCCCGCCTCGCGGGCGCCTGAGGGCATGGGGGTTTGAACCCCCCACCTTCCACAAGGGAGGCCATGATTTTGGCCACTATACCATGCACAAATCCGGTTGACTATGTAAGAAGTAAAAATTTATTAGTATAGTTTTTGCAATTTGTTTTTCAATTACTTTGTTAATTCAGCGGACTTCAGAGACCGTTTTGGCATAGTAAAACAACTTTTTTCAAAAAAATTTAAACTAAAAAAAGTTGAAAAATATATCTATTTTTCATTTTCAATTTCTTTTTTGCAGTTTCAAGTCTCCAATCAAAATTTATGGACAAAATTCAAAGAGGATGTTCGAAAATGACAAAGAAAAAGTTGATTCCAACCCCTTTCTGAATTTTGTCTATATCTTTTTATTGGAGACTTTAAATTGCAAAAAGATTTTTGGAGATGAAAGGTAGAATCATTTTATAACTTTTCTTAGTTCAAACTTTTTTGAAAAATGTTGTTTTACTATGCCAAAATGGCCTCTAAATTCTGCTGATTTTAAAGATTGAATACCGAATTGTTGATGATTAAGTTTTGAAAAAAATTCAATTGTACATAGAATTTCAACCATGGTCATTTAAACATTGTCCAAATGTTGAAAATGTACTTGAAACTTCTTTAAGTCAAAATGAACAAAAAACTATTGATCTTTTTGTTGACTTGGACATTGTACTATTTGAATCAACAAAAATTTGGTGACCATTTTGTTAACTTGTGCTGAATCAACTAAAATCTGTGAAAACGGTCGATACAGTACCCAAATCAACAAAAACTTGGTGATTTTTTGTTGATTTGGACATCATTTTCTAGTAGTGTCATTGAATTTGAAGATTTTTGTTGAAAGTTATAGCGCAATGAAATTCTATCTTGAAATTGCTTTTTAAAACTTCATCCATCAATTCCTACTAACTTTTGAACCCCATTTTTTTCTTTTCAAATTGTGATATTAGTCTAGAATTGATCCTAGTATCTAAGTTTAAGTTTCACTTGAATTGGATGGATAATCACTAATTGCTTTTAAAAGATTTTAATTGGCTATCTATTCAATTTTGCAATGAGCTACAAGTAACACTGCAAAGCTATTTGTTTAACCATAAATAACTATTTAATTTAGCACATCAACAATTTATTTTTAATTAAATAAAACAACTTGACTTAGTTGCAACTAACACTAATTTTAAACAATACAAACAAGTTGATGCAATCAATGCATCTTTCCAAATTTAAATTCATCTTCAATCAAAATAATTGGCAAGAAAATCTCATCTTGCTCCACAATTTGACTAAAATCTTTGCAAATCATTTTGGTCCCTCCTACAAATATATCTACAAACAACAATCCTTCTTGGACTTGATAAGTTGACCCATTTGATTGACTTGTCTTCTAACACATAATTTAACAAACGATATCTTATGAGATCACTTCACATAGCTCCTCTGTCAGTGACTCACAATCGATTAATTGACAATTTGACCTCGGATTTGACAAACACAACTGGACTTGTTTTTGCCATTACTCATGCAATTAGATACACAAGTCACACACACATTGCAATTAGACAATACAATTTTGATTGAAGGAATGCACTAATACAAATCGCCAATAAGCCATACATGACAAATAGACTTTTATATGAATTGAAAACTATAGGCCCATCAACCAGAGCTAAATAGTCCCAACAACTACATGATGATTCATTTAATGTTTGATTTAAAAAGACACCATGCCTATTTATTACTCTTCTAATCCTACCAAATTGTCTTCATTCTAGTCCAACTTTTAATTGTTCTCGCCATTTCTCACGCTTGTCTTTATGTGGAGAAAAAATTAAAAATTTCAACAATGGCATGAGGGCAAACTCCTAATTTTGTCCACCATGGATGGTTTTACCTTAATTGCTATGAAAACTATAAGAATTATAATGGCATACAATCTAGCAAACAATTACAAACGTAGTATCGACTAGCACCATTTAGGCAAGCTCTTTAATTCCTATTTAGCTTATAGGAATTTGCTCTAAATTGAACAAAAAGCCAACAATTTGATATAAAAAATTATCAATTTTTTTGGAATTATAATTGTACAAATTCAAACTAATTCAAACTAGACATGTTAGAAATTACAACAATATCACTTATGGATTGAAAGATTATAATGTTTGACCATGAGGGTGTTAAAACCGCAAATTAAAGTGATTTGAAGTCTTTCAATCCTCTTTTCACACGTCAAATCTAAAGAATTGATCACCCAAAAAAATATGAGAATAAAGGGTCTAACATGCATAACCAGACTATAATTTTTTTAAATGAATTTCTAATGTGATTTTTTCTTCAAGATTAGTGTATTTGAGGTTCATTTCCAAGAACCCTCAACACTACAAAAAGTCAAGATTGCAATGGACACCCTTGCACAAAATCTTGAATAAAAATATCAAAATTAATCCTTTTCAAAATTGGATTTTTGATGCTAAGACTGGACTTCAAAAAGAATTTTTTCAAAAATAGAAACTACTAAAAATAGAAACACTTGGTTAGGTTGTCTTCATGGTATTGTCGACACCAAAATTTGGTGCCTCGGGCATTCAGAATTCAGAGGTTAATGCTTTTTGTTGGGAAGCCGGTTCGAAAACCGCCAGTTGGAAAGTCGGTTGGGGAGGAGGCGTTTGGGGTGGAGGCGATTGGGGAGGCGGCGTTTGCGGAGGCGGCGTTTGAGGTGGAGGCGTTTGCGGAGGAGGCGATTGGGGAGGCGGAGTTTGCGGAGGCGTTTGGGGAGGCGGTGTTTGGGGAGGCTGAGTTTGGGGATGAATTCTAGAGCGGGTTCTAGGATAAAAGTATTTCGGGAACAAGCATTGTAAGATAGCCAGAGTCGAACGAAGAATCACAACAGCACTCACACCAGCACTCCAGATGCACGCCACCACAATAGCAGCCAGCACAATTCCCCCGACGCTGTCCATAACCTGCCCCTCTTCATCATCCACATACACCAAGTACGTTCCCATGAGCACCATCACTCCACATTGCCCGAATATGCGTTGGTACCGCCAGTCTTCTGATAACCCACTCTTCGCCCCAGCAGCAGGAGGAGTGTATATCAGGAGATCTGGATCTCGCGATCGAGCAGGAGGAGTGTATATCAGGAGAACCGGATCTCGAGCAGGAGGAGTGTATAATATCGGGAGATCTGGATCTCGAGCAGGAGGAGTGTACAATATCGGGAAATCTGGATCTCGAGCAGGAGGAGTGTATAATATTGGGAGATCTGAATCTCGATCGGTACAACTGCTGCGTTGTGTCAAGAAATGTGCGCACTGGTGAAGGAACGAGGAGCTCATGGAGAAGATGGTTAAATAGGTATAAGTTACAGCTGCATTGAACAAGAGCGCGGAGCGCCATCGGAAGCTGTGGCCGACGCCTTCCATCATGGCAAATCCGATGACGACGAGAAGGAGGAGGTGGGTCCAGTCGCAGAAGCAGTCGATCCATGGCGTCTCTGATTTCAAGGTGCGGAGAGAATGGCGAATTGTACTCCAGAATGTAGCCTGTGTTGAAGCGCGCGGAATTTCTTGTCGCGTCGATTGTGTGTACACCCACAGGAGTGCTGTGAACGCTATCACTGCACCTTGCAGGATGACCACGGCGGCCACGCCGTAACCCAGTCCTGTTTCCAAAACATTTCGTTTGAGCCTGCAAACCATAACCCCAATTAGCTAAGAACTTTGTTAAAACGTCTTAGAGGACGGCCTTTGTAAAATTTATATCAAAATAAAAAGAGCAAAAATTTAGGTGAAGATCAAGTTAAATAGAGTGAGATGTAGAAAATGTTGGGTTGCATATTTATTTAAAAAAATAACTTTACAATATATATATAAAGAACTGAAACACCTATGCATCATTTTTTTAAATGCATACAAGAATTTCCTTTCCAATTAAAATCAAAATTCATTCACATTGTTTTATTTATTTACAATATGTATTTTTTTAGTTTTTATTATATTGAATCTGGTCTTCGACTTCATGATTGAGAAAAAGATTTCTAGAGTAATATATATGACATTATACTATCCATGATTAAAACCTGGCGTCTCAAACCTGTAGTAGTACAGACGTTGTAAGTCGATGTATTCGCAATCAACTGCGACAGTAAGTCGCTTGATGTCGACTTGCCAAAACTGCCAGTGCTGGAAGTATGGTTTGAAATCGTCCACCTGACCAACATCGAAGTAAGGGCGTGTGACCAGCTTTCCCTGGCCCTCCTTGTAAACAAAATCCTTGAGTCTGCGTGTGTGATTCGTCGCGTCTTCACAGTAGTGCAAAAACTTGACGTAGCTCAGATTTTCAGGCCAAAGGGCAAACATTGGAGGTGTGGCTTCGCTTCGGAAATCAGTAGCTGGGTATCTGGATGAATTCCATACTGCAAGCGTCTCCAGAGTCGAAAGTGATGGTGGTGGAGTAATTGGCGTTGCAGGATCTTCCTGTGCGGCACTCCGAGGTGCGATTAAAAGCAGGAACATCACCAAGACAGACAGCATCTGAAGGGTTGATCTCGTAGACATTATGTCACAGCAACGTACACGGAAGTTGAAACACGGAAGTTCTCTACGCAATCTATTGGACTCTCGACCATGAAAAGCAGGAACTTTCGACCATGGAAATCGTTTGCAAATCTTCCACAAGCTGCTCGATCACCTAGCTAATGAAACCTTTCTAAGGATGTACGTCGACGAATATATATATATATATATATCGGTATGCCTAATGCTCTGATATAGCCAAGATATAATTAGCCAAATGGATATGAATATTCTGGAAATTGAAACCTCTAACTCGTGACAATTGACCAAATGAAAAGTTCAAGCTTTTCGAATTCAGGGTGTACGTTTCAAGTGCTCCAGCTCAAAACGACATCAAGTGCCCTTGAGAACATGTACACGATCTGCATCAACACAACAAACAAGTACTTTAGAGAAATACTCAAATGAGCAGTTACAGTAATTACATTAGAATCTGGACCTAATCAAGCAACCCCTGCTGGCGTCCTGCAAGTCAATTTGGCCGTCAATAATTTCTCTTGGTTTATAAGGCACAGATCTGTCCAGGGTTCCCCTCCTATCAATATGAGCAAGAGATTACGTAGGACCAGAATTAACACGAACTCACTGCAGCCCAACTCATGCTTATTCCGGACACATGATACCGCGACACACTTACTAATCCAAGAATGGTCTATTCTCAATTGCCATTTAGTTCCGAAGACGACGAACTTCTTTCAAGCGCACTTGACCAATATTAATTAATTTCCTACCGAAACCTAGCATGCCCCAACCTAATAACCCTTTAAGAATCCATAGCTTTCTAAAAACCTGAAAGACTAAGCTTAGCACGATCTCTTGGCATACAGCCTACCCGGTCTGAAGGCAAAGAAACCTCGTTTTCCATGAAACTATGTTAACTACGTGTGCCTGATGAATCCTGAAGGGTACGCCGCATCCAAAAGCACGAATAGCTCAAGCGATTTAAGTTTAATTGCAAAAGCAGTGAAACAAGGGTTGTTCAAATTGAAGCAGAAATTGACAAAAGGAAGGAAGGCCTCGATCTCGAAGTGGAACAGTAGCTGCAGATGGCCATGGCCGGAATTGCAAGCTGGAGAGAGCGTCTGTGCGGGGAAAGTGAGACAGGGGAATTGCATGGGAGTCAGTCCCTTGTGGAACACCAGTGGACCAATGCGAACTCAGCAAGCACTGTCTGTGAACGCCCACTGGCGTAACTTCCAAGTCATTTGTGATTTCGAGGGAGTTTCTGACGAAAGACTGAAATTTGAACCCTTGAAAGGGGAGCTAAAGGACCAAAACTGTCGGTTGGATGACTTGCGTGCAGTTTTGTTTTTGTTTTCCATTTATTAGAGCATTGCCACTGCCGGAGACAGGAACGCGAAATGGTTTCCACAAAGTGACGATGCGGGCGAGTTTCCCTTCGGTCTCTCCTTCTTCCGGAATTGCCGCATTGCGATCCACGCAACACCCTTCGACAACGCCCGACCCAACTCGTTTTATATCATCGATGACAACATGAGAGAGAATGGTTCCTCCATTATCAAAGGGTTGGGCTCTTGTGTGGGCGGAAAAGACCTTGAAAATGGTGTGGAAGGAGCCTTGTAGAGTTGCCCAAGAAAATCAAAAAGCCTTTTGTGTTGATGCAGTGGAGCCCAGAAGTGGCACCTTCCCGTAACGGTTGCTTTTCTTGTTTGTGTTTTTGTCTTCAGTGGCGATGCTCTTACAAGCAATGCAAAATGCGATCTTCATTCTAGTGAGGATGACATTTTTTTAATTCATTGCAAAGAGTGCACATTCATCCAAAATAGAGCGATGTCATTCCCAGATTTGGTGGTATTTTGCAATTTCATCCCCTGTGAAAGCAATTTTATCCCTGTAAAAATTACCGTTTTTGCTTTAAAAAACACACCAAGTTAGAGCATTCATTCAAGGTCAAACTATTGTGCAAGATCTACCCTTTTCACACAAAATTTCTTAATAAAAATTAATTTTGCTACCCTTTCAATATATAAGGTAAACTATCCCATTACAGACAAAATGGGAACAAGCCCATTTGGGACTGAATTATGCTAGTGGTGTACATTTCAAAACTTGAATGTACACCACCATTACAATGGACTTGCTCCCATTCTATCCGTAATGGGGGTAGTTTACCTTATCCCAAGCTCTACTCACACAAGGAATCTTGACGCGAAAGGATGATACTGTAATGGGAAGACTGACGTTCTCTTCGTTTGTTTCAATGAAATCAATTAGAAACCAAAACCGGTCAATACCGTTTCTCCGCCACTGAGCTGGATCTACAGCAACTGGAGGAGGACCGGGTCGGAGTTCTCTCACTTTCGAGTGTCTGTACCGGCACCAGTAGTATCCAAAATTGTCTGTCCCATCATAACAGTCTGACCTTTTCTTTGACTGAATTGTCTGACCAATGGGAGACTTGGGTGGGTTCTGGATGCACCTATTTTCAGCACTTTAAAAAAAAAATGCATAGTTTATTCATGCATGTGTTCCAAAAAATGCACACAAATTAAAAGAGAATAATTTAGTTTTTTTAGTTTTACTTTAGAAGGACATCAAGACCAATGGATGACTTTCAAGATTCAAGTAGAAACAAAGAATGCACCTATTACTGACTTCTTCTTTTTTATTGAAATTCTTAAAAAAATTGATTTGATAATTTATCCTTCCTCTCGCTTAATCATTCATCCTCTGTCTTCTTTTTTTCTCGCCTCTTCTTCAGTTACCTCCTTGTAGAATTTCTGCAACTAGGTTTCAATGAAGAAACTTGCCTAACCCTAGAACTTGACTCAGGGACCTCAGTTTATTACAAACTGAAGGTGGAGTTGTAGAAATAAGGGACTCCACATACAATCCTTTTGTTTGGTCCTACACTCTCAACTCTGCAGCGTACAAATGTGGATTCAATCCGTTAATATTAGGTTCCCTTAACAAAAGATTTGGAAGGATTATATTTTTTATATGGGAAATTTTGTTAGAATGGGGGTATTCCAGATTCATACGTCATTTTTCCATTCATTTCCTTCTTTAGCTCTAAAGTCTAGGACGAGTATAGATTTCAAAAGCACGGCCTAAATGTAAAAGTGTCAAGTTTGTGGACTACCGCCACTTAAACAAAATTTTGGTTGTATGGAGAAAGTGTGGATCTTCGACAGCATGTCCTCTCGAGTAGCCTCGTTCAACATTGCCTTTACTTTCAAGTTTCTGCAAGATAGTAGGGGAAGTCACACCTTCTTCAGCAAGCAAAGGTCATAATAGAATGAATGAGAAGTAGGTGAGAGAAAAGAGGAGCCAGTGGGTAGCAGTTCTAGGTGAAGGTGTGACATCCCGTTTGATGTGTCGACAATGGAGAATGCAGAACTGCGGTAACAAAACTGCAAAATTGGGGTAACAAGATTTAACCCAATCTTGAAGCATCGCCAACAACATTGAAATTGGCAACAGAGGAAGAAAGATTTGCTTGCAAAGTCTTCCGCACACCCATTCTTTTGTTCCGGAGAAGGATAATCAACATTGTGAAGCTACCACAACACAAGTATCACATAAAGATTTCGTGACGTTAACCGGGGCTAATCCTTTGAGGAATAGCCCCCACTTTAGACCCCTTCTACACAGTGTTTGAAAAATCTCGGGCGTTCTTTGTTCGCACTACTTCAGACCCCAAAAATGTCCACCTTGGTTGGGCTAAAGTTTATCCGGGGTTAAGCCTTGGGTCTAAAGTGGGACAATTTAGACCCCCCAACTTTTATTAGCCCCAAGGGCTAACGCCACGAAAACTTCCTGTATATGTTATGCCAATGGGGAGTCGCCACCTTCCTATTCACCATAGAATGGTTGCCGAGTGAAGAAGGTGTGACTACCCATAATGCCACGTTTGTGGCTCTGGAATGGCCTTCACATTCACAGTTAGTAACGACCCAAATTTCTTCAGTGTCGGTGAAGGATGGGGCATGCATGTATGCTTTCCAATACTCTGTCAGTAAAAACGACGACTCCAAGCCCGTGTTTGCAGTGATTATCGACAGTTACCTACCTCAGTGTTGTACATGACACTGTCCGAGCTACAGCATTGACCATCGGAATCGTCCACAGGAAGATTTCGTGGTGTTAGTCCCTGGGGCTAAAGTTTTGGGGGGGTCTAAATTGTCCCACTTTAGACCCCAAGGCTTAACCACGCATAAAGTTTAGCCCGGCCAAGGTAGGACATTTTGGGGTCTAAAGTAGTGTGAAAAAAAAAATCCGAGATTTTTCAAACACTGTGTACATGGGGTCTAAAGTGGGGTCTATTCCTCAAAGGATTAGCCCCGGTTAACGTCACGAAATCTTCCTGTGCGTCATCTCCGATAAACAAGTCAAGACGTACGAGTGTAACGTACACAGCACAATCTTTGTGGCAACGATGTAACTCAGTGCAACAATGCTAATTTTCTGCAAGCCAAACAATCCGGATTCTTTTACAGCATGGATTGACGCGATTATGAAAGCGCAACAGGCAGCCTCCAATTAAGTACGGTTTTGAAGTACGTAGCTAGGGGCGATATTATGAATACGACACAAATGGAACTATCACTACGTACTCGCAGTAACAAACCAGCAGATGCGGTGATCAGAGTGTCCAACCTTCGGTTAGATGAGGTTCTCCCGATCCCAGGCCAACAACTCCAGCCAGAGGGTTGATTTCCTTGAAGGAGTCTCAGAAGGAGACAACACGTACGTCGGGAGAGGCCATTGGAGGTGTGGAAATGCTTGGGTAAGGAATTTCACTCCTGCTGAACTCCCAAGCCTGGAATTTATCACATGAGCCTCACCCCAGAATTCAGTGGTACAAGATTTAGTGCTTATCGCTGAATCCAGGCCACGTACATATCTTCCTCACAAGGGTCTCATGGTCTGTTCCGCCGGTGAGCTCACAGGGAAACTCACGGAATTCTCCTGTGACCGACCCTTCATCAGTCACCTTTGATATATGATGCGTACTCCGCGTGTTTTCAAATTCAGTGAGCTTCGTGGGATCACCGAGAATTTCAGTGGCTGTGAGCTTCAGTCTTCATTTCAGGTGGTGATACTGACTACTGTGCCCTGTGCCGTTGCCACAGTCCAAATAAAAAGAAAAGTAAAAGTAATTTTCTAACTTAAAAAACCATAACTTTCACACCATAGGTTCCATGCCACGAAGCAAAGCCTGTGCACCCCTCTTTACTGAGAGCTTTCTGATGGTACCAAGCACGCGATCGGGAGACTCACAGTTTAGGAGATATCACTGGAACAAACAAAACAAAACAAAACAAGCATCCCTATCTTAATGGATGGACTAGTGTGCTCTGTGTCATTGCCACAGTAAAAAACAAAAGAAAATGAATTTTCTAATTTTTTTACTTACAAAAGCTTTGAGATTCAATATCTTTTTCGTTGTAGATCCAAATGTCACGAAGTAAAGTTTGTGCACCCTTCCTCTCAAAGAGCTTTCAATTAGTATGAAGAACACAACCAGGAGACACATAGTCTACGAGATCTCATTGTAATAAACAAACAACCTAACTTAATGGATACATGGATAGATACCTTTGGAGATGTTTTCAAATAGACTTTGCTAGGGAGCTCAGGGACTTTGGTTGCAGTGAAACGTGTGAAGGAGAACGAGGGAGACCTTGAAGAAGCAAGCAATGAAGGAAGGTTTTTGGAGAAGATTCATGATTTTTGATTTGCTACAATTGCAAAGGCTGTGTCGAGGAATTGAGGGGGGCTTGCATTACTAGCTTGTGCTTGACTAATAGCATAGACAATTATAATATGTATTCCCTTTGTCTCAAATAATATCAAAGTTTTCTTTGTAAAATATAAAAGAAACACCAATATTATTTTGAACCAAAGGGGGTATAAGAGTCACTACAGTTGTTGCTAAATATGTCTTATTTCTTCTATTGCAGTGCTATGTATTGTAAATTTTATTTAACCACATTTCATTAGGAAACTGCAATTCAATTGAACAAATTATCAATATGGGCAATTTCGATAAAATGGCGAAATTCCGTAACTTTGGCAATTTTCACAGTTCAGAGCGGCTACTCTGAAATGTTCAACTGTCTTAGATTTCTGAAATCTAAACCACTTATAGATGTCTGAAATCTACAATAGTCATAGATGTTGCTTTCAAAGTTCAGACCACGCGATTTGAAATGTACATTAGTGCTAGATTTCTGAAATCTATATAAGACAAAGATTTATGTAATCTATACCTCTCGTAGATGTCACTTTCGCAGTTCAAAGGGGCCGCTCTGAAAATGGCATACGGAATATGCCATTTTAACGAAATTGCTCATCAATGTGCACTCTAGTCCAACCAGACTATAACCACTGATTTCAAGCCTCATTGCCATCACCCTGTCTATGCCATTTTGCAACTAGATATGAATGAAAAATTTATGTTAATTTTCCAGAGATGAAGTCATATAAGTTATAATTTTTTTATAGAGATGTGGACACAAAAGTCCATTCTTCACTTGGACCTTTCTCATGGAGTCAATTCTCTACCAAATTTAGAACTAACTATATACCTTGAGAGCGGAGAAACTGGAAAAATGTATTAAGATTTGAGATGTAGGCAATTGCCCTACCATCCTTTTACCCCTTGCTAAGCAATTCTTGCCCCTAAAATTCTTAGGGAATGTGCTATACTCATCAACAATTCAGCATCCAACAACTTTGTTTTGACTCTAGATTGCTCTTTAGAGCTTGAAAGTGCTTTAGTTCAAGTAAGAATCTTGTAGATTGAGAATATATTAGTATTAAATTGATGGTACGTTGGTAGTTGATTTGTAACAACTAACAACTTCTAGAATCTTCTAACCATGATTTTAATTTTATTATTTATAAAAAATTTACTATTCATTTTCTTTGTTTGATATGCCTCAAAATTTAATACCATTTGCCTTTCTTTCATAGCTTTTAGAATGTATAATTAATTGTAAAATTTGGTAAAGTGTTGACTATGTAGAAAAGCATCTATTTTGTCCCGGACTCTACAAGTAAATCTTTTTGAAGATTCTTAAATAAATAGAATAAGAATTGTTTTAAAAATTATTTGGTAAGAATTTTATAAATTTACAAATTTAATTGAATAAAATATGACTTCAAATATTTATGACTTTTATTAATTACTCTAAATCTCTCCAAAAATTTGTGGAAAATTTGAAAAAATATAAAATATTTATAAAATATTTATTATTATTTGTTTGAGATTTTGGAGTAAATAACAGAAGTCATAACTATTTGGAGTCATATTTTAGCCATTAATATTTTACTCGATAAAGTTTTAACTTTCAAGAAATTTTTACCAAAAATTTATTAAGAAAAATTCTCACTCCACATACTGAAGAATCTTAAGAAAAATTTACTCATATTAAAAGTGTTTTTCACTAATAAATTTAATTAAATTATTAAAAAAACAAAAATTCTTTTACTTTTTTTGAAAAATCATTTTAAACAAGTGCTTTACTTATACTTCAATATGTCAAAAACTTGTTGAAAATTTTTTAATTTCTCAATTAGTTATGTCAACTTTTCAGTTATTGTTTTTTCAAAATAGAAGTTCTTTGAAGTCTTTATCCCTACACTAATTTTCAAATTAAAAATAGAAAATCTTCTTTTGATTAAAATCATTCTTTTAAATAGATGGTGAAATATCACTATTTATAGTCAAATGTATTTTTAGAAATGGTAAGTTTTGATTGATCTAAGGCTTGGTCTCTTTGGATAATACTGACCTATTGCCTTGAAGAACAACATCATAATTATCATTCTTGACACCCTCCAAAAAAAATTGACTAGTGATCATTCCATAATAAGTCATTGTAAAACTTTAAACATTTGCTTCCTTGCTAAATAAATTAGGTGTGATCTTGTCAGCTTTGACGCCTTGCAATATTTCTAGAGCTTTCTAAAACGTTGTCCCAACCACTCCCATTGAACACTCAAAAGTCTACTATAAGACTAGAATATGAGCGATAAAGGAATGATTGACAATATTTTATCAGCTCTTCAACATCTTTTTGAGAAATAAGCACTCAGAAGCTCAGTGGCAATGTTGTCCTTGTGCATGCCCTCCATCCCATATGTAATATTAAACATGTTCCATTTAAGATCCTCATCAAAAGGAGCACAAAATTGGTTGTTGTTCCTCTTCACAAATATGGCATGGTTATAGAAATCTATGCAACTAAATTGAAAAATCATCCTTTGATTTTTTTTTATAAAATTAAACAATTTATGTATAGAGGTTGAGCACTAAGATAAGTGCTTAAAATAGATGTATCCTAAATTAGTCCTATTCTCTCATGCTAAGAGGCTTACAATTTAGACAAGAATCTAATCGAGATGTTTTTTCAAGTTAGCCACAATTTTAGGTGCAGTTTGCCTAAGAGCTCATAGAGCACTATGCTATATATTGTACAATTGGGTACTAAAAGTTTACAAACTCTGTTTTGGAGCCATTCAATTTTTTTTACAATGTGCATTATAATTGATATATTTTTTTGTAAACATAATTATTGTTGCATCCTTATGCAATCCCGATCAACCATACCCGATCAACCATACCCGATTTTAAACTTTAAAATAAAATTTTAAACTATATTTTAAAATAAAATTTTAAACTTTGAAGAAATGAATATCTCTATATTTTAAAATAAAATATATTTTAAAATAAAATATATTTTAAAATAAAATATATTTTAAAATAAAATATATTTTAAAATAAAATATATTTTAAAATAAAATATATTTTAAAATAAAATATATTTTAAAATAAAATATATTTTAAAATAAAATATATTTTAAAATAAAATATATTTTAAAATAAAATAAATTTTAAAATAAAATAAATTTTAAAATAAAATAAATTTTAAAATAAAATAAATTTTAAAATAAAATAAATTTTAAAATAAAATAAATTTTAAAATAAAATAAATTTTAAAATAAAATATATTTTAAAATAAAACTCTATTTTTGGTGAATTGTTTCATTTAAAATTCGTAATTTAACATTATCATTGATTGAAAATCATTGGTGATGAATTTAAGAACTTTTATTGCATATATTTGTAAGAAACATCTATAAGCACATCTTTCCTTCAACAAGCATCTCCCCCAAAAGCTTCAAAATTTAATCTATACAGATTTTAATGTTGGGGTGATCCTATCCAAATTTTGTAAAATAGATATCTCTTTATTGTAATTAGATTTTTCCATTTGCACTTCACATAGTAACTAATTTTGTACATTTAAGCATGATGATACAATTACTTTGCCAAAATCAAGTTAAAATATAGAGATATTCATTTCTTCAAAGTTTGGTCATACAACACTTTTCATTGAACTCTTCATTGGTCATCTTTTTGTTACTCAAGGGGGTGTTTTTTAATATGAAAGATGTGCATATGGATGTTCCTTACATATCCATGCAATTGAATTAAAAAAATTCATCACTAATTATATTCAATAAAATATCATGTAAAATCACAAAAATTGACTTCAAAAATTCACTAAAAAATGAAATTTTGCTTTTTTGAAACTGACATTTGATATACTTGCTTGGGATTGGGTATGAATTGAGTGATCATTATGAAAGGCAATAAAACTCAATTCTATTCTATATCATGTACAAATTTTTGAACTGCTCCAAAACGCAGTTCATATGCTTTCAATACTCGACTGTACAGTCAGGTCCAGTTCATTTATGAATTGCCTTTTTGAGGCATTCAGTTTTTTATTTATAATGTGTAGTATAATTATTATATTTCTTTAAATAAATTTATCATTGCATCCTCACACAATCTCATTTAAGCTTATCAAATTTTAGCTTCAAAAAACAAAAACTCCATTTTTGGCAAATTTTTGAAGTCAATTTTCATGGTTTCACAAAATATTTTATTGACAGAAATTGGTGGTGAGTTTTTTGAGTTTGATTGTGGATACATGTAGGGAACACTCATTAGCACATTTTTCTCTCCGCAAGCATCTCCAAAAAAGTTTCACAATTCCTACTATAGAAATTTCAATGTTGAGGTGACAATGTCCAAATGTTATGAAAATTGATATCTCTTTGTTATAATTAGTTTTTTCTATTTTTCCTTCATATGGTAACTAATGTGGTACACTTGAGTAGAATGGTACAATTTCTTTGCCAAAACCAATTAAAATCTAGAGATATCTATTTTACAAAGTTTGGTCACATGATGCCTCATATTGAGCTCTTACTAGGAGCTTATTTTTTTGTAATTTAATGGGGTGTTTTTTAATATGAAGGATGTGCATATTGAAATTTCCTACATATCTATGCAATTGAATCAAAAAAATTCATCAATGATTGCTTGCAATAAGATATTATGTAAAACCATGAAAAATTGACTTCCAAAATTTGCCAAAAATGGAGATTAGCTTTTTTGAAACTAAATTTTGGTAAGCTTGAGTGGGATTGCATATGGTAACTATCTATGATAATAATTTTGAACAAGAAAAGAATTACAATCTACATTGTCCCGTTTTTGTAGGCAATTCGTAAATGAACTGGACCTGATTGTACAGTATAGTGAATTTCAAACTTGTCTAGTCTTCATTCTTTTGGTTGACATCTAAAGTGTTGGAAGGATGAGTTCTAACAATTGCTAAACGTAATGTAAACAGAAGTGTTACAGAATCATTGCTTCTGTATAGTGGGAGGCCCTCACACAAGGGCTTCCTGTCGTGTGAGGGCCCTGCCTCAAAGGTGAGGGCAGGAGCCCGAGCCTGAGGGGCCGGGCCCTCACACGACGGGAAAGCCCAAGTGTGAGGGACTCCCGCTGCGTTAAGCAGTCGGGTTATAGTGCCAGGCACTATAACCAGTGCATTCCGGTGTATAATGAGGAACGTTTTAGTATAGTGGAAGGCTCCAGAGTGCTTAACGAACAAGACTATTATCGCCATCAGTCTTACCACTTAGCAATCGCATACCAATTCTAATTCAAACAAAGTGGGACTCTCTTCCAGTTTGAAACTGAAGATTGGTAGTCACTGCCGGGATGATGTGCAATGTATAAGGAATGTGCCATGTTGATCATTACAGCAGAGACTGGATCCTTAGGCACCATCAAATATTGTGTGCCGATGTGTATGTCAATTGGGAAAAAATGTCAGGAACTCAATCCAGCAATCTAAACAGCAAAACCCCGAGTCGCAGTCCACAAGAAGTCGGGTTTGCACTGCCATCTCAAGACTTGAGTCAAAACTCAGCCCAAACAGAAAACCGAAGTATATAAATCAACCAACCCCAAAGCGTGATCCAACCTACATCAACAATCCAATATCTGAACTTAGTGTCAGCTACTCAATGCTCATTTACGAGGCTGAACAGCACACAAATATCACCAAAACAGCTCACAGGGTCGGAGGTGAAATGCCACAACAAAATTCAGCTGCACTGATCAAGAATTGTTTCCAATACGATAAACAGCAAACCATAAATCCGGTACATGTTAAATTGTATGACTGGTATCAATACAAGTGGCAGCCAATTTTGCTCACAGATGACTCCTCCTGCTTAGAAGGTTACAAGGTAACACTCATACCTCCAGCTAACCCGGAGGAAGCACAGAGTCTTCCAATCTCAGTTCCAATAAACGCCATTCCATTTGCCCTCAGAGGTTCTCAGCTTCGAACAAAGTAATAGCAACTTCAACATTATGAAACTAGTGGCGTCGTTCTCCCATTTAAAATACATATAAACCAGCAAAAGAAAAGTAGATTCTCCAAAAGCTTTCCATTAGGCGACTAAATCGATCAAATCTAAAAAGACCAAATCTAAATTTCACTCGGTGCTAAAGAGAGGGTGAAACACAATCGCTTCACAATATCATACCCGACAAAGGAAAACATATTTCCAATCGTAAGAATAAAAAAATATAAGTAATAACCTTGAAAAAATTAAATCGGCCCGACAAACAACCTCGTGAAAAAGTGCGCCGCACCAGCCAGTATCCCGGCTGCCAGCAGCAACACGAAGACGAAAAAAAAAACGCGCCCCTCTATTGCTTCTTCCCCGAGCACAAATTCTCCACGGCGGAAATGATCTGGTGCGGCTGAACCACAGTCAGCTCCTCCAAAGGACCAGAGTAAGGCGTCGGAACGTCCTGAGAAGAAAGGCAACCGATAGGACCGTCCAGCTCGTCCCAAAAACTCTCCATGATGGCGGAACGAAGACTCGCGCCGATACCGCCCGTACGCATGCACTCCTCCACGATAAGCACGCGGTGAGTCTTCTTCACAGACTCACCGATCGTGAACATGTCGAACGGCTTCAGCGAACGGATGTCGATGATCTCCGGATCGTACCCTCGGTCCACCAGCGTCTTCGCCGCCTGACACAAACACAAAACACAAAAGCCACACCTTCAGCGAACACATCCATGTCCCCACCGCATCTCGACCATCAATTCACCTCCAACTTCACTCTCAAGTGGAATCCGATGCTAACGAGACCATTCCGTGTCAACACTTCCAAAAACCCTCACTCGGGAATATTCCTGAAAGGGTTTAAGCCCATCCACCGCATCACTCCAAAACACACATACCCTCAGTCTTCCAGAAACGCATCCGAATTGAACCTCCCATTTCATCCCAACTCACGAAAGGATCCCAAACAACCACTACACATGGAAGCCGACCAAGGCTCAGAAACCCCAGGCCACGAAGTTCGTCAGTGAGCGACATGCGCGAAGAGGGACCGATGAGTGCCCAGGCACTGACCTGCGTCACGTGGTAGCGCATGCGCGAGTAAGTCAGGATGGTGATGTCCTTGCCCGGACGAACCATCTCCGCCTCCTCCAGGCAGCAAGTGTACTCCTCGTCGGGGATGCGCTCCTTCAGGTTGTACAGCAACACGTGCTCGTACAAAATCACAGGGTTCTCGCAACGGATGGCCGCCTTCATCAAACCCTTCGCGTTGTAAGGCGTCGAGCACGCCACCATCTGCAGACCCGGCACCGACTGAAAGTAAGACTCCAGCCGCTGCGAGTGCTCCGCGCCCAGCTGACGACCCACGCCGCCAGGGCCGCGGATCACGATGGGGATCCTGAACTGACCGCCCGAAGTGTAGTGCAGCATGCCGCAGTTGTTGGCGATCTGGTTGTACGCCAGCAACAGGAAACCCATGTTCATGCCCTCCACCACCGGACGCAAGCCCGTCATCGCGCCGCCGATCGCCATCCCCATGAACGAGTTCTCCGCGATCGGAGTGTCCAGCACGCGCCACGACCCGAACTTCTCCGTGAACCCCTTCGTCACCTTGTACGACCCGCCGTAGTCGCCCACGTCCTCGCCGATCACGCACACGGTCGGGTCGCGCTCCATCTCCTCGCCCAGACCCTCGCGCAGCGCCTCGAACATCAGCAGCTCGTGCCTGGACAGATTGCGCGATACCAATTACTGACTTGGTGTCATCTTACTACCCTACTAATCATTCCATCACTCAGCACCTGCTTTCTTTTCTCATGAAGCATCCCTTCCCGTGCCTCTCAACATTCGTGAATTAGGTCTTGGACACCCCATTACTCTTTGTCATTGCAACTACGACTCGACTGCCGTGTCACAATTCCCAGCTCCAGGAGAGACAAAGAAGCACGAATGGGAATCCTATCCTTGCACAAACCTACTCTACACAATCCCTCGAATTCAAATGTCATCAAGGACGAGCGGAAACAACGAGGTCGGACACTCACCCCGCCTGGGTCGACGACGAAGTCGACGTCGCGTCCCGGGTCTGCATTGCTATTGCTCCCACCAATCAGACCAATCGCGAAAGCAAGGTTCAGCGAAACCTACCTACCGGCCTCACGAGGCGCATTGGCAGACAGTAGTGATTGGGGAACATTGAATTCATTATCATCATGTCGGAATCAGAATGAACGCATGGAAATGGCCACGACAATCGAAACGACGGGTGGTGTGAGAGAGAGAGAAATCTGACCGCGACGGCGGCATTGGCCGCGACATGGCGAGCCGGCAGCTGCGGCCCAGCCGGCGCCCTCCTTGGTGCTGCTGCCTGGCAGCGCACCACAGCCGGGACGACAGAAGGCAACTTGACGTTGGCGCTGGCGAGGGAGGACGTAGCTTTGGACGTCTGTGCGCGGAGGGCCGTGGAAAGCGGGCAGGGTGGTGGACGCCGCTGCAGCCATGGCCATGGGCGCCGCTGGGAGAAATGGAGGAACGGAACCACAAGGCGGGGAAGAAGAAACAACAACAAAGAAATGAAATG
>OX579642.1:4009613-4197842 GCA_951230915.1 Antitrichia curtipendula | reverse complement strand
AAAGGGTACTTTTGATGAAATTACAAAAGGTAATAATATATGAACCTATTTTAATAAGGTTTGAAAATGTTTCCAGTTATAGAATTCTAATAATTTTTATTGAGTCTTAAAAAGTAAAGAAACCAATCAAATTGATCTATAACTCAAGATTTTGTTGCCAATTTTTCCTCAAAACAAACTAACCCACTTGGGATTACAAAATGCCCTTGATTCTCATTTAGTGCTAAAAACTTCTACCCCTTTCTCCCAATCCAATAGATGGTTGGAGTTGTTTTGAAGTTCTTACAAAAATAGGGAGAGAAATAACTCTAAATTCTATCAATAGCTTAAAGTGAATTAAGAGTTTGTTCATCTTGGGCCTCTCATGAAATCCTAAATGCCAATAACAAGTTGCACCAGGGCTACAAACCTTTGTCAAAAGAAACACTCTATGAAAATGTATACAATTTAGGGTTTTTACTTAGATTTGGTAGAAATAGTGATTATGTTATTGATTTTGTATATTTTAGTAATCATGATAAATCCTACTTGAAGGTCAAGTTTGGCATGAATTAAGTCATTTTTATTAAAAAAAGTGTCACATGTCATTTGGTGAATGGTGTGAAGGTGACCTGGCCTCCAAGAATCTGACGTGGAAATTCAATTTGGACACTTGAGTGCTGAATCAAACCTTCATGTATGTAATATCAATGTTATTGGTCCTAAAAATTGCTGTTGGGGACTCTTTTACACTTGGGGCCAAGCTTACAAACTTTAATAAAATTCTGAGGCCTCTCATAGATAGGCTAGACCATTTCCAAGCACTTGCCCAAAAGAATGCGCAGAATCTTTTATTTCCTTCGGTAGACAAAAAAAAGTGAATCTCGGTTTTAGTCCAGTACAGCAGGGGTTTCACCCACCTCGTAATCTTCGCCTGCCTTCACCAGACAAGCCCGTCTTGCAATCGCAGCCCTTCACTCTCCGAGTGCTCGTGGTTTCTCTCGTCGTTATTGCCCATTTCTTTGTTGTTGTTTCTTCTTCCCCGCCTTGTGGTTCCGTTCCTTCATTTCTCCCAGCGGCGCCCATGGCCATGGCTGCAGCGGCGTCCACCACCCTGCCCGCCTTCCACGGCCTCCGCGCACAGACGTCCAAAGCTACGTCCTCCCTCGCCAGCACCAGCGCCAACGTCAAGTTGCCTTCCGTCGTCCCGGCTGTGGTGCGCTGCCAGGCAGCAGCACCAAGGAGGGCGCCGGCTGGGCCGCAGCTGCCGGCTCGCCATGTCGCGGCCAATGCTGCCGTCGCGGTCAGATTTCTCTCTCTCTCACACCACCCGTCGTTTCGATTGTCGTGGCCATTTCCATGCGTTCATTCTGATTCCGACATGATGATAATGAATGCAATGTTCCCCAATCACTACTGTCTGCCAATGCGCCTCGCGAGGCCGGTAGGTAGGTTTCGCTGAACCTTGCTTTCGCGATTGGTCTGATTGGTGGGAGCAATAGCAATGCAGACCCGGGACGCGACGTCGACTTCGTCGTCGACCCAGGCGGGGTGAGTGTCCGACCTCGTTGTCTCCGCTCGTCCTTGATGACGTTTGAATTCGAGGGATTGTGTAGAGTAGGTTTGTGCAAGGATAGGATTCCCATTGGTTCTTCTTAGTGTCTGCTGGAGCTGGGAATTGTGACACGGCAGTCGAGTAGTAGTTGCAATAACAAAGAGCAATGGGGTGTCCAAGACCTAATTCACGAATGTTGAGAGACTCGGGAAGGGATGCTTCATGAGAAAAGAAAGCAGGTGCTGAGTGATGGAATGATGAGTAGGGTAGTAAGATGACACCAAGTCAGTAATTGGTATCGCGCAATCTGTCCAGGCACGAGCTGCTGATGTTCGAGGCGCTGCGCGAGGGTCTGGGCGAGGAGATGGAGCGCGACCCGACCGTGTGCGTGATCGGCGAGGACGTGGGCGACTACGGCGGGTCGTACAAGGTGACGAAGGGGTTCACGGAGAAGTTCGGGTCGTGGCGCGTGCTGGACACTCCGATCGCGGAGAACTCGTTCATGGGGATGGCGATCGGCGGCGCGATGACGGGCTTGCGTCCGGTGGTGGAGGGCATGAACATGGGTTTCCTGTTGCTGGCGTACAACCAGATCGCCAACAACTGCGGCATGCTGCACTACACTTCGGGCGGTCAGTTCAGGATCCCCATCGTGATCCGCGGCCCTGGCGGCGTGGGTCGTCAGCTGGGCGCGGAGCACTCGCAGCGGCTGGAGTCTTACTTTCAGTCGGTGCCGGGTCTGCAGATGGTGGCGTGCTCGACGCCTTACAACGCGAAGGGTTTGATGAAGGCGGCCATCCGTTGCGAGAACCCTGTGATTTTGTACGAGCACGTGTTGCTGTACAACCTGAAGGAGCGCATCCCCGACGAGGAGTACACTTGCTGCCTGGAGGAGGCGGAGATGGTTCGTCCGGGCAAGGACATCACCATCCTGACTTACTCGCGCATGCGCTACCACGTGACGCAGGTCAGTGCCTGGGCACTCATCGGTCCCTCTTCGCGCATGTCGCTCACTGACGAACTTCGTGGCCTGGGGTTTCTGAGCCTTGGTCGGCTTCCATGTGTAGTGGTTGTTTGGGATCCTTTCGTGAGTTGGGATGAAATGGGAGGTTCAATTCGGATGCGTTTCTGGAAGACTGAGGGTATGTGTGTTTTGGAGTGATGCGGTGGATGGGCTTAAACCCTTTCAGGAATATTCCCGAGTGAGGGTTTTTGGAAGTGTTGACACGGAATGGTCTCGTTAGCATCGGATTCCACTTGAGAGTGAAGTTGGAGGTGAATTGATGGTCGAGATGCGGTGGGGACATGGATGTGTTCGCTGAAGGTGTGGCTTTTGTGTTTTGTGTTTGTGTCAGGCGGCGAAGACGCTGGTGGACCGAGGGTACGATCCGGAGATCATCGACATCCGTTCGCTGAAGCCGTTCGACATGTTCACGATCGGTGAGTCTGTGAAGAAGACTCACCGCGTGCTTATCGTGGAGGAGTGCATGCGTACGGGCGGTATCGGCGCGAGTCTTCGTTCCGCCATCATGGAGAGTTTTTGGGACGAGCTGGACGGTCCTATCGGTTGCCTTTCTTCTCAGGACGTTCCGACGCCTTACTCTGGTCCTTTGGAGGAGCTGACTGTGGTTCAGCCGCACCAGATCATTTCCGCCGTGGAGAATTTGTGCTCCGGGAAGAAGCAATAGAATGGCGCGTTGTTTTTTCGTCTTCGTGTTGTTGCTGGCAGCTGGGATACCTGGTCTTGGGATGGGCCTTAGTTCGACGTTCTTATTTTTTATTTTTTTCATTTTCATATTGATATCATTATCTCGTTGTGAGTGCAGCTTCTACGATTTTTGTACAACCAGGTTTAACATGGTAAGTGTACTCTACCAATTTGTGGAACTTTCTGGATTTGGTTAGAAGCTTGGGTTGGAGTAATTTATTTCATTACCGGTGGTAGGTTGTGAAGCCCAACTTTGAGATAGAGAGGCGCGTCCTTCAAATTTAGCTGCCAGAAGGGCGGGTGTTTTAGGTTCCTGGAGTACCTTGGGTTCCCATTTGTAATGATAGAATTATTGGTATAACTATTCATGTAGTTCTGGTTTACTGATTGGTCTCATTTTCTCTTGCTGTTCTGTTTTTGGAAGCCATTTGATAGACAATTGCTTTGGATGTTTTGTTGTTGTGAATGCTTTGGGGCGTTGGAACCTCAGGAGAGTGGTTGAGAGTTGGCTATGGTGCTTATTTGGAGATCGTGAATATGTTCTGTTTCTGTGTTGCCTTTTCGTTTGGAAGATCTGTTTCGGTTGGGTTCGTGTGTCCTTTACTCTTTGACGCTCTGCTGGTTGCCTTTTTTTAAAATTAATATTACCTCGAGCTATGCTTTACTTTGTGAACTTTGGAAATAGAAACATATGTGTGCATTGTTGCTTTTTTTGAGTTGTCAATTGTTTGTTTCTGCGTAGCAGCTTATCGGTTGAGGACCGACTTGAGGTTATTGTTTTCGACCTCGAGTATTCAATGAGTCGGGATGTTCTTTTGAGATATATGCCATGGAACGACAACGGCGTTACCGCAGCTCAAGCCATTACTGTAACACGTATCAGTGAATCTTGGGACACTCACAAATGACACAAATGGCACAAGGCATCTGAAAGTTTCTGCATAGTTTCGTAATGGATTCATTTTCTCAAGGGTCTTTTTCACAAGTTTTTTAATTGTACAACCAAATTGTAAGGAGTTTGAAACTCAGCATTATCCATCCGACTTTCATTCTAATATTCACTTGATATTATCTGTGATGTAATCCTTTTTGCTCTCAATAAAGGCATCATTGAATCATCACATCAAAACTATTTTGGTATAGTTAATAGTTAATAAGTGATTTGAATAGCAAGAGCAATTTTAGAACATCCCACATTAGGGGAGTCTTGGTTGTATACTTGTCCCCACTCCCTCATCTTGGTGAATGGAAGTTAAGAGTCTCTTTAAATTTGCACTTTCAATAAACTTCCAAAAATCCAATCCATTAGTCATAGGAGACAAAGAATGGGAAGTGAACAAGTTTGTATGTAGAATGCAGAAAGGAAAGAATGCATAACATGGTTAGAAATGAATGGTTTGCCTTCGTAGTAGTAGTTAGAAGTCTTGAGTTATTTTTCCTAACAATCTATACCTTAAGATAGGTTATTTATTTTGTTTTGTTTGATAAGTTGTGATCTAACAAACCGTGAAGCATCCTGGGAGTGCTCTTGGTACCGCTCAAAAGCTCTTGGCAAGGGGGGGTGCACACACTGGTTTCATGGCATTTGGACAAATGGTTTGAAAGTTATTGAATTTCAAAGTGTTTTATGTATCGAAAATCAATTTTAAATTCTCTTTTATTTTGGAAAAATCATAACTTTCACATCACATGTCCAAACACCATGAAACAAAATCCTTGCACTTCTTTATGCATACAACTTTCTATTTTGTGTCAATTTCATGGCATTTGGACCTACGGTATGAAAGTTATGGATTTTTTTAATTAAAAATTTGAATTACATTATCTTTTATTTGGAAAAAAAACATAACTTTCATACTACATGTCCAAATGCCATTAAACAAAGCCCTTGCATTCCTTTGTGCATAAAGGCTTTTATTCATAGTAAGAACGCAACCTTTCACACCATGGTGTAGAAGTTATTGAATTTCAAAATTATAATGAATTATAAAATTATAAAATTATTTGTAATTTTTTTGGTTATGGCAACGGCACTAGTGGCTAATGAAGATGAGATCGATAGAATGGAAGTGAAATATATTTCTTATAAAATATGCATGTTTTATGTAGTTTCAATGTGTGAAACCGAAATTGTCTATATGCAACATTACATTACCAAAATGAACGAAATGATAACTACAGTAGAGATGCATCTAAAAGTGAAAAAATGCATGCTTAATAGCCAACTCACTCATCTATTGTAGTTACAATGTTAAACCCTAAATATTTGAGCATTTCAAAAGTAGATGGTCCTTGTCAACCTTGATTGTAACTTTTATAAGAACCATTTTGGTATCTGATTTAACCTCTAAATGTTTTTGACTAAGTTTTCACCAAAAACGTTCCAAAATTACCATTTCTAGTACAAGTACCAAATTTTTGAAAAAAACAAACATTTTTGGATACACGTAACTATAGAATCTTGTAGTTCGCTAGTTTGAGAAGATGTGGAAAAATTTTCAGAAATTTCCACGTGGATTGCAAGATATTAGTGTTCAAATTGACAAAGATCCTTTTTTTAGCCCTACAAAAACTTGGGCAACTGCACTTCACAAGGTCACATTTGTATGAAAAAATGTCCCAAATGCTTCTTCTTCTTTGGATTCATCCTTCAAGGCAAGTTGGCTACATGCTTAATAAATTTCACATCATTTGAAATTGTACAACATATAAGAAAAAAATAGTAAGTGAAAAGAAATAGATAATGATTCAAAATACTAAATTATTGAGAATTTATTTATGGACTTGAAAAATGCCAATCCTAATGGTTGTAATGATGTAATAAATAACTTATATCCTATGATTTTATTTTTTCAAAAAATATTAAAAATTGAGTTAAATAAAGGGCTTCAAAGTTTACTTTAGATTAGAAAATCCATAATTACCCACAAACTAAAACTCCTCATAACTTTCATCTCATTAATCAAAATGGAATGATTAAAAGCTTTCCATGTATATATAAATCTAGAAAATTAATTTCGATTTTAAAAATAAAATAAAAATTTCAAAGAATTGTTTTTGAACTACAATACTTGGGTTGGCCACTATTTGTTGAAAATTATATATTGTACAATAACTTCTTAACTATGTAGTCAACAATTATAAAAATTGTTGGACCTTAAATCTACTCTTCAAGCACATGTTGTGTGAAAATTTCAAAGAAAAAAATAAAAATTCCATTCATAGTGAGCTTCCCAAAATCGCTATAGTGTCAAAAAACACAATTTCGTCCTTTAGGAAATAAACTAAAAGATTTAAACTTGATAATCTATCCCCTTATGAAATTTTAAAAAATTTTAAAATTTTAAAAATTATTGCAATTGCAAGCTCAATGTATTATAATCCAAACTATACAGTATTGTATTTTTGAATTTGTATTTTTTTCTTTTAAAATAAATTTTATACTTAAACTACAAAATATCTTTCTTATTCTAACCTTCATTTATGTTCAAATTTCAAATTATTCTAATATACATTATAATTGATATAGTTTTATTTCTAATTTTTATTTTTAAAAACCACAATAATTTATAATTCATATATTTTTATATCCAATGTTTATTTTTTTAAACCACAATAATTTACTTTTTTCATCAAAAATTCTGAAAAAACCATCATCAATAGAAAATACATTTTTTACAAAATTTCATATATCAATTATATAGAAAAATAAAATTAGCATAATAGTGGAAGTTGACTTCAAGGTCATTGGCTAGGGTCATTTTCTATTGCTACTTGTACCTTTTGAAAAAATTTCATACTAGTTAGCAAGCTTTTTGCAATATTTAATAATTTATTTTCACTTTTTGCCACAAAATTATAATAATGACAATTTTCACAAAACAAACCGAAAGTTTCCACATTTATAGATAATCCATCATGTCATGCAATAAAAATATAAGATTGATATTTGAACACAATTTAAAAGGGTTTAGTAAAGCATGATATTTGAACATTTCACATTGGACCTAATCCTCTAGAAATTAATTTCAAAACCAATATGGTCGCATAATGTTTGAACATTTCATGCCAAATCTAGTAAATTAGGGATTAATCTCAAAACCCATTCAATAACAAATTCCTATTGTGACTAAATTTTTTTTTTCAAATACCTATTATTGTAATCACTAATGCTAGAATAGTCCCCTTCTATTTTCTACCATAGAAAGCAATATTTCTTGAATTGCATGCAATGACCAAAAATACCAACCATGGACTTTTCTACAAAACCATTACTTGAGATTTTATACCACCTCTAACAAGCACATCTAATTATAGCCAAAAATCTCAATATTTATCAACAACCTAACATCAAATGCATGACAAAGATAGGATTCTATATACAATTGATTTTTTCAATAGAAACATAGCCATCACCAAAGCCTTCTTTCTTAGAGGTCACCTAACTCTCCAATTTTAGGATAGAAAATATGAGAATGAAGTAAATGAACAAACAACTAAAGTACTCAACAAAAGGTCCTGACATGAACCTTCTATCAAAGCATAGAAGAAGAATGAATACAGAAGGATGAAATTTAGGATTCAACCATAGAAGAAGAGAGGATGCAAAAAGAAAAGGAACAAACAAACAATTATACACTCACACACAATTACACTTACATTTACCACATTTACCGCATTAATTACAAACAAATCCACTTGCTTATAAAGCTCAGCGGAAGAATCTTCTCTTCTGCAGTGAACACCTTAACTAAATTATTCATGACAAAACTTGCAATAACGAGACATAAATGTAGGTTTTAAATTGCAATTTGCATAATCCCTCTGCAACGTAACTTCAATGATAAAGGAAGCCCAAAACCAATGCGACAAATCTCGTCACTAAGGCTCCATTCAAAACGATGAATCTTTTTTTTCCCCTCTTTCTGAACTAATGGTTAGTCGCTAGCATTGCCATTTGCGCTAAACCCTCCCATTTTCTGGGACTGCGAGTTTTGACGCCGACGGTTCATCACCTCTGTGCGTGCCTTGCTGACAATTGAATTCGGTGACTGAAACAATCTCTGCAAACACAACGACGGTGACGTATAAGAACAGTAGCTTGACCCATGCGAAACACCGGCTTGGAAATAGTGGAGAGAGTCCTGTGCATAGGACCAAACATAGGACTGGTACCTAGCAATTCCATGCGTAACGACCATGGTGATCATCTAAGTTGACAAACAATTGACGATATTGTGAAACTCAATAATTCAGATGAGGCCAAATTCTATTTTGAGCAATCACCGGAATTAATGCAAAATATTTCATACGTTGGTCAAGAAATGTAGAAAACTGGACAGAAGACCCATATGACCAACTGCTAGAAAAACATGAAGCCCCATTTGCGCTTCTTGGTTCTTAAAGGGTCAAGCCAAACCCTGCCAGAGCGTGAGGTAAAACATGAATGTATTCCAAAGTGAGTGGTTGCCAGACCTTTTGTTTCGTCGAAAGGGATTTGCGCTTCTCGGCTTGTGGTACAAAGTCAAAGATATCATGCAGCAGCTCATTTCCCTGGTTTAGTCATGTCCACCGTAAGCAAAACTGATGGATTCACTAGAGGAAAATGAATCGGAAGAGTAATTTCAGAGGGAAGAAGTCTAACATTAGATTTATATATAAACAACAGGACTATCAACTAAATCGAAAATTTCCTGGCATAAGATAGGTGATGTAGTGCTGCTCACGTCACCAATAATTAAATCACTGAAGAGGCTCAGAACTGCTTGTAAAGTGCGTATAGAATCACTTACTTGCATATGAATCTGAAAGCCCTCACCCAAGAAGTGCCGGATACAATTCAACTGCAGCCACAAAAGCACACGCATTAACATTGCACACGCCAAGAGTATATTGAATGAGCTTAAGGAACAAATAAGCAAGATGCAAGCAATATCAAATGAATATTGAGCTTTTAATTTTTAGTAAACTACCCCAAACCAATGCCATTAAGTAAAACATCCACTACCTGTGTAATCTCAGTCCAGGAATTGAACTTCAAGGTATTTCCTGCCGGCAGCTTTACAGAGACCTGGGGAGCCACACCATTCTGCACCACACAACATTTTAGATCAAGTATTCCTGTACCTTCACAAAATATTCTCATAAACGTATCTCGTTGCAAGTAACTAGAACAGGTGCACGAATAGAGCAAGAGCATAATTCTCACTCAGATTAGACTGTTTCAAGAATTTCTAGACGACACCATAGGGAGATTGATCATGGAGAGGCAAGACAAATATGATGCAATTCATGTAGAGGCAATATTGACTCACAAGGAGGCCTCTCATAATTGAGATAACCGAAGCATGACAACCTCTTACAAATAACAGAATCAGCTATCCGGAAGAAGGGATTCACCTCAATAGAAGCAAGAAGTTCTCGGAATGCATTCCGTTGCACAGCCCGTTCCTTCTTCGGTTGACCTTTCCCACCAGCATGCACAGACAAAGTCTTCATCTGCTCAACCACCTCATCCTCTGGTATTGTAGCTCTCGCCACCTGAAATTGAATAAACAGAGACATTCAAGTCTCGTACTGCAGCACTTCCAAAAAGAAGTAATCTACATCTACATATCTAGAGTCACCAGCTGAGATCCAACGAACCTATAGCTGCAGAATTTACACTCAGACGTGAATGAGATCACTGTGATACGACAAAAAAAAGGCAGATACTTACACTTGAAAGTGGCGGAACTTCATCATCATCAGAATCCTCAGCTTCTACTTCTGCAGATGCTGACGTATCTGTCAACTCATAAAGCAAGGCAATTGCTTCGCCTGCAGCAGTTCTCAAACCCAAGTCATCGTTTTTCAACAAGCCTGATAGAACTGGAAGACTCCTGTTGAAGGTAAATCACAAACTTTCAGTAATCGCCACCTATAAGACATTGACAGATCAAAGATACAACACCTTTCTATCTAGGTTGGTTGAGTAGAAGCATAACAATATCTCAATAACATTAGACTGGTGCAAGAACTATCACACAACATCGTAAAAGAATATTTTCCATGATTCATGCGGGGGTTCCCTGTGCTTATAGTGATACTATAAGCCCATCGATTGCACACTACAAAACTTACAGGTGGCTCAGTTTGTAAACTTACGATTGAAGATGACGGGAAGAAACCTTTTGAGAATCCACCGTGGATAGCAACAAAGCCCAGGCCGAAATAGCAGATACCTTCACCGGACTTGGGGGGAAGTTGATTCCAGTTTTCTGCATATTGAACATACCGATGTACGTTCATATTAAGAAGGGAGCACAAAAACTGAATGATGCCCTAACTGATGCCCAAAGAAGAAGCCCGCAAACAAACTTTGCGGTATAGCATACCCGAAACTGACGACACAGAAGAGCATACTCATAGGTTTGTACCCAATTTATCATGTACCTGATCTTCTGGACTGTGCCTGTGATTGATGATGGACCAAAGAAGTTCCAAAGTAGCTTCTGTGGACTCCAGATCCGCAGCTCCAATAAAGGCAAGAACCCCCAAAGTCTCAAGAGCCTGCAGCGTGCCAGCAAGTCAAGTGAGTATTGCGAAGTATGTTGGCAATAGGGACTTTGTAGACGCGTTTCTTCACCTCTAAAACTAGACGACGTAATATTTAGGCATAAAATTGCAAGTGCAATAATGCAAATCACAATCCTAGAAAAAGCAAGAGAGTAATACTAATGGAGAAACAATGAAAGATAATGCACTTACAGCAGAACGAGCAGCAATAGAGGGCCCAACCCTAGCCACTTTCCACAAGTGCGGTGTAGCATCTGACAATATACTTTTAGCTCTGTCTCCCGCTCCAACTGTGAAGGCCAAAAGACCTGCACAAAATGGCACAGAAGTCAGTGTACTAGCTCTAAAGATAATTGCAACTAAACAAAGGACTCGATAACAAGCAAATTTTGATGATATAAAGCACATGTTGCTACAACGTAAAGATGAAAATTAACCTTTGGAGACCACATGCCCAGGAATTTGCACTGCATTGATGTGCATCTATGGTCTCATGAAATGAAAACAATGCAATACAGTTCATCAATGTCTCCTAGAACAATTGGCACTGCTTTAGCGAAATATAAGAACTGACCAAGTGCACGAGCTCCCTGAGCAGCCTCAGGTCCAGATCCAACCTTGATTGAGTTGATAAACCTGTTTAAAAGCGTCTCACACCTGCATCGAGCCAGGAAATTTGGGTGGACATTTAATTATGCGTACTACATGAAAAAAATTTCAATAACAACTAACTACTGCTGGTCGTCTCCTATGCCATTGGAGTATCATCAAACTCACTGCATCTGATTTATCACATTGATTCTCCAAGAGAAAGTATTCAAAAGGTTCAAGTATGAACTTACTGGTCCTCTGCAAATTCAGTCAAGACCGAGCTCGTGAAAGCATTTATCAAACCCTTCAACCCTGCCTCCCGCATAGATGCCCTGTAACACACATTAATCATATCAAACGACAATTAGATGCATGAAAAATGTCTGGTATTGATATAATATCTTTTATCGCCAGGCTGACCAATTGGGAGCTTGTGAATTAGGGCAGAGGCCAATTCCACCTGCCTTCCTAAACCAGAAATCTATAATCTCACCCAATGCCATCCAAGTAACAACCTCTCATACAAGGACTTTAACCTTTTAAGACCCAATCGACCAAATTGGTCGCTTCCGGCCAGGTTGAAAGCAGCCTCAATTCACCCTAAAAACTCAACAGATTTCAAACATTCATGAACCATTAAACACTTCATAGCCTCCCAAAGCAAATGATGCAAGTAGAAATGACATTTAGAGAAATAAAAGCTTCCAAATCCTGCTCAAAAATGGTTTACATTAGTCGTCCATTAAGCAGAATAAGCAGTCTAGTGCATGGTTTGGGAAAGACACCATGGTGAGATTGGAAATTCAGAACTAAGTCGATAAAACTCCAAGAATTATGAAACAGAGTTGCGGTCGCTCTTGGCAATAACAACAAAAATTCAAATTCAGTCTTCACCATGTGCACATCCATATTGACACGGTTTAAGGGAACTCACGTTACTGAATCCGAACTTTAAGTTCAAGGTTTCTCGAGATACTTCCATATTACAAGTAATTGAAAACAATTGCATCATCTATTGGCAAAACACACTCTGGCATTATCATACCTCTTCTGATAAAGAGCTTCCACAAACTGATCCATCAAAGTGCCTTCATCAACTCCGACTTCTTCGGTTTCGGGGGCTCCACCTAAGTCCGACGACGACACGGTTGATGTGGTGCTCATCATGTCATCGTCCGTGTAATCGTCTGCCCGTGCAGACTTACGATCCTTTTTGTCTGAAAATCACAACAGTACATCCCATGCATCAAAACCCTAGGTCAATGAAAGGGTGTGAACGTGCGAACCAAGAGGCATAAAAAGAACACATATAACACAGAATACATAATTATGTAATTCAATTTCAGTCCTGTCAGACCTAAAAAGATCTAGCACAGATATCCTCGTTAAAATTCCATTCAAAACAAGGATGAGAACAGTTCTCTGATTTCGGCTACGCTGCTAATCTTTAGGTCACAGGTGGTAGCGTTGTTTTCCACGTGCTAAAACCACGAGTTACATGCCTCAACTACTCAAATTCAGACCATAGACGAAGCACCTTTTCTGCGTAGTCTCCAATGTAGGGCAGCTAAATTTCTTCAAAAGAACAGAATTCAATACATATCGCCCCTCTTGAGATTCAAAATGAAGAGGAAAAGGAAGGTCAAAATGCTTACTTTTTCCCATCGTGTCCGACGTTCAGTCTGCAACAGACGGTCAAGCTGCTGTCTGCCTGTCTGAATGAAACGGCAACGAATACAAAATCTTTCAAATACTAGCAAACACAGCAACAAAGCTGCGGATAGTCGACCGATTCCCGAGTCGCCGCCCGGTCACTGAACAATCTTCTGTTTCTGCTTTCAATTTCCATAGACAAAGATTCCTATATAAACTCCGCAAAACTACTACACCATCAATGTAATAAACGCCATTAAGAAACGGAACTAAATGTATACAGAGCAATGCTATAGCGCCGTTGTTACTCCACCCGGAACAGAAATTATATGGAACGGTTTGCTTGCGCTTCACTACAACATGTGCGTAACCTCAAATCACACTACCCTCAATTGCGCGCCGCCGAAGCAACCAAACTCACGCTATACCAGAAACCCTCGCAAAAGACACGAAAAAACAAGATTACGGCGCTCTGACGCGTGATGACCACGACAAGAGGGAGACATAGACAACAATCCACAGACGTGCTCTCTCTCACAGCCTGAACCTCATCGGAAGACTTTGGTTGCAGCGAAGGCTCGCAGGGAAGCGCCCATTACGTGGGCGACCTTAGGTAGGAGTCTCCGTCCATCGGAGTGTTTTCAGGAGTGTATTGACCGGACCAGAACGGCCACCAAGGAAGTCCGGGCAACTGAAAGTCGGGCGCTATGACCGGAGACGGGGAGTCGGGGATCCAAGACTATATGGTCATTGACCGATGGTCGCAGAGAAAGTCCTCTCACAGTGCTGCTGCTTGTGGCGGTGGCGCATATTGAAAGGTATATGCTGTATGCGCGTTCACACTGGCGATTACTACTTTGACGTAGTTTCGGATGACGTGGCACTGTATCTTGTCCGTCCAATTGAATCGAAGGACGGAGACGCTTTTGTATTGGTTGGCATGCGTGCGTTGGGACGACAGGTGGTGCATCCTGGAAGGCCACCTGCAGCACGCCAAGTGGCGGTCACTGCATCATTTTATTTGTTCATAATTTTTATTATCTACTTGGTATGTTTAGGTAAGGTAGAAGGCTCGAGAATAGTTCGGGCATTAAGAACTGGCCACCTGTAAAATGTACACGATTTGTACATGCTGTTTTTCATAGTCTTCACTGATGTATAAACCGTGTACATTTCAGGGGTGGACAATTTTGGAGCCCTATGCCAGTTCAACTTCAAAATTTCATAACTAATTTCAAAAAGCTCCAAAAAATATGAAACGACTTAGGGTAGATGCCAAATCTACTTCTCTTTCAAGAAAAATTTACTGAATAATATTTCAAGAAGTTTTGCCTTCCCAAAATTCAATTTCAGCTTTTAAGTGGGCGATATCTTCACCAAAAGGCTGGTACAATTACTTTGGGTACCACTAATTGTATAAAGATGTATTGTCAGAAAAATCTACACATGGAAGAGATTTACATGATTGAACATACAGTGACTGAGAACAAAACTTAAGTAGGCTATATTGACCACATAGTTTGAAATTTTTTCATTGATTTTTTGGATGTATGTTAATCATCATAACCATGTGTGTTTAAAAAAATTTCATTGATTTTTTGGATGTATGTTAATCATCATAACCTATGTGTGTTTGAAATTTTTTCATTGATTTTTTGGATGTATGTTAATCATCATAACCTATGTGTGTTTGAAATTTTTTCATTGATTTTTTGGATGTGTGTTAATCATCATAACCTATGTGTGAAGCTTTGTTTCATGTCATTTCGATAAATATTGCAAAAGATAAATATTTTTAAATTTTCAATATCAAATTGGGCAACAAAAATGTAATACAACAAAAATTAATTATTTTTTGGAGATTGTATAGATAGATAACTACTAAATAAATTTGAACCATTCAATTCAAAACTCCTCATAACTTTTACCTTATTATTTGAATGAGTTAACCAAAAGATCCTCCGGCTGGATTTATTAAAACACACATATAACAATAGCATTTACTTGCTTTAAATATGAATTTTGAGTTGTTTTTAGACCCTACATCTATATATGACTAAGAGATTAAAAATTATAGGATAACCTAAATCCTTCCCAAGTATGTGGGGTGCATTGTGTGAAAGATTGCTTCCAAAGCGTCCCCACATACTTAAAGGAGGTAAATTAGAAGAAGGGAATTGATTGAGTTTTTTTTGGAGGGGGGTCAACTTTTTTTGTCTAGGATACCCTAAACCCTTCCCAAGTATGTGGGGTGCATTGTGTGAAGGATTGCTTCCAAAGCGTCCCTACATACTTGGAGGAGGTAAATTAGAAGAAGGGGATTAATTGAATTTTGAGTTTGAGTTTGATGGTAGCCTTTTTTTTCTAAAAAAATATTAAAAATATACAAAGCTTCTATTTTGTGATTGAGGGTTGCTACTATATGAGCCTAGGAGTGTGAACACATGAACCTAGAAGAATATACACCTATGTTATTGGTGTTTATATTGTAGAAACCTTTCATGATTATAGTGTAACTATAATATAAGTACCTATATAATAGGTGTTTATATTATAAGCACCTTCAATGATTGTAGTATATCCACTTATATATATATTCAAAGCTCACATGCTCGCATTTTCATGCTCACATACTAGCACCGTTGTTTTGTGATTGCCCCACTCTACCTCACCTTTGTGCATGGTTACCTTGACCATCATTGTGCCCTTCCACTACTACAAGGCCACCCCTTGCATTGAATTCATGATTTCATTCAAAAAAAAAATACTAAAAATAATGTAAAAGTACACTAGAAGAAACCCGTTTTTTTTTTTACGTCTAAAAATTGGACGTCAAATTTTTTGGACATCAAATATAACATTAGGATGCTAGTTTTGACATCAAAACTAGCATCCTAATGTTATGTTTGATGTCCAAAAAATTTGACGGACAAATTTTGGACGTAAAAAAAACACCGGGTTTCTTCTAGTGGTAGTCAATCTTGAGCTTCACTGCAAATTTCACTATGCAGGGTAAGCTATAGGAAAAACAACCACATTTGGTGCACCCAGTGGTTGAAACTTTGTTGTCCATGCCACAATGGGAGAGGATTGGGCTTCCAAACCCGGCCTATGGCATCCTGGCCATGTTGGCAAGGCCACAATGGCAATGCTCTAGCAAAACCAAGTACAAAGTTGAAACGTTTTCATTCAAACAACCATACTATAATTATAAGCATTAATAGACAGAGTCTAAAAATAGATATATGAAAATTGTAGTATGCAACATACTACACGCTACCATGGAAGTTTGAAAAACAATTAGTTTCGATTTGAAAAAAAACAATTTCAAAGTTAGCCATGTCTAAAACTTAGTTTTGTTCAACTTGATTTGGAATTGTTTTATCTTTTCCCAATTTTTTCTTAGAGCTTGGAAATTTTTTTTGTGCCTTGGCATGTTGGTATAAATCATTTCAGATTTTTGTACACAAAAATTGAAAGAAATTAACATTTATAGAATTTAAAATATCAACAAATTGATAAACATGTAAATGATGTTAGTTCTTACAATATTTGAATTTTTTGGAAATTGAGAGTAAGGGATAGCACTAGCCATTGTAGAGGGACTATGGATTGCAATGTGGACCATTGTTATATCTCAATGCCCTTACATTTGAAATATTTGTTGAATTGGACAATGCGTTCAATTTATATTTCACAGCTATATAATGCGATTTTAAGGTCAATTTTTTTGTCCAAAGACTAGAGTTCATGACGCACACAATTGATCCAACGAATCCAAAATAAAAAAATTATCATTGTGAATATGATAAAAAAAATTGCAAATTTTAGAAAGATTAGTGTAATTTTTGGCACTTTTCAACTTTTTACAACTCTACCGGCTAATTTTGAACCACCTCTGTTTTTTCTTCAACACTGCATTGAACAATGATCACTTTACAAAAACAATAGGTTCCAGGTGGGCCTTGATCATCTTTCAAGCTTCGATATGTCATAGGAAGCTAGAATGGATTTTGTTGCAATGTTACATTATCATAAGGGTTCTTCATGAAGCTATTTGTATTTTTGTAGGGTTTAGCAAAAAGGGATGAGTGAAAACATGTTCAAATGAAAAATATGACAAAAAACATTATGAATCAAAGTGCGCTGAAGTTTGCATACAATATACGGATTAAATGCAAACTATGTCATGAGTTCATCAACCATGATATTTGTGTCATGGTTTCACGCACACACTTTTCATTCATTTATTTTTACTAAATTGTAGTGGCATTTACAAGGCTTTATAAAACCTCACAGCTTTATGAAAACTTTTTGGATTATTTGCATTGCAAAGGGGTCCAGGCATTTGACTGTACAGTACATAAGGTAGGAGGCTCTAAAATGGCACACCTAAGGGCTGGTCTGCCTTTTTTGTGTATTTCATTGGACGGGAATAATTTTAGCTCATTTTTCAGACAAAGAGAAATAGATGAGGTATCTAACCCAAGTAGTTTTGTATTTTTCCAATCATTTTTGAATTATTTATGAATTTTCAAACAAGTTGGGTTATAGGTCCCTATTTATGACCCTAGGTCTTTTGTAAACGGTTCACTTGCAATTATGAAGAAAGATGGGGGAAAGCGAAGCAAATGATTGGCTCTTGCAATTGATAATGTTTTTTCCTTGATTCATTCAATGACTATACATGTCAATTACAAAACCAACTCATGTCCATTTCACAACCATTTGTAGGGCCCGTTCTTAACCCTAGACCGCCCAAGGCCGTTTTGGGTAAAAAACATCCTAGCTTTTGAAGTGCTATAAATCCAAATGTGACTAAGTAATAAAGATCTTAACCGTACAATCATGTATTACACATGTTGTAGATGTCATAGATCAAATTTGAAGTCATTTGACCATGTAGATTGCAAGATTATAATGTTTTAGTGTTGAAAAAGAATGCTGAAATTTTCCTAAAAACACATTTAGAGGCCAAATTTGATTTCTAAACCTAATCAAATGAAAAAACTTCAAACTACAAAGTGATTCAAAACTAGGATACAAACACACTGGTGAAAAAAAATGTCATTCAATTGCCTCAATGTGTTTGCAAAATGGCTTGCAAATGTAAAAAATAGGCAAGAAAAGTTGCAAAAAACACATCTAGGGCTGAACCTCCTTCTACTAAAATGCTTCTTAGTCATTCATAAATTCTTGGATTGATATGAAAATTTATCCACACAAACAAGACTAGTATGCGCAACTTTTACAAAAACAATTATTGAAAACGGATATTTTATGAAGAAGATACAAGCCGCCAAAGTTCAATATAGTCCATAAATGGCGGGATTTTGAATTTTGAGTTGCTCCCAAACATTCAAAACAACTTGAATTGACATGAAAATTTCACCACAATAACTAGAATTCAAGGGAAACACAATCCAACAAATTTTATTGAAATCAAACATTGGATGAAGGAGATACAAGACCCCAAAGTTGCAGCCATGAAGTGCACTTTGGTGAATCAAATGTGAGCCTGTGAACTTTGATTGGCTTCCAGAAAATCATTACCTCTTGTATTGATCTGAAAATTTTATTACGCAAACTAGAAGAAAAGGCGCAACTTTACCAACAAGTTTTATTGAATTTGGACATCGGATGCAAAAGTTATAGTACTTTGAATTTAACTTAAAACTATGTAAGGACACTTTTTGTCCTCTTGGGCGGTCTAGGGTTAATGCCCGCTCCATTTCAGAGCCTCCTACCTTAGTGGTCAAGGTTGGCAAGAAATTATTTCTAATAATAGATGCCATAAGTTGAAAATTTCACTTTTTTCAAGAAAATTTAATAGGAAGAAAAACAAAATCATTACAATTTTGTTTTTAACCCCTAAAGAATCAACATGCATTTTTTGGCAACATTGAAATTTGAGGCAAGTGTGTTTAAGTTTTAATAGAAGGTAGAGACAAAGAATATCTTTCATATGCACTAAATTTCATGACATTTGGAAATATGAGAAAAAATTATGGCCTAGTATGTTACTTTTTTCGAAAATGGGCAGTTTGAGTAGATTAAAAAAATCATTTTTTTCATAAACAAAAAATTTAAAATTGGTTTTCTAAAGTTATATAGACGTGGAAAGCTTTGAATTATTCCATTTTGATCAACAAGTCAAAAGTTATGAGGAGTTTTAGTTTGCGGGCAATTATAGATTCTCTTCTCTAAATTAGTTATTATGCTCAAACTGCCCATTTACGAAAAAAAATTGAATGCACACTAACAAATTGCCCGCAAACTTAAATATTGTAATCTTTTATTTTACTCAATTTTCAATGTTTTTTGAAAAAAATAAAATCATAGGGTGTAGATTATTTATTACAACATTGCAACCATTGGGATTGGCATTTTTCAATTCCATAACTAAATTTTTAACAATTTTGTATTTTGAATCATTCTTTGCTTCTTCTATTTACTATTTGTTTCCTATATGTTGTACTGTACAATTCCAATTAATTTGAAAATTTTCAAGCACGTATTAAACTTGCCTTGAAAAATGAATCCAAAGGAGCACCACCATTTTGGACATTTTTTCAAACAAATGTGATCTTGTGAAGTGCAGCTGCCCAATTTTTGGAAGGCCCCAAAAGGGATTTTGTCACTTCAAATGCTAATATCTTGCAATCTACATGGTAGAAATTTCTGAAATTTTTTCACATCTTTTCAAACCAACATACTACAAGATCTTGCAATTACATGTGTTAAAAAAAATTCAAAAATTTGGTGTTTGTACTAGAAATGATAGTTTTGGAGCGTTTTGGGTGAAAACATAGTCACGGTCCTTTAGGGATTAACAACAACAAATGGATTTTTTCAACTTTAATTAATTATTCAACAGGAAATGCTAACGTGGATCATATTCTTATAGGATCATGAGAATGTGGTGAAGTACAATAATAGATGTACTAAATTTTTAGTAATGTATATATATTACATCCATAATTAACATTGCTCCAAAAATTTGACATCAACATTTTGAATAAGAAGCATCAATTTTTGTTAGATATTGAGTACACAAGGTGTACACAAGCAAAACACGAAAGTGTATTAGAGCCTTCTATTGGTTTTGGTTACATCTAAAGATGGTTTTGGTTACATCTAAAGATGGTTTTGGTTACATCTAAAGATGGTTTTGGTTACATCTAAAGATGGTTTTGGTTACATCTAAAGATGGTTTTGGTTACATCTAAAGATGGTTTTGGTTACATCTAAAGATGGTTTTGGTTACATCTAAAGATGGTTTTGGTTACATCTAAAGATGGTTTTGGTTACATCTAGAGACAATACTTTGAAAAATCCATAATTTATTCATATAGTGTCTACATACATACTAAAATACGTGCTAAAGTATGTAATAATCCTCTTTCAAATTTCTATTTGATTTAATAAAAAATATTTATTAAAAATAACTATGTTCATTTTTAATTAGTGACAATTATAGGTATCCATCAATAAGATTTTGGTGTGCAATGTGTCACAAAAAAATCCCTCCCTCAAGCCATTTTAGACAAACAATTTGGATTTCTAAAAATTGATTTTTGCCAAATCTATTTGAGCTAGAACTAGGGATTTGTCAAACTTTTTTTATTATCTTAAATTATGAAAATAAATGACAAAGTCTAGTTTAAAATAGTATACATTGGCATCTTTATCTTGTAGACAATTGCCACATGAGCAACATAGCTAAAGGCAAAAATAATTATATTGATGCCTATACTTTATGTCAACAATCTATATATTTAGAGAAATTGTTTGTGACCAATGTTGGGATGTCCTAAATTGTAAGTTGAGCCAACAAGAGCACCCACGGTATTGTCAAAAAGCCTTAGGAGAGGTAGTGTGTACAAAACAAGTTTGTGGCATTTAGATTAACAGAGCATAAGATATTGAATTCTGAAAATTTTATGGGCAAAAGAAATTACAAAATGAGGAGAAATTATCATCCCAAGAATCATCAAATCATCAAGCCTATAAGTTGATCAAGGAATTAGCCATTTTTTTGTAGTATAGTGGAAACCTCCCACGTGAAGGTGTTTTGTGGTGTAAAAGCCTTGTCATAAAGGTAAGGATTCTATAAGTACAACTGATAGAGAGAAAGAAGTACAACCTTTTTTTAGGTTGACGTAGATTAAGGGCCTATTAGTTTTGGGTTCCATGATTGTCCTTGAGGGTCTGATACAATGATCCATAATTACATTCTTCCATTAGAAAATACCTTCTACAAGATTTTTTGTAATAAATAATTTAATTGGGGACAATGATATGGGAGTTGATGTGTAAAAGAATTATGGTGTGGATTGGAAGAGTGGATATCAATGTTTACATCTATTATATTAGGGTGGGTCTTGTAATGCGGGTGGTCGTTACTTATTTTATAATCTTCTTTTTGTGACTAAGCATGATATATCTGTAGAATTGGATTGCAATTTGACTAATGGAATGTAGAGTAGACTTGATAGCATTCTTAAGGATGTTGAAAGTACTTTGTAGTCTAATAATTGATGAAATGTGAGTACAATTGGTATATTAAGGTAAGAGACCCTATTTGTGCTACAATTTAGAGGCCACCCTATCTATGTTCCTATATATCCACAAGGGATGCTAGAGTTGGAAGTTGAAGAGGGAGGTTTTCAAAAAAAAGAATCCCTACTCTTAAGGACCCCCTTACATTGCCAGAAGACAAGAATTTTTGGGTTTTCTGAAAATTATATTCTCAAGGATAAATTTTGGTAATCTCTAGAATTTTGGGAATCTATTTTCAAGACTTAGGTTTGAGACTATTCACCTTCAAAGGTGACAAGCTAGGTTTTGGAAGTGCATAAAAAGGGCATCAAAGTCAAATTCCTGATTTTATCTTAGTAGGTGCCACGTGTGATAACCAACGACTCAATCTCCCCCACCAAATCCACTATGATGTCCACTAAAGTAGGTGGCTCAAAAAGTGATACTTTAAGGACTGTTAGAACTTTTTGATGTTTTTTAGATGCCCCAAAATATTTCCTCTTATTTTTCACTTGAAGAAAACTTGATGCAGAATCTAACACAAATAGGTTCATATTTTTCGGAGCATTTATGAATTACGTATGAATTTTTGAAGAATTGTGCTATAGATACCTATTTGTGATCCTAGGTCTTGCAAAACTCACTCATGTGCAATCTGAAAAAGGATATGGCTTGACCAAAAACAAACACTATGGCATTCAAAAAGTATACACAAGGTTCCTAAAAGCCACCCTTACTAAACTTAAATGGATCCTACATTCTTTTAACATTTCTAGAAAGGCAATTGGGCAATCAATTCCCATTTTGAAAACTTAAATGGATTCTCCCTGGCTCTTATTCCATCTATTGGCAACCCTTGATTATGCAACACTATGCACTAAGAGAGGTTGGCAGTCCATTTTAGAACCATTTAGTTTTCATTTCAGAGCTCCCTACAAGATTGTCAGAAGAAGAGGGTCGCATTTGAAGCCACCTACCTCAGTAAATTAGTTAAGGTAGGAGGCTCAGAAATGGCACATCTAAGGGCTGGTCCACCTTTTTCGTGTATTTTATTGGACGGAAATAATTTTAGTTCATTTTTCAGACAAAGAAAAATAGACGAGGAATCCAACCCAAGTGGTTTTGTATTTTTTCAAGCATTTTTGAATTACTTATGAATTTTCAAATGAGTTGGATCATGGGTCCATTAGATGGGATTCCGGGGGGCTAGAGGGCCGTTTCAGCGTCGTTCCCAGCCCCGTTCCCCGGGACCCCCATCGAACGCGCCGGCATTTTCTTTTTCTTTTTAAAAAAAAAATAAAAAAAAAAAAAAAAATTTAAGTCCTTAAAATGAAAAACAAAGTCAATTTTTTTTTTTTTTTTTTTTTTTTCAAAAACTCTGACCTGGCAGTCGCTTGGCCAGGTCAGCACAGGCGGGGAACGGCGGGTATTGGCGGATTTCGACTGGGTTTCGGCCGGAGAACTCACAGCCCTCCCCGATGGCTGAATCCCATCTAATGCTCTATTTATGATCCTAGGTCTTTTATAAACGGTTCACTTGCAATTCTTAAGAAAGATGGGGAAAGCAAAGCAAATGATTGGCTCTTACAGTTAATAATGCTTTTTTCCTTGATTCATTCAATGACTATACATGCCAATTTCAGAACCAACTCATATCCATTTTACAGACATTTATAGGGTCCGTTCTTAACCCCTAAACACTTTGACATCCATTTTTTGGACGATGAATAGATTCAGCCCTTTCTTTCTGTCTCATTCTTGCTTGGATGAAAGTCATCCTAATTTTTGGTGATACTTTATCAAATTGTTGTCCTATCCATTGATTGGATTTGGTGTAATTAGAATACATATATTTTTAAAATTACAAATGTGGAAGTATGTCAAGTGGTCAACTTGCATTGACTCTAGTTCAAAATTAGATGTGCAAAAATGAGGTCAAAGATACAAAGGTCACAAAAATTTCAAAAAATCACCATATCAAGAGAACCTCATTTCAAATCCACTCCAACAAGTTTTACTCAAAAAATGATAATATTTTGCTTGTAACTGAATTTAGAAGGAATTTTGAAATTTTTGTTTCAAAATTTATAGAAAAATCTTGGTGATAGCATTAGTGGATCTAACCGCACGGGTAGAATTTAAAAATCAAAATCTACAACTTTCATTTGTATACCAATTCCAAAATATTCTTCCAAATTGTACTTTATAATGTTTTTTTCCCAAATTGTCAATTCTGAAGATGAATCCAGACGTTTAGGGGTTAATGCCCGTTCTATTTCAGAGCCTCCTACCTTACATTCAACTACGGAGTATAAAGTGGCGCAAATAGTCACATGGCACAAATAACCGAATCATATGACGCAAATAAGGTCTCGTCCTTCAATGGTTGCACTGGGCATGCTGCCGCACCCGCGCGTCAGTCTGCACCCCACGTCCGGCAAACAACCCACCCCCGCAAAGCACTGAAGCAGGCCGGCCAGTGCAAAGCAACTGAAGCAAGCCGGCAAAGCACCGAAGCAGGCCGGCAGCACGTGAAACTCGCCCCCCTTTCTCGTCGCCCCCACTCCGCTTTGTCTCACGCGCCTCACGCAAGTCCCAAATTTACCTCCCAAACCACATATCAATCTGCTTTCGAGTTACAATCTACAGTACCGGAATCTGCCGAATGTCAGTCGAAGCGCGCATCAGTCCCAATAAAAAACAAAAAGCACCCGCATTCCGCAAACTCTATCCACATGCCGGCTCAGTTCTTGTCTGCAATTCACAAATTCCACACTTCGATCAGATTTGGGGAATGCCGTGTTGCGATCTCGATTTTGGGTCTCTATGATTTAGCAGGGTTTGTGAGGTTTGGGAGAGAAATTGTGAGGAGAATTTCCGTTTGGCGAGTGACGGCAAGATTGGTGCCATTTGTGCGAGGATGCACAAGTTGTTTGCAATGCCGTTCGGGCGTCGGAAGCCCATGAAGGGAGATATGGGACAGGACCTTTCGGTGCCGCTGTTTGCGAAGTACAGCGAGCATGGGAAGATGGGCGTGCCGGAGTTCTTGAAGTTCTTACAGGAGGAGCAAGGCGAGAGCACGTTGGGTTTGGAGGATGCCAAGCAGATCTTGCAGCAGAATTTGAAAGAGCATGGCAGCAAAGTGAAACTCGGCTCCAGCATGACGAAAGATGAGTTTTGCGCTTATTTGCTTAATCCGAAGCTCAATGGCGTCCTTCCAAAAGATGTAAGTAAGCTTTGGTGGTGGGGCACCGGCCTCTTTTCTGGTGTGGTGATAGGCAAATTGAGTTCTTTTTCGGGATGCTTTTGGAGCTTGAGGCGGTTTTGTTTATGATTTGTGGTGATACTTTTCAGATTTTTTATTGGGAGGGTTCTTTTTGGGTGTCATTGTGTGAAGATCTGGAGCTCTCTCCTATTCAGGGCTCATCGTAACTCCCCATTGTCTGAAACTTAAGATCTCACACTGGTGAAGAGTATTCTGTACGTACTGAGGAATCAGAACCTCTCATAAAATGTTATGTGATTGACCAGTTTATTCCAAACCTCTTCGGCGACGTACATTCTTGAACTTCAAGGCAGGGGCCTTTGCTTTCCATGAATCAAGACTCCTTTTACTGTAAAACATCTTGAATGCAAGTCTATCCACGTATTGTGGCCCCCTGCAACACGAATATGTTATGGTGATTCTGTAAAAGGACCCCATGCAAGAATGTTATGTCTACTAGTGTTGAAGGAATACTTTTATAAATAACATCAATTATGTTTGAAATTAGAGTGCATTAAGCACCTTTAGTCAAGGGCGATGATCACGTGACCCTAGAGATAATCACGCTTAGTGTAACCAGTAATCACAATCCTTTTCTATTCCTTACATGAAGATAGACTCTTAACGTAGAATTTAGGTTTGATAATGGAGGTTTGCATTTGGTGATGGGGTTTGCAGGTGTACCAAGACATGACGCAGTCCTTGTCGCACTACTTTATATTCACGGGACACAACTCATACTTGACGGGCAACCAGCTGAGCAGCGACAGCAGCGTCGAGCCCATCAAAGCGGCCCTGCAACGCGGTGTGCGTGTTGTGGAGTTGGATTTGTGGCCAGATGATCAGGGCGGCGTCAAGGTCACACACGGAAAGTATGAGCTTTCTCTCTATGTTTGAATTATAATATTATCATTTTTTGAATTTGAATTATGTTCCTCCATGTGCCGCACATGGGATGTATAATGCAATTTTGGTGTCAGACTTTTCTTGGATCTGGTTCTGTTTGATGATCAAGTATGCAGTCGGTGATTTGAGTGGATTGGTGATCACGCAGTGGGTCTAACTGCATATGAGCTGTATGGTTGATATTCAAGCCCCTTGGAGATAGACCTGTTGTTCTTGGTATTATTGGTGTAATTTCGTTTTTGATGTGGTCTGTGCAGCACACTTACCAAGCCAGTGGACTTCAAGAAGTGCATTATAGCCATCAGGGATAACGCGTTTATCAATTCGCAGTATCCAGTTTGTGTTACACTTGAGGATCATCTGACATGCGATTTACAGGCCAAGGTTGCTGAGGTTTGTGACTTTTTCTGAAAGTCTTCTTTTCCTAACGCATGGCAGAAGATTTATTCAGAGTTTTCTGGACACCTTTGGAATCAATGAGCACTGAACCAAGAAATGGAATCCAGATTCTTTTGGTGCACAATCTTGAGCTCATGTTATGTTTGACTCATATTACAATTATTTATTTCCTTTCATCTAGTCCTTGGTCAATGCTTTTGCTCATCTTAATGCTTGGCAATGGAGTGTATTTTATCCAGGGAGTTTAGTGTAATCAACATGGTAATTTTGTTTTTCAGTATTTCCGGATGTGACATCCTTGCGCCATTGTTCCATTGCGTTACAGATATTGACAGAAAATTTGGGAGATACTTTGTATTACCCCCAAACATCGGATGCATTACTAGAGTTTCCCTCTCCGGAGTCATTGAAAGGTCGAATCATAATCTCCACAAAACCACCAAAAGAACACCGTGAAGCAAATGCTGTGGCGAAGACTGCGTTGAAAGACAAAGCCTTACTCCAGGAGCTTCAGAAGGAAGACGCGCAGGAGGAGAGTTCCACAGTCCTAATTAAGGAGGGTTCTGCAGGTCATAGGGTGGGAAATCTACACGTATCTGAGGTATGGCAATCTCAGAATTGACAGGCTTACAACATTGTAGAGAATCACTCGTGAGCATTGTCTGAATTGGCATGAAGACGAATTCTGTTCACTTGGTTTTGCAATGCTGAGCTGTGTTTGAATAAGTGAGGGCTCTTCCCATATTCTTCACAATTGGGAATATGTTAGAGCTTCAATTAAGAAACTGAAGAGTTCTAGCATTAAGAAACTGAAGAATTCGTTGTATTGTTGTGTCAGAGTGTACCAGCAACTGCTTTTACTGAACCAGCAAGTCCCTCTTCAACAACACAGGAATGCGAGAGTGACGAGGATGATAATAAGAAAAATCCCGTGTATGCTCGGCTTATTACAATCCGACTAGCGAAGCCCGGGAAGGGAAGTTCTATGAAAGATCGTCTGATAGTTGAGGAGACTGCGAAACGGACCAGTCTTGCCGAGTCGAAACTGAAAGCTGTTGCTGAAGAGTTTCCTGACCTAATTGTCAAGTAAGACACCTACCCTTTGATTTGCCAAGTGGCTATCCGAGTATTTCATGATCAACTTAGAGTTTCATTCTTAATTTAAATTTAAAGGACCAAAATTCCCAAATTGGGCCTCAGATGTTTTTTTGCAGTTTTGACTAGGGCATGTGGAAACTATCTGTTGTCCTTTTTTTGCACCAACACATGTAATGTTCTGTGCCGATTTTGATGATGCTTGTCCCCTTCTGAGTTGTTTTTTGCAATATACAATCAATCGAATTGGACATTTTAAACGTGAATTTTTGGTCCTTTAGCGGTGAAAAATCGGTAGTTTGATTTTAAGAGCATTGTCCATGCCTTATTATACTCTGAAGAGGCATGAGGGTAAAGAAAACGGGGGGACTTTGGATTTTACTTTTTAATGATACCACGTCGTTCTTTTATGTTGTTTTTTCTTACGTTTCTCACGTCGTTCTTTTTATGCATTGTCTGACAGATTCACGCAACGGAATATATTACGTATATATCCTGATGGAGCCCGAGTAAACTCATCCAACTACAACCCTACTGTGGCTTGGAATCACGGAGCCCAAATGGTGGCTCAAAATATGCAGGCGAGGCCCTTTTCACATTGTCAATGAAACATTTGATCCAGGATATGTTTATTGACGAAAACAGAGTATTTATTCATTTCAATATTGTGAATATTTAGTAAGAGTTTGCGAAAGCTTTTTTACAGCGATGGCCATTGGTTTCTCTAGTTGCTTATATATATCTGGTGAGCAACTTGGTAATGATAATCTATATATTTCAACGTTTTGACCAGCATTTTGTGTTTTTATACATATTGCAGGGTTATGGTAAAGAGCTTTGGCAAGCTCATGGCAAGTTCAGGGGAAATGGCGGGTGTGGTTTTATTCTTAAACCCAAGTGCCTCCTGGAAAATTCGCCAGAGGGCAAGCCTTTCAACCCCCTGGAACACAAATCAACGGAAGTTCTCTTCAAGGTAGCTCTTTTGTCTTCGCCAGTTTCTGACACAAGGTTCAGTTAACATAGTTAACATACCTCAGACCTTGAATTTAGCTGCATTCGAATCAGGCGAAGTTGTGCATGTATAGTGATGACCAATGATTCTGACTTAACCATCAAGGACCAAGAGGCTCAAATTGGGCCGCACGTTTTTCTAAGCAGTTTTGAGTCGGTCGTATGAGAATTTTCTTTTGTCCACTTTGATGAGATTTTGATGAATACATGCAATGTTTTGCTTTGATATTGGTGATATAAATTTGAATTATAATTTTCACTGTACAAGCAACGGAATTGGTCCTTCCAAATCTCAAATACTGGCCCCCTCCACTTGATCAATTTTCTTCTTGAGATGATGGTGACTCTTAACTCCGGTTATTATCATACTGGATTACAGGTGAAGGTGATGATGACCCAGGGCTGGGATAAGGCGTTTTCAAAACACCATTTTGACCTTTTCTCACCACCGGACTTCTTCACCAGGGTACCTTAAAACTTTCTTGCAGTTGTCTGTTGTTCCAATTGTATTGAGTTTTTCCAGGTGGCTCTGCTTAAACGTGCTGTCATCTATCAGAGATGCCGATGCACTTAGTTTGATATTCTTGAAGATCTGGCTGCGTTAAATCCTGCTAATTGTTACAATACTTATATATGCAATTTGTAATATTATCTCTTGCAATTCTACTGCAGCTAGGTTTTCTAGACTAACTATAGGTGAAGTGGATGTATCTGACTTATTATAATGCAACGATGTAATTTGAGCGTCAGTAGCTGGATCCTAAAGAAACTCTTTTGTAATTGAACTAAGTAGGAACTATTGCAATGCTAGCCAGTGACGATGCACTGATGGGAAAATTGGATTTGAACTTGCAGTTGCTGGTCTCTGGGGTGCCTGCGGACGTGGCGAAGTGGAAAACGTCGGTGGTAGACAACAAGTGGGTTCCGTACTGGAATGAGGAACACGAGTTTCCTCTGAGAGTGCCGGAACTGGCCCTGCTCCGTCTGGAAGTCAGAGACTACGACGAAGAGAGTAAAGACGAATTTGAAGGTCAGACGTGCCTTCCCATCCATGAAATCAGAGACGGCTACCGATGTGTGCAAATGTATGACAAGAAGGGAACCGAACTCAAGGGAGTCAAGATGTTGATCCACTTCCAAAAACTTTTGCTCAGTAAAGATCCCATACCCCCCCCGGCAGAAATCTAGACTGCACTAAAAACTATATTTAGTGTTGGATTGCATTTAGTGTAATTACCAACCTACCCCACCCAACACTAAATCTGAACTTTGAAGTAATTAGTGTAGTGTTACACTTGAATGAGCTGCCTTCGCCTTTGCCTTCTCAAAACTCAGAACTCAGAACTCAGATTTCAGAACTCAGATTTCAGATCTCAGATTTCAGATTTACCATAGAGTATATTTAGTGTTAGAAATTACATTTAATGTTACCTACTTTAGTAGGCTTAATGATATTTAGTGTCGTGGCTTGTAAATAGTGTTGCTAACACTAAATATAGTTTTTAGTGTAGTCCTCTTTGTACCCTTTTTTGTTTTTTATCTGTGTCATTGAGCAATTCGAGAGAGTGACTTGACGTAGTTTTGCACTACAGTTGAGAGCTTTATTGATAACAGAGGTCGCACGGAACATCAACTTGTTGGTTGCTTTTGGCTTGTTTTTTTGCAGAGCACCAGTAGGTTTTCAAAATAGGCCTGATATAAATATTTTCTTCCATAACATGGTTACGTTTGCACCCTTTGTACATTTTCAGTGTTGCTTGTGTGATGTATGACGAAACAGGTGTTGTAAACACAGTGGAATAATGATTTTGTTTTTGCCAAGTGTACAAGACTTTGTTGGACTGAGATAGTGTTCCGTTTCACCTTCATCTTGATCTTGCTATAGATGTTTCTCCAGTACAATTGGGATGCTTGATTGAGATTATGATGCACAGGAATGCGGCGGTGTAAGATTTGAGTATGATTTTGTGTGAAAATGGGGTGTTCGTATGGAAAAAAGGAAGGGAGGGGGCGTAGTCTGTTTGGTACGCTACTCCGTCTACAAAAGACATGTATGGAAAGGAGGTAAAGGTAGATCAACCCATTAGCACACAGATTTGCTATCTAATTACTTTGGAGAAGCTATTTGTTAGGTCTCCTATATTTCAGAGATTGAAAAATTTGAGAGAAGTCATCTTCAAAAAGAATGAAGACATTCCAACTAGAAGTGAATTTTCTGTGATTTTCCAAAGCTAAAATGCTAAAACGTCTAATCCACCTCTAATTGATGTGTCTGCTCTCCAAGTGCAATGCCATCATGATAAAGGATTGCTAAGATTGTGGTAATAGGTGGGCCACTAATGCATATGGGAGGGTTCTTTAGGTGATGAAATTGGGTGGATGGTGGTATTGGGCAATTATACCTTAAATAAGTGCTTACTCTTATTAACCCCGAAAGAATTGGGGGTGTTTGAGCATAGTCCTTGTTTTTTTGGTTGGCTTTTGTAACAAGCATATTTCCGTATGCGTGTGGAATAATTTTGATGATTGTCATTGTTGAAATGAAACAAGACTTATTTAGCTTTCTAAACAAAAAAAGATCAACAAAATCACACAATTTTTGAGAAAATGCTACCATTGACAAGATCGATGAAAGATGTTTGGTTAGGGAGTACTTTGTATGTACAGTACCCTTGCATAATGATACGGAAATCCACTTTTGCCATTCAAAAGAATTTTGCATACTACAAAATTTTATTGGTATTTTTTTTTTTGCATAAATAATATTAAATTCTTGTGCAATTCCAAATGAAGCATACCAAATTTGGGTTTCAAAAAAGCAAAACTCCATTTTTGGTGAATTTTTTCTTTTAAAATTCATGGTTCTACATGATAATTGATTAAAAAACATTGGTGAAGAATTTTTTTAATTTGATTGCATAGATATGTAGTAAATTTCTATGTGTACATCTTTTATATAAAAATAACACCCCATTAAGTAACAAAAATATGATCTATGAAGAGCTTAATGTGGGATTTTATATGAATTAATTTTGTAAAATAAATATCTCCATAATTTAACTAGATTTTGGAAGATTAATTATACCGTCATGCTTAAATGTACACGAATAGATGTAGTGTGCAGATGAAATAGCAAAACCTAGTTAAATTATGGAGGTATTTATTTTACAAAATTTACTCATATAAAATCCCACATTAAGCTCTTCAAAGATCATATTTTTGTTACTTAATGGGGTGTTTTTTTATATAAAAGATGTGCGCATAGAAATTTACTCATATCTATGCAATCAAATTAAAAAAATTCTTCACCAATGTTTTTCAATCAATTATCATGTAAAATCATGAATTTTAAAAAAAAAATTCACCAAAAATGGAGTTTTGCTTTTTTGAAACCCAAATTTGATATGCTTCATTTGGAATTGCGCAAGAATTTAATATTATTTATGCAAAAAGAAAAATACCAATAAAATTTTATAGTATGCAAAGTTCTTTTGAATGGCAAAAATGGATTTCCGTATCATTATTCAAGGGTACTATACATTGAAATCAAAATGTTGAAATCAGAATGCTCAAAAGTGCTCCAAAAATTCTGATTTTTTTCCACATGTGTATATCATTATAATATTGATGTGAAAAAATTTTCAAATCATTTTGAGGTGTAGAAAAAAAGATATGAGAATGTGAAGTAATGGCCTACAATGCCTCCTCTATTCTCAAAAAATTCACCAAAAATTGCACATTCAATCATTTATTGATCGGATTGTACCGACGGATTCAATAGAGAAAATCATCTAGGATCTCTTCTTTGCTTACGGACTGATAGTGAGGTTTATATATTAAATTATTTATGAATGTAGTTATAAAAGCCATGTGATGGCCTTATGGTCCTTTAGGGGTTAAACTTACCTGGAGACTACTTTCAATTTATTTCTTCATATGGTGTTCAAAAATACATACATGATAAGATGTAAGAGGTTTCTGGCAATTGAAAGAGAATTCAATTCAAAATATTAAAGAAGTGTAACAATATGAATCTTATTCAATGCTTATTTGAGCACTTTCAGACACTATTTTGGGGGGTGAACTTTTTTGGTTCATTTTGGTGATGGCTATTTACAAAATAGGAAGAAAAAGACAATAGTAGATGAAATTGTCAAAAATCCTCAAAAACATCTTTGAAATATCTTGACAATATTTGGATGAAGAGTACTTACTTTAAATTATTATATGGATGAAAGTAAATAAGATTTGGATGATTGTGCAAAAATGGATTTTGGGCCCACCTACATTCTAAAGTATATATGCACACTGTCTACTTTTCTCCGGATAGGACCATTTGTACATCTGCTATTCAAGGGATACATAGTAATTGACCCACATATAAAAACTTAATGGGTACTGATGTGGGACCTTTGACAAATAGACTTTTCAAGTACTCTAGTCCAAAATTGAACCAAAATTATTTCTCTCTTACATTTGCTCTATTATTCATACACAATATCATGTTGACTTTCTATTATATTTTCATCCATGTTACATGAATGGTCACATTTTCATCCATATCCCAATTATATATTCATTTGGTATACATATTAAGTAAACCTGGATTGGAAATTTTTCCATTTCAATTACAATTTAATGTTCAATCATTTCCTTTAGTTCGATTAATTTTTACAAATTTTGCAAATAGGTATAGTTGACTACACCTACAATCATCTAAATAAACATTTTAGCATAGTTGCCTTGGTTAAATTGTTTAAGTTTTTTAATTGAATCTTATTAAGAATAGAAATGAAATTTGAGATTCTCTTTACATTCATTTCTTAATACTATAAAAATCACTATTTTTTTTGCTAGCAATTTTTTTTGCTAACTCTGACAAAAAAAGAACTAATCTAGGACAAGAATTTTGCAAACATGTGATAAACAAGAGCTAATGCACTAACATCCCTCCAAATTTAATTCAATGAAATGTTGCCAATAAGTGTATTACTATTCTTCTAAAAATGCTTATATATAGAGACTATGAATTTTCAAATTGATGAAAATAGGTCTATTTAAGATTTTATACCTAAGTTATTACATTGAAAAGACTTACATTTTAGAGAAGAATCTTGGACGACGGTTTTGCAAACACATCATAATGATTAGATTTAGTTACCTTCTTTGTTGTGTGCTTCTTTGTAGCCGAGAAACAATTGTACTAGGGACATACTGTATTGGTGCATAGTGTAAAAGGTATTCCTATTTGGGGTCTATATAGACCTTAAAAATTCCATAGCCAATCATAATTTGTTCTTGTAGGTGCAATTGCTAAATACACAACCATAAAAGACAACCTCTTTTTTGGTTTATCTCTGAAAATAGATGGCAAGGTAGTCATGTCCACCTATAGCTAGTCAAACTAAATTAACTCTTAAAGGACATTTTTGTTTTGTAGAGAGCAACCCAAGGAATTTGCCACAATGATTTTAGACTAGGCAAGTGATTTGCCGCAATGATTTCAAACGGTGTTCGTGTATACTTCTGCTCTCAACTCAAAGGCCTTTGCTAGGGCACCTTTAGTAAACAACCGCCTCAACCTATGATCAAGAGCACTATTCCCCGCTTTGACAATTAGAACTTCACCAAAGGATAACCACGTTCAATGCCTATGAAGAGGAAGAAGAAAAATGCAATTTAATTTTTGAAAAGAGACGTTTGCAATAACTCATGCAATTCCCGTTATTCTTTAGAAAGAAGGCCCCAAAGGTCATAAATGTTCAATGTAGAAGCAAAGAATGCACCTATTGATTCAATAATCCAAGCATTTTGATAACTACCTTAGTGATGGGGTCCTTTTTTTAATTTTTTCTGGCCCCATGGTGCCAAACTCCAATGTTATGGCACACTGATTTAAATTTGGAAGGACTAAGGTAAACCAACCCATTACCGTCAGATGACCTACAGTGGACATCTCATGACCCCATGATGGTTTTTCAGACCACAATCAATATCTAACCTGACACTTGTGGAGTGATTAGTGACCTCATTAGGAACACCCAATTTTTCTTGTGTAAATCATTGTAGAAAGTGACTTTTCATGGCATTCCACATTAGAAATTATTGTGACCACTTTACGTGATTAAGATGAGCATATTGGATACACTTTTTGTTGGTTATGGGGCAGCCTGTAGACTGTGTTGGGAAGATCACTTCAGAAATACATAACTAATTCACACTTTGTCTGAAAAATAAAATTTCAATTGCTCTCACTATTTCTCAGACTTATCTTTGAGTGAGAAAAAATTTGAAAATTTTCAGCAATGGCATGAGGGCAGACTCGAAATTCTGACCACAATGGGCTGGTTTACCTTATCCTTCATTGTGTGCAAGGTGTACCGCTACAGTGCAAAAAAACAACCATGATGGGGGCCCGTAATTAAGTTACCCCAACCCCAACAGACTCTTCACATTTGGGGACCAGCGCTAAGTTATTATTATTTTATTGTGTGCTCATTGGTTCAAAATGCATTTCTGCGCATATAATTATTCCCAATGATTATTTCGAATATAATATAAGGACTGGAGTCACCCAGCCGCCAAAAGCTACTGAATGACATGGGTGCCTTTAAAACGGATTGCAATCCAACGGCTGATTTATACAAATCCAGAATCACCAGTTCCTCTGAACAAGGAAGTACCCCAAATCTAGTAAGCACTCTAGATTATAGTCCACATTCATAGATATCAGAGATCTTAAACCCTAAACCCTTCCCCTTCCCCTTCCCGAGAATCTGCACAGCCAAGTACCCGCCCCAGTCCCCCTTGTGGACTCCTAGTAAGATTCCCAGCGATCGACCAAATTGCAGCGCGTATTCATGCTCCAGGCGCCGCAATCGAAGCTCCTCTTGCACTTGCAGAATCCGAATCGACAATTTGTTGCCAATCCTCGTAACCCTTTGCCAATTTCCGCACCTTTTTGTTGCCAATTCTCTTCGCCATTCGCTAGTTTGCAGGAAGCGCAAGCGTGAAGAGAACACGATGATCGAGTCGCATTGCCAGGAGACGATGATTCGCCTTTGATTGTGCGCACCAAAGCTTCTCTTAAATCCAATAGAGTTCTATTCACCAATTTTTTCAAAGAATTATAGTTTGACGCAGCGGTTTTACAAAGATGGTCTAGCAATGTAGCGCTCGTGAGGAGCTTTGGGATGGTTGAAGAGTAGACAGAGGAGAGTCGTGCGGGGAATTCTCATGGGGTTTGGTGCCGTGCCCGCGGCTCGGGTAGTCCATTCGCTGATTTTATCTCCCAGGCGGCTTCAAGAGCCGATTTTTTTCCTCAGTGGATCCAAGAGTAGCGTGCACTCTCCGTGCATTTCACGGAATTGGACTCGGATGTTTGGGTTAGGCTTAAAAGAGAGTCCGTGGCTGCTGACATTCCTGTCTCCTCGCTACTGTCAAGTTCGTACGTTACGGTATCCGTCGACGCGGCAATTGCGTCCTCGTGCTTTTCAGTCTGCGAAGAAGAGTAGTCCGGGGAGAGCGACCTCGAAAGGAAGGAAATTGCAGGAAATCAAGACGCTGCAGAGCTCGGACGTGAAGTATATCGAATGGTGGCGTGTGAAGGTGAACTGTTGTCATGTTCTTTTTAATTTGCCTCACTCACTCTGTTAATGAATTTCGGCAACATTGTGAGGTTTAGGGTTTATCTATGGAATAAGAAGTGCTGAGATTGATAGTCGAATAGAACAAGTTTTAGTTTTTATGGGAAAGGCACGAGAAGATTGAGCTCAACTCAAGTTTTCATAATTTTTGGAGCGGTATTGAGTTTGAAATTGAATTTTTAAAGTCATGTGGTGCCTTTTTCAAAACCAAGCACTGGTCGTTGTTTAAAATGGTCCTTCCAAACTCTTTAAAGTCTTGCATGAAAAGACTATGATCAAATAAATTTCTCCAAATGGAATCCTAGTATGTGGTAGTTTTTTTTAGGTTTAAGATTGTAATTTACAATTGTGATTTAGATTGTACTTAAGAGAACGTGTAGGCCATGGTTTAAGATGCTTGACTGAATTGTGGAAGCGACCTTCCATCGTTTCTTCCATGCTGATGAGATGGGATGGCATGCAGCTGGAGAATTGCTCAAAGCCTGTGACGAAGGAATCGATGAAGAAACTGAAGTTTGATAATCTTCTTGGTTTGGACGAGAATCTGCGGAACGGGAACCTGAAGTCTGGAAAGATGAATGCAGAGATATTGGAAACGAAGCGTCAGTTTCCTCATGAAATTCTCATGTACAGGTAAATTGGGTCTCACGAGTGGGACTTTTGTTGATACATTTTTTTTCATTTCTGAGGGTCATAATCACCTCTTTTTTCTCATATTTTTACAAATCATATTTTTGGAACTTACACCAAAATGAAGTAATATCAAGTAAAATACGAAAATGAAGTAAGGTTTTAATCAATTGATTTGGTTGTTGAATTTTGTGCCATTGCTTCAAAGTAGGACATCTAAAACTGAATGACCTATTCTCGGTCTTTGTATGACGATCGAGCTTCATCTTACCTAATTGACTGTCTGTCGAAAAAATAACTGTATCGGTTGCAAACATGAACTCAGCATTTGTCATTAATCTCTCTGTTGTGATGTATTGCTTTGTTACAGTATTTTGCTGTAGTGCTTTGAAATTGTCTAGTAATGGCACTGATGTAGATGTTTCTCTTGACAGGTGTGGGGAGTTTTATGAAGCTGTAGGATTTGATGCTTGCATGTTAGTCGAATATGCAAATTTAAATCCAATGGCGCCTCGGTCCGACACAGTTCCAAGAGCAGGTTGTCCCATAATGAATCTTCGACAAACGCTGGATATGCTCACAATCCAGGGTTTCTCAGTTTGTATTGTGGAGGAAGTGCAAGGTCCCCAGGCCAAAGGACATCTGAAAGAAAGGTTCGTGGCAGGCCATGCACATCCAGGAAGCCCATACGTGTATGGCTTAGTCAGTGCGGATGTGGACTTGGAGTTTCCCGAGCCCGTACCTGTTATGGGGATCTCACGCTCCACGCGAGGCTACTGCCTGATATCCGTGCTGGAGATGATGCATTCTTTCTCTGTAGAAGATGCGTTGACCGAGGAGACTGTCGTTGCAAAGCTACGGTCTCGACAATGTCAGCAACTGTTCATGCATCGGTCCCTCCGGAAAGACATAGCAGGCATTGCCCGGTGGGACAAAGGAGGTAAATCAAATTTCCTCTACATCTCAATAAGGTAGGAGGTTCATAAATCGCCCATTTAAGGGATGAAACTGAATTTTGTGGACGTGAAACTTCTTGAAATATTTTTCAGTGAATTTTCCTTAGAAAGCGAAGTGGAATTGGCATCTAACCCAAGTCGTTTCATATTTTTTGGAGCTTTGTGGAATTAGTTATTATTTCTTGAAGCTGAAATGGCATAGGACTCTAAAATCGCCCACCTCCTAAATGTACACTGTCTGTACATTGTACATTGCTGAAGGTTATGAAAAAGAAACATGTAGAAATAGTGTACATTTGAAGAGGTGGGCGCTTTTAGAGCCTGTCTGCTTTTAGAACCTCCTACTTTAGATCTCCTCATTAGATTTACAAAGTTCTTAATGGTAAGGTAATCTAAGAGGACATTATACTAATATTAAAATGAATGTCAAGCTCATGTTGGCTTAAAATTTTCCAAATTCTATCTTAATAGTTGCTAATCTGATAGCGAGTGAATGCAAGTGACTCTAACATCACAGTAACATTAAGTTAATACGGTACACTAACATTAACTTTAATATTAACGCAACATGAGAGCTATATGAAATATAATGGCCGTTGATGCTATTGTCATGCTACTTTGGTTTGGTCTTCATGATGGGAATGTGCTTATTATCCCAGTGGGCGATTTACAAGAAACTATGAATAATCTGGAGGATATATTAACGGAACTTGGGTACTCTTTGGGCTCATCATATAGACAGAAACTCGAGGTAAAAAATTCTAGAAAATTCTAGAAAATTCGGAAAGCTCCCAGAGAGCTCAATCTGTCAATGAGAAATTGCTAGACCTATATTTAGATGAGTCTTTGACTAGATCTTTAAATCTATCTAACAAAAAAAATAAGACAGAGAAAGATAATGAAAATCTTAAAAGTCCTATACCCTATCTCTTTCACGAATTTGGAGGGAGATCAAGTTGAGGACCCAAAGTTATTGGAGTATTTAACGAAATCGAAAATTTTATCATCTGCAATAAAGACCAATAACAAGAGCAACCTGGCCGATTATATAGAATCCCATAAGCCATAAGTAGAATTTTTTTATAAACCGTATATGGTGAAGATACAAACGCATCCCATACCTAATAAGAACCATTTATTATTGTACTATTCTAGGGATTGAGGAATTCCTACTATCATAGGGCTTTCCCCTTTCATTCTCCGAGTCTTCTGAACCATTCGAGTTCTGAGAGTTGTGGATCGTTGAGAACTATATAAAGACCAATAACAAGAGTAGCAAAGATAAGAAGGGAGAGTCCCACTAGAATTTTTGTCCATAAAATTGGTTAAGACTCATACGAGAAGGATTCTTAAAATTCATTTATGAGTTCTGTGGGGGTCATCAGGACCGTATAGAATATTGAAGAGCCTGGATATAGGCAATTTTACGAACTTGGACCGAAGGTTAAGTTCAATTGTATATATTGGGGCCCGGTTCAACCGGGAATTCTCCATTTGCCAATATAAGCAACCATCTCTTGTTATTGGTCTTGATAATATGAGCAACCTGGCCGATATAAATAGAGAAAATTTTCAAGATATACATCAAGGATTAGGAGATACACGTAACCTAGATTTAAGTGAAGCCTAGAGCTTCTTAAGGGCAGATTAAAGACCTATTCATATCAAGTAGATGACCTTGGGGAAGGAGCTTCTGCACAGTCAGAGATGATCTCTATGATTGCCAAGGAAGTATTACCAAGGAATGTGCCCGAATCATCTTTGATCAGCGCGGATAAGAACTGGATTTCCTCCCTTTAAGCATCACTCTTTTCGTTATCCCCTCCTTTTTTATGAATCTAGATTTGATGCGTTGGTACTATGCTATGAGCGCATGTGGATCTGTTATTATGTTAATGGATTTCTGATTTTTTCTGTCGACGTTAAGTTCCAGTTCTCGAATTCGATCGGCTTCAGCCTCAACTCGGGCAGGAATGAGTTGCATCTTTGAGTGAAGTTTTTGAGTTTATGGTTGCAGGTTTGCTGTTTGGTGAGTGTCAGAAAAAGCAACAAGAGTGGTATGACGATGACCCAGTGGAAGGTCTTATCTTGAAGGTTAGGGAGCTTTTTGATCTGAAATATGATCAGGAGTTTCGGGAGATAGTTGTGCCTCCTGGAGAAAGGCCCAGACCACTCTACGCGAGCACAGCTTCACAGATTGGGATTTTACCTACATCCGGTGTCCCTAGTTTGTTGATGGTGTTATTACCACCAGAAGCAAATTTTCTGTGTACCTCGTATGTGCGAAACTTGCTCCTGCATCCCCCGCCTCACAGGTCAGTCATGCTAACTGAAAGAGTCATCTGGTAGAAGAAGCTTCTGCCCATATTTTCGAAGGCTATTCTGTGTGCATTGTTTGTATGCGCTCAATGGTTATCTGTATGCACCGCTCCATCTCAAAAGATCGTCTGTTAGATTTTCAAAGTTATTGTTAATTTAATCGAACATTAAATCAGATTAATGTTAACTTAATGATTGCCTCAAGTTAATGCTGAGGACACTAACATCACACTTACACTAAGTAAGCACCATCTGCGTCCTCCGTACCATGAACTTACTATTAACTCAACTCGAGGATTATGTGAATCTTCTGCCTATTAATTGGCATTTGTTAGCGTTAAAATCTTTGCCAATCTAATAGTTGGGTCATATGTGACGTCCACGGGGATTGAGTATGCCCTTCTGGCTTCAATTGGTGACTTTGATGTGACTTTGTGTTTACGACGGTAAAATCCTAATGGCTTTCATTTCTGTACAGGGTGGCTGACTGTATACAAGCTGCCTGCCGGATGTTAGCAGAGGTAACAAGCTCCATTCCTGATTTCATCTGTGTCTCAGCCGCCAAGCTCATGAAGCTGATCGAGACACACGAAGCGAATCACATTGAATTTGCTCGCATGCGCAACATAGCGGAAGATGTTCTTCTCATGGATAACGACCCTCAGCTCAGCAAAGTCTTAGACCTCCTCTTGGATCCAACGTGGCTCGCCACAGGTATGACTTCACATTTAATATTTGTGCTTCCACCAGAATTGCAAGGCCAATCATTGCTGTTATCACTTCCTGGGTTAATAATGGCTTTACTTGGTTTTCGACGTTGAATACAATGCATCCAAATTGCCTGTTTAATACCCAAAGAGACAGATGATAGAGTCTGTAAGCAGTTTTTACTTCGTCTTTTATTAGAATACTGGTATTGAGGATTTCGTAAACGATTCTGTGATTCAGGTATTCATATAGAGCGAAAGCAATTAGTGCATGATTGTAAATTCCTGGCAAGCAGGATTGGCAGTGTACTTGCCAGCGAGAGAGACCCCGACCAGAATGTAAGCAGCGATGAGAATATTCCTGATGAATTTTTCCGGGACTTAGAACATTCCTGGAGGGGCCGGGTGAAACGATCACACGCCGAAGATGAATTTTCCGAAGTTGAGCAAGCAGCAATGGAGCTTTCAAATGCTGTGTGTACTGATTTTGTTCCCATAGTTCACTGCGTAAAAGGGTACCAGAGACCGCTGGGGGGTGGACTTGGAGGTCGGAGAGGCGAAATCTATTATAGATGTGACAGTCAGGCTGTGTGGTTTAAGGGCAAGAACTTTCGACCCACCGTGTGGGGTGAGACTCCAGGTGAAGCAGAAATGAAGCTATTGATTTCCGCTTACGATGGGAAGGGAAAAAAGGCCGGTGAGGAATGGTGGACAACCAGACGGGTTGAAGATGCTCTGACTAGATACAGGACAGCGGTTGAGAGAGCAAAAAGTGCTGTTTTTCAACTTCTCCGAGACTTGGCAGAAGAGGTGAAGGTGAAACTGAATGCAATTATTTTTACATCGGTGTTGTCGATCATTGCCAAGTCTCTCTGCTTGCATGTGAGTGAAGGAAGCAGACGGAACTGGGTTTTCCCGACGCTCGTTTCATCAGATTCTAACCAGAAGAATTCTCCAGAGTATGTGTATCCTTGCCCCGACTTTTGCTCTAGCAATTGTCGTATTGCTTTGCCACTCTGAATGTATCATGTTATAAGAGTTGACATACAGAAGTTGTACTACGTGACTGCAGCGTTAAGATCAAGTATCCCTGATCACAAATGCACTTACTCACTATGAGACTGATGAGGTTTCTTTGCTTTGTGTCAGTTTATTGTCAGTTTCGTATGCCCTTAGATCATCATCACTGCATCTTGCATCTGAAGCTATTTTGCTTCCTAAGCAGACTAGTTTCTTGGACCAAAATGCTCAGTCCACATTGCAACTTCAGAGTCTAATTCGGTTGCTTTTTCTCCAGTATCTATGGAGCCTAATTCAATTGTGTTCGTTTGGCATGTTCAGGCCATTGCTACTGGAGGATCTGATTCCTTACTGGAAGGACCCTGTGTGTGAGCAAGCCGAACCAAATACAATTGAATTGAAGTCCATGTTCTTGCTATCGGGTCCCAACGGTGGTGGAAAATCAAGCCTTCTGCGTTCGATTAGTGCAGCGGCATTGTTGTCAGTGTGCGGTCTAATGGTTCCAGCACGCAAAGCGGTGGTGCCCAGGTTTGATGCTGTTATGCTTCGCATGATGTCTACGGACAGTCCAGCGGACAACAAGAGTTCTTTCCAAATGGTACTGAATTTTCGGTGCTCTATCCTCTTTGAGTTGTAAGATTGAGAATTGAACCCTCGTTCATTTTTCCATTCCTTTTCTGATCTAATGGCATGGTAGGCAGATGGCACTGAACCATATTACTTCACCGAGCCCTCGAATTCAATCAATTAAACTTAGTGACCGAATGGCCTAAATTGTCCACTTCCATATCAATACGACTGAAACGAATCAGCTCGGAAGTGAAGGCAGGTAACAAATTGTAACAATAAAAGTAAGAACTCTCATACATATTGAACAATAGAAAGATGTTTTGAAAATTGCAATAATCGACTACAGCTTCCAAAGTAGTTTTTGAATTTTTGCTTGGGCACTTTGGGGTTAAGATTTTGCAGTTGATATTAATTGTTGGCACGCCCACGCAAATTTCCAGGAAATGACAGAGCTACGGACGATATTGGCTGATGCAACATCCAGAAGTCTGCTCTTAATCGATGAGCTGTGTAGGGGAACCGAGGTCCAAAAGGGCACAGCCATTGCAGCTAGTGTGATTGAATCGCTTGACCGCATTGGCTGCCTCGGCATTCTTTCAACTCATTTACACGACCTCCTAGACATGAAGCTTCGAGTCCGCAATGTTGTCCAAAAATCCATGGGCGTCAAGGACGTTGACGGCCATATTGAACCCACTTGGAAACTCGTTGATGGTGCTTGTCGTGAGAGCCTGGCGTTCGAGGTGGCAAAGAAAGAAGGCGTTCCTGACAGTGTTGTACAGCGAGCCATCGAAATCTACAGGGAAACTTTAGAGTCGAAGAAAAGTAATGTATTTGGAAACTCAGAGGATCTGACACCGGATAGCAGCTTGGTTGAAAATGGAGCAAATGACAAACGCAATGAGGCTCAAAATATTATTATTGAAGAGGCAGTTATCGACAACAGTTCTGCACTGCCTGAGGTCAAAACAGTGAAGCCGAGGAAAGAGCTTGTGGACCACATGGAGATTTTCAGCAGTATTTGCAAGAAGAAGCTGCTGGAGTTGGGAGAAGGAAATTTTTCTTCGACTTGCTCATTCATTGGTCCACGGCAACTGCCTCCTCCTTCAACCACAATGCATTCATGTGTGTACTTGTTGCAGAGACCTGATGGGAGATTTTACGTGGGACAGTCGGACAATCTCACGGGGAGAGTTCGACAGCATCGTTCAACTTTAGCAGATGCCCCATTTTTGTATCTGATTGTTCCCAACAAAAGTGTGGCCTCCGAGTTGGAAACGACTCTTATACATCAGCTACCGGCGCTGGGAATTACTCTCGTCAACAAGGGAGATCAAAACCATCGGCACTTTGGAACGGCACCTCTCACTGATGCCCCTCCTTTCTAGACTTCGAGGAGCAAATTTCCTTTTTTGTGGAAAGGTTTGTGAGAAAGCATCCTATATTCTATTGAATGGTTTTTTTGTAGACGATAATCATTCATCCAATTTTGTTGTAAAGACATTGCTAATATGAAGCCAGGTTGCCGAAGGCCAACCTGCAGCATGGACCCAAGTTTCGAAGAGACTTGACAGTTTTGGTAAGTTTGTTGAGTTCCACCTTTTCAAAATTACGAGTATATAAGATTCGGTCATACGGTTCGTTCACATGGAAATACAAAGTCGTCTTACCAAGAATGTAGTGGATACGTTTGCTTCACTTTAAGCATTTTTAACCATCTGTAGAAATGTGCTTGCACTGGGAGATCACTCTTGGGATACAAGACCCAAGTTTTTGGAGATGAAATCTTTATCATTATATTTGAATTCCTTATTGGATCACTATAGTAGACAGCCTCATTTTTATCCAAAAATGAGTGGCCGTAGACCTTTATCCAAGTCACGATTAGCAGTACACCACTGATTCACCGTGAAGCGCCCAGGTGTGAGTGGAGGATTTCTGTTGTTAAAAGCGGTCAATGTTTTGACGTGATTATGAAGATGGGATCAGGTCCCCAACAGTTTTTTGTTTCCTCTACTTTAAGTTCTTGTATGAAAGCAAAGAGTCGATTCTATCTTATTGTGACGGTGTGTAACGTCGTAGGAGCACAGTGGGAATGTTCTCGAGCAAGCGCAGTGGAACCACATGAGCATATGAGACGGTTTATTGCAAGAGTTTTCTTCTCGTAGTGCTTGAGTAGTTGAAGCTTGTATGGAATGCTTTTATGGAATGCAACTAACGTGGTTGACGCTTGTATGACCTTTCTTTTTCCCTTAAAACAACAAGCCCATCATCATGATTATAAACCAAATACATCCTTGACAAGATGAATGGTTGCATTTTCCTTGTTTCTACAAGAACCTTGAAAGTCATTCAAAGGACATTTTGAATCTTTTACAACATTAGAGGCTAGGGTTAAGGTAACTACTTTGATAGTCATTGATAGGACATTTTGAGTCCTTTGTGGTATTAGTGACAAGACGAATAATTGAATTCCTTGGTTTTACAAGGACCTTGAAAGTCATTAATAGGACATTTTGAGGCCTTTGTTGCATAAGAGAGTTAAGCTAATTGTTGATAGCTAAATGCAACAATGTAAGAAAATTGATTTCTATAGATTTCCATCTAAAAGATATACTATTTGAACATGAGGGCTTAAAGTCAATGTTGGGGACACATGTAATCAATACTTTGAATATTCATAACATGTATATATAATTTTCCAAAACAACATTTTGAGGAAATTTGAGATCTTTCAATTGTCAACAAGATCCAAAATAGTAATAAAGTTTAATAAGAAATATGCTTAATCCCTGAAGTCCAACGCATTTTTTTCTTCAAAATTCACTCAAAATTGACATTTTAATTCCATTGCCCCCCCAAACTTATGAGATTGTGACATTCTAAGAATCTAACCATAGGATCTTGTACCACACTCATACAAAATGATGTGGCAAATTTTTTGGGAAGCTTGATTGTACAAATTGAAAAATATTTGCATTCAAAGTGCAAGTGTTTTTTTCTTGACCTTACATTAGAATTTGAGATGACTTTGCCCATTGTTTGTAGAGTTTTCTTGCACTATGAACTTTAGTATTAAAATTTTAACATGTTCATATCTAAACCAATTTTCAAGGCAATGCTAAGACATAAAATGCATCAAATAAAATCCTCCAAGGCAACAATGTTCCAAGAATTGACAATACACTACTCTATTTTTTAATAAATTTTTCCACAACATACATTCAAAAGCCAATAATCCCAATGGTAAATTCAAAGATATACTCATGCTTTAGAATCCAAAAAAATAAAAATTGATAAAAATAAATAAAATCTCAAATTTGTACAAGCTTCGAATGGTGAATGTGAACTCCATAAACCCAAAGGGTCCGTGATTGTTCCCAACAGCACGTTCACAGGTGTTTTTTTGTGATGTTCTATTGCCGGGGACTTGTGTTCATGTATGTACTGTGGTTCAGAGTACTTTCCAAATTCAGGATTACTACCATTCAAACCCCAATTGCCTGATGTCATTGAATTATTACCAAAGTCCCATGCCTCATGTACACAAATGAATGCCTGATATTGTGCACAAAAATCCAGAGTTTGGATTACATCTTTCAAGCCAACTTAGTAAGAACTTGTGTGCCCTGTGCTGTTGCCACAGTCAAAATAAAAATAAAAGTCATTTTTTCATTTTTTCATTCATAAAAATTTCATAACTTTCACACCATAGGTCCAAACACCATGGAACAAAGTCCGTGCATCCTTCCTTGTCGAGGGCTTTCCGACGGTACCACACACGCCATTGGGGGGATGCATGGTTCAAGAAATCTCATCGTATCAAACAAACAAATAAACAAAACAACCAACCTATCTTAATGGATGAATGAATGTTATGAATAAGGACACATTTTTTTATTGCGTTCCTCTTCTTTAGGCTCTTTCTTAGGTCATGACTTGAATGCTTTTCAAATAAGTTGGATCATGGGAGACATGGGAGACATGGGACACCATACTCCTCATTCATTCTAGTCTGAGCATCAATTAACCCTTAAACGACAAGCTCATAACCGTGGGAATCATTTGTTTTGACACCATATGAATTGTTAGATTAAAATAATGCAAAAGCACTCATTGGAAGTCAAACTACTATAGATGATCTTCCCTTTTCCCACGAAATTTGGAGGATGAAAAGTTGCACTTCTGTCCTACACATGAGATTCTCTTGTCATTCATCAACCACAAAACGTCCACCTTGACGTTTAAGGGTTAAATATTTGCCAAGTTGCAGTGACCTAGTGTACTTGTTGCCTCAGGTACATGGACTCCGCAAATGTTGGAGATTCATTTGGCATGGCATGGCAAGCATGGCATCTAGGCCTTATGAGATATATTCAATCAAGATGAAATTACCAAGCATTTGCTACGTATGACCAAGTGGGCAAAACCATTAATATATTGGCACCAATTTGGAAACAGAAGCTCCTCATTTTGCTCCTTGCACATAATTCCAATGCATAACTTACTTGACGCAGGTGTAAAATTGCAATGCCACACCAGCAGTCCTGTACTACAGCAGGGGACTTAAGTTTATCCAAATAAAAACTGCTGACTTTACTCAATAATTTAGACTCTTTTGGTTTATGAAATCATTTTTCATGGGCACAAATGTTCACAAATGTTCACAATTGCTTCTAAGCATGGTTCCAATGCAATTGGAAAAAAAAAATTTATACACACCTTTGAGAGAGTCAGTTCTTCCACAGACTCCAGCCCATGAGCATCACAATAGACAGCAACAATACTGAGAATCCCTTGAAAAGCTAAATGCTAACATAAAAAAGTTCATCTAATCTGAGATTAGTATACCAAAAGTAGACTAAGGTAGGAGGCTCATAAACCGACCGGGCTGTAAAATCGATCATGGTCCAGAGGTACATTTTACTTTCTTCCATGTACCAACAGTGTACATTTCAAGGGGTGGTCGCTTTTAGTGACCACTGAATTTCAACTTCAAAAATTCATAACTAATTCCACAAAGGTCCAAAAAATATAAAACGACTTGGGTTAGATGCAAATTCCATTTTTCTTCCTACTAAAAATTGACTGAAAATTGTTTAAAGCAGTTTAGCTTCCCCGAAATGGCAAACAACTCTTAGATGGTCGGTTTATGAGACTCCTACCTTATTTCTCAATACCACGCATTGTGTGTTGTGGATACTCAAAAGGTACAGAATTCTATTTGCATCACTTCTACAGAAAGCGTTTTTAACAGTTGTAGAAACCAGAAATCACTTTGGGTAGTACAAAGTGTCAATCCTGTTGATATTAAAATTATTCATGAAGTATGAATTTCTTATGCAAACGTAAAAACAGTGAGAGGTTGCTACCCTTTATCCGTTCAAAAATGTGTGGCAATGAACCATTTTTTTTCAATCAATACATGACTTACTCACTTGCTAACAAGTCCACCCCAAGTTTATAAATGGGTAAGTTGCTGTTAGCCGGTAAAGGACCGAGGTTTATGTTGGACGGGTTGGATCAGAGATCTTTTTAAAAAAAATACTACTAACTATCCTCAATCATGATAACCACTCTGGATTTGAAAGGAAGACATACGGTTTGTGCTTTGAAATATATCTACTGAACTAAAAAAAAAGGTTCTACAGTATATTTCAACTCTTTCTAGAATGTTTTTGTCAACTACAGTTAATTAACGCCGTTGCAGCCAGAGCAGTAGAACTAGTTGAGAGACTTGTAAGGTCCTTGTTCTGGTTCTCGTTCTGATGATGATACATCCTCCTCCTTCACCTTTGAATAGTAGTATACAAATTGACCCAATATCTGGTTTGGAAAAATTGGTCAAGGAAACAACCTAAAAAGGAACAGAACAATAACGAATATAAAATGAAATGAAAATAAGCGTGAAATGTGGGTCTATGAACACACACACAAGGTAAAATTTTTGGAAACAGAATTGTTGTTGTAATGAGGATACAAAAATGTCAAGGACAACACACACTGCAGCGTCCACTAGCCATGCTAGGTTGGGCTTTAGCTGATGCCACTCCATGCTCCGAACCAAAATGCTGCAAGAACAATTTAATCCACGTTAAATGATCTTCTTTGGTGGCATTTAAAACCCCAAAATTGGACCCCTGAAATCTGCACTAGATTTTCGCTAACTTAGCAAATGCAACAAAACCAAAAATGCTGCAAGAACAATGAAATCCACGTTAAATGATCTTCTTTGGTGGCATTTAAAACCCCAAAATTGGACCCCTGAAATCTGCACTAGATTTTCGCTAACTTAGCAAATGCAACAAAACCAAAAATGCTGCAAGAACAATGAAATCCACGTTAAATGATCTTCTTTGGTGGCATTTAAAACCCCAAATATTGACCCCTGAAATCTGCACTAGATTTTCGCTAACTTAGCAAATGCAACAAAACCAAAAATGCTGCAAGAACAATGAAATCCATGTTGATCTTATTTGGTGCCATTTGACCCAGAAAAATTGGACCCTGAAATCTGCACTAGATTTTTGCCAACTTGAGCAACAAATGCAACGAAACATAACATTCAAGAGCCTTCAGAGAGGCTGCCTTTGCCTCTCCGAAGTCTTCATCCACGAAATGCATCCACATATTACTAATGTAAGCTTCAGGACCGAGACAATGTCAGTACATTTATGGTGCGATCTATTTTTTTGGCTGATTTTAGGACAAAATATATAAACAAATGGTTATAGAGATAGATGGTCTGTCAAAATCCAAAGAATTCATGGAGTATTATACCAATGAAATCTAACCATTTGCCATCAATAACTTACTTTGAGATTTTGTAGAAAAGAGAAGCTCTTTATGTACACTTGGGGTGGTAGGAGATAGAACAACCAATGTGGGATATGTAATTTAGAGTTTGTAATTTCTCAACCGCTCATAGTTAAGTCTAAAGTAGGAATTGTGTTAAAATTATAATTTCAGACCTCATGTAGGCATAGTGGAATACATGTTTTCAAAAGAATTTGAACTAAAAAAAGTTGTGGAATCAAGCTAAGTTTCATCTCCAAAAATCTTTTTTAGATTTAGATCTTCCACTCAAAAGTTATGGACAAATTTCAGAGAAGATGTATGAAAATGTCAAAAAAAAATCCTTTCAAACCCCTCTATGAAATTTATCTATAACTTTTGAGTGGAAGATTAAAATCTCAAACGGATTTTTGGAGATGAAATTTAACTTGATTATACAACTTATTTTAGTTCAAAGTATTTTGGAAAAAGTTATTTTACTATGCCTAAATGAGGTCTGAAATTGTAGTTTTAACACAATTCCTACTTTAGACTTAACTATGAGCGGTTGAGAAATTACAAATTCTAAATTACATATCCCACATGGGTTGTTCTACCTCCTACCACCTCATATGTATATAAAGAGCTTCTCTTTTCTAAAAATAAATCAAAATAAATTATTGATGGAAAATGGTTAGATTTCATTGGTATAATACTCCATGAATTCTTTGGGTTTCGACAGACCGTCTATCTTTATAATTATTTGTTTGTATATTTTGTTCTACCTCCTACCACCCCAGTAACCCGATTGTGCAGTCATGACCTTGGCACTGAGCAGAAGTCTGACATTATTGACGCGTGGCTTATTAGCTAATGTTGGGTGTGGAATATACCACATCATTCCGTCAGAGGGAAGGCAGCTGCTCTCACAGCTCTTGAATGTTATGTTGGTGGCATTTAAAACCCCAAAATTGACCCCTGAACTGCACTAGATTTTTGCTAACTTAGCAAATGCAACAAAACCAAAAATGCTGCAAGAACAATGAAATCCATGTTGATCTTATTTGGTGGCATTTGACCCAGAAAAATTGGACCCTGAAATCTGCACTAGATTTTTGCCAACTTGAGCAACAAATGCAATGAAACTAGTGAACCATGATCAACTTTTCTAGAGATTGGAGGACATGGAAATCTCGTGTTTGTTAAAATGATAGATCTGATGAAATTGGCACACTTTTCCATGCCCTGGACCTCTGATGGAAATCATGTCCAAAATTCCACCATTGCTGAAACTGAAATATGGTAACTGGAATGTTGAAACAAACAATATGGGATTTTGTTGACATACCTTCCGACGTAGGTTGCATTACCCAGTAAGGCAAAAGCAAACATGAGTGGGTTTAGACCCTCCACTGTGCCTCTTTTGATCTGCAAGAGGTCAAAGAAAGGAGAACAACGCAAAGTGAATTAACGTACACTCAAATAGATAGGCAAAACTCCACAACTTTTGAGGTTACGTGTACGTCTACACCAGTCCAAGTTTTTACAACTTTTGAATACGTGAATGTCACAGTTTTGTTAATGAAATTTGACAATGCTAGCTTGTTGGGACATTCAATAGGAACTACCCACATGGAAAGTTTTGTTAAAATGGTGGTATTCCATATGCCATTTTTCCATTCCTTTCCTTCTTTAGCTCAAAAATCTTGGACCAGTATAGATTTCAGACTGCATGGACTAAACATAAAAGTGTAAGTTTGTGGAATACTGCCATTTTAACAAAAAAAAAATTGGTTCAACTTAGTCTATGCACTGCATTAAGGTATGTCAAATAACACCATAGCAGAGTAACAAAATCTCATGTTACTGTACTATTAACAACAATCAAAGTACACATTAACATTATTCAACAAAGATACAGGGTACGTAATGGAAAGTAATAGAGTTTATTATTTACATTGAGCCAAATTTGGGGAACGCGACCTCCCATATAAATGGCTGCCATGATCCAGCCAAAAACCTCACCGAGTGGAGAGGGCTCCTCCTGTAAGAAAGGATCCCCCAGCCATTTGTCACGACCTGAGTGGGTCGTACCCACGGTGGTGCCACCTGTCGCGTGTGGGCTCATGTATAAGCTCAAGCCTAATGATCCAACCACCAGCACTCCAGATGGCATCTGCCTCAAAAAAAAAAAATGTAATGTTTGCAGGTCAATAAATAATCAGATCACGACCAACAAGGTAACAGCACTTAGAATCGTCCAATAAGGGTCGAGCAAAGTAATGTCCAATTTTTGAAGTGCTGAAAGTAGGTGTATTCCTTAATAACTTAGAGGTTGTACATTCTAGGCAAGAATCTAATAGTATAAAATAGGGACTGGATTTAGAAACATGTCACAATTAGATGTAAGTAACATCAATTTTGTTAAACAGACAATATTTGCAGAGTCTTGAAAATTGTGACATATATCTTCACAAAAGTCTAATTTCAAGCCACAAACTAGGACAAGTGTAGATTTTGGCTTTAGGTTGCACCTTTTAAACCATGTCACAATAATGGAATAAAAAACCAATATAACAAGATTGATGTTAGATACTTGAATCCCATAAAAAGTTGGCTTGTTTGAAGGAAAATGAATGGAAAATGGCAGACCCTGCCATATGTTATTTTTTGTGAACCAAAATTTCAGCATTACTACATCCTTCTACAATTAGTAACAATACATATATTTATATGTGGTGTAGAATGTTGAGAAATTAGGTGAGGAGCAACCTAATTTCACTATTTTGTATAAAGAATGGAAGTGAATTGAAAAAAATGGCATATGGAATACCGCCATTTTAACAAAATTTCCTCATTGTGACTTAGTTTTTAGTGTCAAGGGATTCTTACCGCTCGCAGTACTGAAGAAGAGAGAGAAGGCAAGGAGCCTCGATGAGGACGAGATTCCAGCGGCGACGGCCCTTCCGCCGCCGCCGCCGCCGAGTCCTCTGTGGTGAGCAAGTAACTGTCGTGGTGGTGAAGATCGCCGGTGGAGTCTCTTCCAACAGACACACTGTAGGAGCCCCGGGGTTGTGCGTGGCTGCTGGCCAGAGACCTCGCAGACCTGCAAATCGATGGACAAAACGTACATCAATCAATCAGTCATGAAATCGAGCTTCACTCTGGACAGAAACAAAACAAAACAAAAAAGACTGAAAAGGTTAGAATCAGTAGAGCTAATCGTAATGTTCTCCACAGTTTGTATGAGGGCTGCCTGAAGAGAGCTTCCCTAAGATGGGGAATTTCATTAAAATGGCGCCATTATGGCGCCATTCCACCACTCTGACAGTTCTTACGGTTCAGATCGTACATCTGTCCTAGATGTCTGAAATGTACACCTGTTCTAAATGTCATTTTTATAGTTCGGATCGGGCTGTGTGAAAGTGGCATCTGGAATACCGCCATTTTCACAAAACTCCCAGTTACAGAATAATGCAAAAGAAACACATCATCAAACTCCGATTGGGTGCAGCTTCAAGGAGTTTGAAACCTTTGGATTTAATAAAGGAAAGCTCTGGCTGTGCAAGGTCACTGAATGAAGCATATTCATTTGATTTACGTACTGGATGAACAAATGCTCCCTGCTGCCGGGAGAAGAGCTTTCGTGGAGATGAAGATGGTGAGGCACTTGAATGGACGTGGGCTGGCTTGCAGGGGGCGTACCCGTGGTGGATTCCAAGCTCCCAACTCGAGACTGAGGGATGAGAATCGGTTTCTGTGATTCCATGTCGGTCTTCTGTATCTGATTTCCAGTTTAACTTCAATGAGATCAGTGAGCTCAGTTTCAAGTTTCCACTAACACACACACACAACACAAAACAAAACAAAACAATGTTAAAAGAAGGAATGAAATTAAGAGGTGGATTAAAAATTAGTTAATAATTCGATCTAGCTCGGAGCTAAATAAACTAACTGACCTCTGGAAACAAGACTTCCACTCCACGATTCTTCCACCAGCTCAGAAGATGTTCGTAGTAGATGACTTGCAACACCAAAACGATGGTCGTCAATGTGTACAGCTGTGTGGACATGCCAATTAAGTAATCGAAATATATCAGTGATAAAACAGGGACAAAAAGCATAAAATAAGACTCAAAACACCACTGAAAATAAATGGTTAAGGAGACTAACAACACTAGTCTACTATTAACCCGAAATTAACCCCAAATTAAAGACCAACCAGGGAAGAGATTGGAAACTCACAGTGGCCATTAGGAATTGAGTTGGTAGCTGCAACACCCACGTGCACACAAAATTGTAAATTAGAACGTAAACGTCGAACGTACAGTATTTATATCAGCAACACGTGTAACCCAGTATTGAATTTTTACATATACAGTTTTCTTATATCTTTGTACCATTATATATTATTTACCTCCACCTTTATCAGATTGGTCGGTCGTAAATGGACGGTCCTAGACGACGGTCTGTTTCTACAATCTGGTCCAAGCTTTACTTTGAATGCTTTGAATTGAATGAATGAAGACATTATACGGAAGAATTAAAACATGATCTCCCTAAATCACTCTATTCATCACCCTTGGCTTACGGATTAAATTGCGAGTTTCTCTGCTTGATTACGCTTTACTTTCAGTAGTAGCGAATTTTGCAACGTACCGTGGCTGGCTCCAAGTAGCATCCCATCAGGTTAAAAACATCCCTGCACATTCATAAAATCCAACAGAAGCTCACCCCAATGCACAGATTGAATCATTAATCACCACCACAAATTAATGTTCCTAATCACCAGATTTAGAACTACCCAATCAAAATCTACCAACTAGCTTTCGGTAGGATCTAGGTACCAAGTCGATTGTTAAGTAATCTAGCTAGCAATGGAAGAATCGGCATATATCTAATTGCTTGTAAGTGCTACTAGAATGAATTTGAGTTAATTAAGGTGCACATATTTGTCCAGAGAGTTGCGTTTTGTACCCTATGACCCATGTCATAAGGAAAATCAATGAGACTCCTTCGGTGGACTTCTCCCTGAAGTTGGTGAGGATCTGCGGGATCTCGGCCACTCCCCAACTGGCCACGCTCATTAATCCCAGCGCCAATGAGAATCGGTCACTTCGGCTGCACACACAGTCGAGCAAGTATCTCTGCACCCACTTGAGACAAGCCTTCTCGGCCGGACATTCAGGCATCGGCCCAAAAACACCCTCCATCGATCGCACTCCTTGCTCAATGTTCTCCACAGCCTGGCTAGTAACTAACGAGCTATTAGCTACCTACCTGGCTTCAAATCCACCGAAAAAACACAAATTTGTTCTGCAATTTGCTATCAACCCAGCGCCTAGCTTGCTGAAATAAAGCCCAAATGTATCGGTGTCGATCAATACACACAAGCGAGCTTACTATCTGTCCATGTAGCTCCCCAAACATGAGCAAAGGAATGCTAAAGTTGCAAGCAGATCACAAGCTATGATCACAAGCTATGAATAAGGAATGCTTGCTAAAGCTGAAATCAGGTCACAAGCTATGAACAAAGGAATGCCAGCAAACGCTGAAAGCCTGAAAGCCTGAAAGCAGGTCATAACTAAGGGAATGCTATGAACAAGGATCAACTACGAGAAACGATTTGGATCTGAAGGCTATGTTAACTACGAAACTATCTATTGAATGGAGCCTAATCCAATGAACTCAAAAAACCGTCCCACATTGCAATTACCACCGACGCTCTTCCAAATATATATATACGAGACCGTGTTTTGTCTACATTATTAGAACGTACTACTCCAATAAGACAAACACAAAATCAAATCTACAGAGGTTTGTTAATCTGGGACCCAAGTCCCCGGTAGGTGTTGAAGAAGCCTAACAGCAGACTCCAAAGCATTCCAGCGCCGTAGACTCAATCCGAAAGACTGAACCACATAGCAATACCAACACCACCTTAACATCAATTAAACCGAAGCTAAGCACCAGTTTCGAACTAAAAACGAACGAGCCCCAGCCCCAACTACTCGATCTGACTGTTACATCGCCATCTCTAACTCGAACTTATCATGTCGATCCTTCCCAAGTTACTAGCAGTTGATCGAAAACATCGATCCAGCAGCGCATGTATAAATCAATCCCATTAATTGTGAAGGACGACGGATCCAGTTAGTGGAGGCTTGTGGTGAAGTTTATAAAGTTTAGGAGGTTTATAAAGTTTGGGGAGTCAGTTTGTAAGTTTATGAGAGAGAGAGAGAGAAAGCGAGAGTTGCGAGAGAGATGAAGACGGGGGTGAAGACGACGGTGATGGTGGATTGGGGGAAGGAGGGATTTGAGAAGCGGAGGACACGCTGTTGTGGAGGCCCCCATGCATCAGTAACTTAATAGATCGACAGACCCATTCTCAGTCTTTCAGGTTGCTGACTCTGGCTGCCGCTTCTGGTGGTACGTGGCACTTGCTTTGTTGAAACGTCCGCTGATAGCGGCGCCTGATGACTTGATGAGAATTTGGTGTGACTTGCCGTGGGAGTGACACGTGGAACTTACAGAAGTTATCTTTCCGACTGTTCTTTTCTGTTCTGTTACTTTTGGAGAACTGGTTAACCCTTAAAAGGACCAGGGGGTGACCTTGGAAATCATCTGTTTTGGTACCGTGTGAATTGTTGGCTTAAAAAAAATGAAAAAAACACTCATTCAAACTACTTTAGAAGATCTTCCCTTTCTATACAAAATTTGGAGGTTGAAAAGTTGCACTTCTCTCCTGCATGAAGAGATTCTCCAGCATTCATTGGCCAAGAAAACATCTTTCGGGTCATTTATGGGTTAATTTATTTCATTGCTTCAAATTGATCGCTCTTTATTGTAATCCAACTATCTACATTTTGGATATTTTTTGGGGGGGGGAGGGTTGCCCTAGTTGAGGGACATGCACCTTCACTGCTTTTATTAATAAACTTCATCCTAAGTTCAGAGGACTAATTTTCTTGCAATGCATTTGAAGATTTCTTCCCATTTTCTCCAAAGGGAGACAACCCATTCTTGATCAGACTGCGATTCTGACAATGTAGATTGTTCTCTTTTCATACTGGAAGTAATGAACAGTGGTAAATTATACATGGCACATTTCCCAGCACAATTGTGGCAAAATTATGATTGGCTACAAGATACTCAATATTGCAACTAACCCTTGGTTGAAAATAGGAAGGTCTATATGACCAGTATGGGTCGAGTAGAATTTTCAATTAAAAAATTCATAATAATTATGTTTTGAAAAATAAAAATCTGAAAAATGATGGAAACCTTCTTAACTCTATATCTACACATGGAAAAATTCCCCCACCGAAGAAACCCACCTTGGAAATATGTGTATTTGCTTAAATGGTCAAAAATGGGTTGCCTCCCTTATATGGTATAACTGGAATATGAGATTATCATATCCTTGTGCACATGCAACCTAAATACCTAACAACAAGCTTAGTTCATGAAGGCTTAGTTAAGGTAGGTGTCTCTAAAAGCGGCTTGGCTCCAAAAGCGACCTCTAACACAGAGGTACATTTTATTTTCTTCATTGTACTAACATTGTACATTTAATTCAGGAGGGGAGGGGGCGCTTTTAGAAATTAATTGCGTTTCAACTTCAAAATTTTGTAACTAACTCCACGAAGGTCCAAAAAATATGGAACGACTTGGATTAGACGCCAATTCCATTTTCCTTCCTAGTAAAATTTACTGAAAGTTGTTTCAAGGAGTTTAGCATCCCTCAAAATGCAACCAGTTCTTAAAGGGGTGCTTTGAGAGCCTCCTACTAAGGTAGGCACCCCCCCAAAATGGCACCTAACCTTAAAATGCCATCTACAAGTTGTGTACATTTCCAAAATCAGTTATGTACCTATTTGGATGGAGCGCTTTCAGAAACAAACTTTGTTCCTTAATAACTTTTGCATACGGTGTCCAAATGCCACGTTCTCTGGTGCGTTGAAACCTCCTTTCACTTGCCAACAAGAATATATGAAAATTTGACCAGTCTAATAGTAGTAACTAGGCTCAGTAGCAAAAAGTGGCGGTTTCGGGTGTACCCACCTTAACCTTAGTTCGATAAAGAGGTTTACCTGCACTTAAACTTATCCGAAGGGATTGATCAGGAACTCTGGCAACAACAGGACTGAGCTAGTGTAAGGAAGGGCTTCTGGACATGACTTGTAAGCTTCTTATTTGAGTCTGTCATCTGAACTTCATGTGTTGTTGCGTTGGCTACTTCTTAACCCTGGAACGTCGAGAACGCCAATTTTTGGCGTTTGGATGATTGTGCAGTCATTTGTACATTGCTTGGAAACTTTTTTTCATCCATTTCATTTTTGTTCACCCTTCATGGTGGATTACAAAGAGTGTATAGTTGAATTTGTAGTCATGCAAGTGTCTATCTTCACGTAAATGAGAAGTTATTAAAAAAAACGGATCACAAAATATGCTATTTTAGTGTATTTTGGGAAGTTGTTGTTCCTTGCTCTAAGTCTGAAATTTCTCCACAAAAATGATATTTTTTGAGTTTGAACCCAACTAACAAAATGAAGGTCATCTAATCTAGTTTCTTCTCCAATTTGAATTTTGAAAAAATTCTTAATATTGCACATTTTATTGCAATTTGAACTTTGGGTGTATTTTCAATGTCTATTATTTTCTAATTATAGAATGAGACGGAAATTGAGTTTACACCATGATGTTTGTCATTGTAATATACACACATGGTGAAATTTTCAGTTTTTTTGAAATAATTTTCTATTTGATGTGATTTTTCTTCTCTTTTTCTTCAAAAATTCTCAAAAAAAGCAATTTTCCATAAAAAAAAATCTAATTTTTTTTGTGAAGTAAAGAAAATATGTAATTTCATCTCTGAAAAATAAATTAAATTTTTTTCATACATGTCTAGTTGCAAAATGGCAGCAAATTGAGTGATAGGCACTGAGGCCTGAAATCAGTGGTTATAGGTCCGTCATTTAGGGGTTAAGCTGAAGCTGACAAGTTACCAAGAAGCTTAGTTAGCCTGTGCGTGGCGGTGGATAAGGCTCTCCTGCCTGCACCGATTCATATGCAGTTATGCACTGCCGCTTCTCAAAAATGTTTGACTTCTGGCAAATGACTGGAGCAGTACGCTACTGCCGTCTTGATGTTACTGAAGTACTGTACTGCCATTTTTTTAAGGAGCTGCATGGGGTTCCAAGCTAATAAGGGAGGGAAGTTGCCCATCTCTGACCACTTAAGGAGTTACATGTGTGTACAGGGGGAGTTTCTTCTTCAGTGGGGAATTTTCCCGTGTGCACAAATAGAGTTCCAAAGGTTTTCATGATTTTCCAGATTTTTATTTCTCAAAACATAAGTACTATGAATTTTTCAACTCACGATTTTGTTTAACCCGTACCGGGAATGTAGACCTTCCTGTTTCCAACCAAAGGGTTGGTTGCAATATTGAGAGTCTTGTAGTCAATCATAATGTGCCACAATTGTGTCGGGAGTTGTGCCGTAATTTATCACTGTTCATTAACCCCTAAAGGACCAAACACCGTTTTTTGACAACATAGCGTTTTTGGGCAGCTCACCACGAATGAAATTTTTATTTTTTTTCTTTGAAATTTTCACACAAGATGTGCCCGAGGAGTAGCTTTAGGGCCCAAATTTTTTCAAAACTTTTGACCATATGGTTAAAAAAGTTATGGTATGATATGTAGTTTTCATTGTTCGGCGGGCAGCCCGGGCAGCAAAAAAAACTTCTTTAAAAATCATTTTCTAGAGAAATAAAAATTTGAAATTGGTCCTCTAGATTTATGTGCACAAGGAAAGCTTTGAATCATTCCACTTTGATTTATGAGATGAAAGTTATGAGGAATTTTAGTTGTCAGTAGTTTGCAGGTAGTTATGGAATCTCTATTCTAAAATAAACTTTGAAGTCCTTTATTTAACTCAATTTTTAATATTTTTGGAAAAAAATATAAACACAAGGTGTAGATTGTTTATTACAACATTACAATCGTTTGGATTGGCATTTTTCAATTCCATAATTAAATCCTTAACAATTTAGTGTTTTGAATCATTTTCTACTTCTTTCTACTTACTATTTTTTTCCTATATGTTGTACAATTCCAAATGATCTGAAATTTTTCAAGCATGTAGCTAACTTGCTTTGAAGCATGAATCCAAAGAGTTACCACCATTTTGGACATTTTTTCATACAAATGTGACCATGTGAAGTGCAGCTGCCCGGTTTTTCGCAGGGACAAAAAAAGGGTTTTTGTCACTTCAAATGCTAATATCTTGCAATCTACACGGTGGAAATTTCTGAAATTTTTTCCACATCTTCTCAAACTAGTTTATTACAAGATCCTACGGTCACATGTGTCCAAAAATATTTTTTTTTCCAAAATTTCGTACTTGTACTAGAAATGGCAGTTTGAGAGCGTTTTTTTGTGAAAACATAGTCAAAAACCTTTAGGGGTTAATTCATGCACACAAAGAGAACATCCTACATTGTCAAAATAGAGGAATTATCAAGAATGGGTTGCCTCCCTTCGATTGAATAGTAAAATTAGGTTGCTCTTCACTGATTTCTCAACATTTCATGTCTTGTTCTATTAATTTCATGAATTCCATTTACATAACTTCCATTGTTAACCAACCTAAATCCTTCCCCTTTAAAAATTGGCATAATCCCTCCCTACATCCCTATGAGTGAATTTTGTTTCATCTACAAATAACCATTGATTGGTTAGAAAGTTGCAACGTTGGGGGCTCCCACATTGAAGAGGAGCAAAAGGAACCCTTAAGCATTTGTTAATAATGTTACATAGATTGTCATATTTATTGAAATGACCAAATTTTATTGAGAAACATAACTTTTTCATATGAATGTAGCCAATCTTAGTTTCTAGAGCTTTGTGCATAATTTGCATTTCCACAATAATTTCAAAATATGTTGTTTGAGTAAGGTAAAACCCACCCATTCCCAACCAGGGACCCATACCCAATATGTAGGGTGCAACTATTTCCAACCAAGACTAGAACAGATTTATAACCCAAGCTTGAAATTTTAATTTTTTTTCTCATTTTCAAGGATGGGACGAATAAAGTCAAGACACATGTCCCTAAGTGTCATAAAGTGTGCAGGAAGTACTAACCGAGAAAGTAGTCTCTTGACTTATTGGAATTGGAAGACTCTAGACAACGGCTATGGGTTTGGAACACCTTTTTGGCTCCCAAATTTCATAGTAATTTCAATTTGGGGAAAAAAAAATTACAAAAAAATTCACAATCCCAATATTTTTTTTATCTCTCTTCACAAGAAAATTCTCCATTGCCTTGCACTGCTCCTCATCTGTCCTAAAATCGCTTCGGTGATCGGGTATGGGTGGTTCTACTGTACAGTCACTTTCTTTAATTTGTAAAACTGATTTGCACCAGGGATCTGTGTAAAAAAGAGGTTCCAATTTTACTGATCTGTGCCGGCAGGGACTGTCAATCAATTCAGAGTTTCAGACTGATTGTTTGTTTGTTCAGACTTGATAAGAATGAGCAGCATATGCCTTGTAACATATCTCTCCTCCAGGAGCAGGAGCTTGACGTACGATCGGTATGTAATATTCCCTCCAGTATATGCCCTCTAATCCCGCTCACTTCTTGGGTGCTTTTAAGACATTCCTTTACCAATCAATGGCCCGGGTGTGCATCCAGAAGTTCAAGAATCAAGCTTTGCACATGCTAAGGTGTTTTATTTTGGGGGGACAGAATTAAAAAATTGTTGGCTCAGTTCTCTTGGGGATAAGGTGTGACCACTCATAACCGACCAAAGAAGCCACTAAGGTAGTATGCCCTTAAAGCGACCATTTAAGGTCTGGTCCGCCTTTTTCACAGGCTTTCGTGGACGAAAGTATTTTTAGATCGTTTTTCAGAGAAAGGAAAATAGATGTGGAACCTAACGCAAGTGGTTTTGTATTTTTCCAAGCATTTTTGAATTACTTATAAATTTTCAAAGATTCAGGACACAGGCACCTATTTGTGACCATAGGTCTTTCAAAATGTGTCCACTTGCAACTTGTAAAGAGATGTGCGGAAATCAAAGACAATGATTGGCTCTTGCAATAGAAAAACAACTTTTCCTCAATGCATTCAATTGCTAAACTGGTCCATTTAAGGATCACCCCATCTCCATTCTCCACCTAAAAATAGGGGCGGTTTGAAGAAGATGGGCACTTTTAGAGCACACTACCTTACAGACATGATGTGGAGTATAAGAAGGCAAGGGCAATATTTTCAGAGGTGCAGGGATAGAAATGAGGAAGATTGCTGAAATTTGGTAATTTTATCGCTTGAACTGAAATTACTATGAATTTTGGAAGGACAAAAGTGTGCCGGACCCATAGCCAATGTCTAGACTCTTCTAAAACCGCTCATTTAAAAGACTACTTTTTGTTCACTTTGGCACGCCAAACCAAGCTGATGTGTCATGAAGAGAATGGAGTAATTGATGGTCGGGAGTCAAGAACTCATGTTTGGAAATTTATCCCAACCTCTGCTGCATTTCTACCATCCTATTGACTGCCAATGGGGTGTTGGTTGCCAATGGGTGGTCAAACCTTAGACGCATTAATTGTGGAGTGAATACATTGGGTGACTAAATAGAATTGTAAATGAAAGTCATTCAAAAAATTCCAGTCCAATGTAGTCACCTTCATGAGATGGAGTTTGTCAATGAATGTGAAAAACTCCATAGCAGCACATAAGCTTAAGGTAGGAGGTTCATAAGTTGGCCATTTAAGAGTTGGAACTGAATTCTGGGGAGGTGAAGCTTCTCAAAATATTTTTCAATAAATTTTCCTTGAAAGACAAGTGGAATTGGCAATCTAATTCACGTTGTTCCATATTTTTTGGAGCTTTGTGAAATTAGTATTGAAATTTTGAAGTTGAAATGACGTAGGGCTCTAAAATTGCCCACCTCCTCAAATGTACACTATTTGTACATTGTTGAAGGCTATGAAAAAGAAACATATATAAATAGTGTACATTTGAGGAGGTGGGCAATTTTAGAGCCTATACGCTTTTAGAACCTCCTACCTTATTACAAACAGTCCGTGAAAACCTTTTTGCAATGTCTTGTGACATTCTTAGACTTTCAAAATGTGGAACATGTATGGCACCAATTTGATTTTACATTTTGGTAAAACTATCAAGGACAACAACATAACATTGCTAATTACCTTAGATCATTTCTCTTTGGAGATTGGGATAATCACTCTTTAATTAGATTCCTTGGGAGTGAATTCAGTTTAATGTGTAGAAAGTCATTGGCTAGCTAGGAAGTTGCCATACCATGGATTCCCGCTTTCTAGAGGAGCAAAAGGGATCTTCCAACATTGGTTACAATAAAAACATCCCTCGGAACATCCAAAATCAACAATGTATCCAATGGTATCACTTTTTAGATTAGGCAATGATTCTAAAACCTGAATGTACATAGACTATAGATAGCTTATCATTTTGGTCAACAAACAATAAACTATCTATGATCTATCTATATTAAAATTCTAAAATGACTACCATATGTAGATAGTGATGCCATTGGATACACTGTTGGCTGGGAATGCTCCCACTATAATAATATTATGGGAGTGTACTTATTTGCATGTTTGATGATGTTTGCAATGCGAAACATGCAGATAAGGCTAGTACTATGCTTGTGGGCACACACTATACACTCAACCCTCTCTAATTGTTGTAATTGTCACTACTGGCACTGATTTGTCCCATATTTGTCTTTGCATAATTGGGCACATGTTCATCCTCCAATGATTTTGCTCTCCAACTCACACTCAGTACTAACACATGCGGCTCTGGGCATGGTCTGGGAAGCTTATCCCAAAATCTACCGATTTGTAATACAGCATGGGTTTGGGCATGGGGCCAGCTCAGCTTTTTCAAGTGGCTCATCCAAACCCTTGATTCAGCAACAATATTTTATTTTGCATACGACATTGGAACTTATGTAAAATAGGAGAGACCCTTACTATTTGTGCCACAATTTAGATGCATCCCTATTGATTTCACTAAACAATTAACAATACATTTCATTACTTTGAAATGTATTCTATAAAGTGGGTACCAAAGTGGCACCAAGAATCCAACTTATACAATACAAAGTAGGGTCTCCTATCTACCTTATCGCTAGTGTTGTACCTTTCACTCCTTGAAATCGTTTTGAAGAATAATGTATGGTTAAAATTCCAAAAGGAGCTTACATTTGCAATTCTTTTCAGTGGGGTTCCAAAATAATCTTGTATTGAAACTTTTAGAGACTTGAAGGTACTATCAACCTCGAGAATTATAATCCATGCCTTAAATTTGTTTGTTTGTTTTGTTTATTACGGTGTGATTTTCATAACCATCCCCCCCCCTCCCTCCCCCGGTCACGTTCTTAGTACTGTCAAAAAGCCCTTGGTGCATGGGGTTTGTTTTGTGACGTTTCAATTCATAGTGTGAAAGATATTGAATATTGAAGTTCTTAGGAATTAAAAAATTAAAAAATTACTTTTACTTTTATTTCAACTGGGCACACTAGTGGTGTGATGATTGCTTTGTTTACATTCCATACTCAAACGAAAAGCCCCCGTGCAAGCTACTGTACAGGTGGGACTTTGTGTTGCAAGATTATGGGAAATTTGGTGACTATGCTTGCTATATGATGACAGGAAACCGTTTACTTCCTTGTGTGCGGTTTACTCGACATTTGGAACCTCTCAATTGGCTACAGTTTTTTCAAAGTGGGTTTGCACATCGATCACAAGCCCCATTTCATTCAATTCTCAACATCTCGCGTGGCCGCTGGTTTGACCACTGATTCTTGTGCACATGGGTTGTATAACTTGGCAAAATGGTTGCGTTCTTCTCCAAAGGCAGCATGAAGCATACATTAAATAATATTTATTCCTCACAAGGTGGTGGCCCTCAAATACCTCATATGTCCAAGTAGTGTAGATAGTAGAACCACTCTGACAACTGGGTGTAAAATCTGTGTTCCTCTTTTTTCTTCTTCTCTTCTTCATTGGTTCCCAAAGTTCCCAAAGTGGCCAGTCGGATGGAAGTACATTGGCGTGGAACAATCTCCAATGAGCAAATTTTTGATTTGCACCTGTCAATGAGTTCAGGGAACTCTTGTTGAACTAGTCAACCTGCTGCTGGATTTGGAAATTATAAGTTTACCCATTGGCCACATTGAATGGTTTTCATGAGTGAGACATACATATTCATTTTCTGTCCTTTATGCATGAGCACATTTTTTTCTCCCTCTCTAGAATGTACCCCATTGGTACATGGTGAATGGAACAGTTGGGGTGTGCAAGGACAGGAATGGGCATGCCTACCTGGCCTACTGACACTTCAGTCTGTTCCTTGTACTGCAAAGTCAGGCTTGCAGCTTCGCTTTGCTACAGAAAGCGGCTTCGCAGTCGTTTTCGTGCAGAGACTCCACCAAAAGGAACAAAGAAAATCAGGCAGCGGATGCTTGCCGCGTCACACGCTTTTTGGCCGGACTTCAACTCACCAAGCACTATCAATGTTCGTAGATTACCAACCATACATTCCTTTGGAGGGGGAGGGGGGATCCAGAGCTTGTTGCAATTTTGTCGACCTTGTCCTGGGGTGAAGGACTGATCAATGTAGGCTAAGCGGAATTGGTGAAGGTAGTTGACATTAGTTAAGGGTTGCTTTACACCTAGAGGCCGGGCCAATTTACTGTGTCAGAGGCCAAGAACTCTTTCCTGTGATTGAACAAAACCCTGAAATTGGTCCCAACCCCTTTACACCTAGAGGACAGGCCAATTTGGTGCAATAAATTTTTTCATCCCAAAAGACATGATCTGACATGGCCCGAGCTCGTTGAATTGGGTGCACCAAAAATGGGAGGCCAGTATCAGATTTCAATTAATAAATTTGTTTTTTATAAAATATTATTTTTTTCAACAAATCAGATCCACTGGATGTTGAGCAATAGGCCTCAAGGGGAATTGGCCCAGCCTCTAGGTGTAAAGCAGCCCTGAAAATTTCAGCCCTTTTCTCTCTCTCTTTTTGTAGATTTTATTGAATCGGACCGGCTTCTTGGTCCCAAGGCCTTTACATATGGGAGAATCGGCCCCCATTATCATCATCATCCTATGATGATGACTTGAGGCCGGCCTCCAGACCAAATGGGGCTGAAATTTGGTGTAATCGGCCTCAAGAAAAATTGCCCTGGCTTCTAGGTGTAAAGCAGCCCTAAGATTAAATTCTTTTACTTCTTGATTTGGTCTTTCACTTGGGTTTGATTTTTGAAGTAGAAGGGAACTATTATCCCACATAAAATTGTTTACCAATAAGTAGGGGTTGCGTATCTTTTTCAAGATTGAAACTTCTATGAAGAATGAAAAAGCGTGGAGTGAAAAGAGGAGCCAGTAGGAGTCTTTCTCCATGAAGAAGGTGTGACTCCTCTATTCATTGTGTGAAGAATGAGAATGAACACGGTTTGTTAATCGTCTCCATAGTTCTCAATCTTCATGCCCATTCTTCACCTCCAAAGGAGGAGAAAAAAAAATTTCAATCTTCAAAGAATGGGCCTTTTGCAAGTCAAGGAGAAAGTGCCACATCCTTATTCTGTGAAGATTGAGAATGGAAAGAAGGTGTGACAATCCCTAATGAAGTAGGTTTTATTTTTGTATCCTTGAAAATGGGACCCTCATAGGCATTGAAGGAGGCATAAACCTTTCCAACATATATGGGGGGAGGCCCAGTACTTGGTTATACTATTATTATCCATGATTATCAAATAGCTTAAACTCTCAACTTGACTTATATCTTGTAATCACAAATGAAATCTTAACTCTAAAAAGACATGAACCTAGCTATCACCAAATGTTTTTTGGGCAAAACCCCCCCTTAGATTATTGGATGAACATTAGGTGCATTCTTCATCTCTACAAAAAAAAAATTCCCAAAAGTAATTCTTGGGACAAATTTTAGTCCTCGGCGTCATTACAAGGTGGGAAGTCAAAATTCCCACGTTTAAAGACCCAAATAGGAAATAGGGAAACTCAAGTTTTTCATTGTGTTATAACCCTACATAAACTCCTAAGTTAACGCACTTGTCCCCACTAACTAATGTAGGTGTCTCTAAAAACGACCTATAACACACAGGTACATTTTACTTTCTTCAATGTACCAACATTGTACATTCCAAGAGGAGGTCGCTTTTAGAAACCATTGCGTTTCAACTTCAAAAATTTGTAACTAATTCCACGAAAGCCCCCAAAATATGAGACGACTTGGATTAAATGCCAATTCCATTTTTCCTTCCTAGTCAAATTTACTGAAAAATTATTACAAGGAGTATATGCTTCCCTGAAAATGCAATCAGCTCTTAAAGGGTTGCTTTAACAGCCTCCTACCTTACAATTGTTGCCCGCGGGAGAGCACTTTGTGTCTCACTTGATAAGCACTTGTTTTCTTCCTCTGATAAGGGCGACATCACAAATCTGCTGGTGGACGAAATGCTCGACAAAAGCATGACACAAGAGCTCACAGTTCAGGTACTAAGCTTGGTGCCAAAATACAGACCAAATGCACTTCATCTGCCCCAAAAGAAGTCCAGGTTCAAAGGCCCCTCCGTCGTCCTCTTTCAAGCTGACATCATCATTATTGATGAGAACATACATTGGGAGCTTCAGAGAATTTGTCCTTGTTTGTGGACGTTCAAAATGGCAGCTTTTAATTTGGCCCATGACACATGATACCAACAAAAAAAGAATCACCTAGAGAAAAAAAAAACATTGTGGTTGAGAATCTTTTTATATTTATTTAATTTATTGGCTGGACTCCAGGGTAAATTGAATGTGATGCCAATAGGGTACAGTGTTATCAAAGCGAAGGCATCGTGAGCGCTGGCCGATAAGTGCTTGGATGGATGGGTGGAGATGTCAGTACTAAAAGGAAGAGAGAAGTACTGTAACTCCAACCAGAGGTTATCTATCCCATAAATGCTGTGGAGGATGTTTCCCCACTGATGAATGACAAAGAATCTCTCTATGCAGGATATAAGTGCAACTGTTCATCTTTCCAATTTTGTGTGAAAAGGGAAAGGTCTTCTATGGTAGCTTGACTTACAATGAGTACCAAAACAAATGATTTCCACAGTGACCGGCCCATCGTTTGATCCCTAAAGTCCCGAGGGTGTTTTCTGTCAAAAACCACTCAAAACTACCACTTCTGCTGCATTTATTTAAGGAAACCAAAAATAAAATAAAAAAATTGGAATTTAATCGTAGGATCTTGTACTTAACTTGTTTGAGATCATGTAGTAAAAATTTCATCAAATTTGACCGTACGGATTGGAAGATATTAGCATTCAAAGTTGAACTAAAACTTTTTCCTTAAGATGATGCTTAAATTGCCCGGAAAAATAAGATTGTCCATAACTTTCTCATCCCTAGTCCAAATAGAATGAATCAAAGCTTCACGTATAGAAAAAAAATATAATGTTTTAGGAAGAATTTTTTTTTATAAATTATTTTGATTTTTTGTAAATTTTTTGTGGGTTGCCCTGCCAATCTTCATTTCTTGCTTATTGTGCTATAACTTTTTCATCCGACATCCAATTGAAACAAAAATTATATATCCACAAAGCTCTTGCAAAACTACACAACTTCAAAAAATCTCAAAAAAAATCACATCAAATTGAGACAATAGGAACCTACCTGGACTCAAATTGTCCCTCCAAGGGACAAACAATCCTTACAATCCTTTAGGAGTTAAGGGCTAAGGTTAACTAGCCCATGACAAGCAAACTACCAATGAGATACATCTAGTCTTGCATCAAACCATGACAATTTTTTTTCAATAAGTAGTCTATTCTTACAACGACCATTTACAAGCAAATTGCCTTTTCAAGAAAGCTAAATTTCGTGAAATAATTTTCAGTAAATTTTTGTAGGAAGAAAAGTGGAATTGATATCTATTCCAAGTCATTTCATATTTTTGAGACCTTTGTGGAATTAGTTGTGTATTTTTGAAGTTCAAATATTGTGGTCACTGAAAGCGACCGCTCTTGAAATGTACACTCTTTGGTACATTGAAGAAAGAAAAATGTACCCTTGTGTCATGTTTGCTTTTAGAACACAGCTCCTTTTCAAACATATTACCTTAAATGAGATTAGTTGGACTACATTAGGTTGAGTTATGGTGGATTTACACTGTGAAGCTCAATGGACAAAAAAAGTTCTAAAAGACAATACAAATTCTATTGGTCATTGATGAGCATGGAAGTAGGAAAATGAATTCAATTGATATCAATGCACTCTACATTGTCGAAGGAACATAAAAGTGCTTATATATTCCAATATCGATGAATGCATCCACCTATTAATACATATATGGAGGCCTACATAGCTACAATCAATGTCTTGGATGATGATGGTAAAATGATTAGTGACTATAATAATAATTTCTACCTTTTGAGTGTAAATTCATCATAGAAAGCAACATTTTTAGGCCTTCATATTGTGATCATGTTAGGAAATATTGTGACTACTTTGGGTGAGTAAGGTTCACATTTGTCTTTAGTTGGAATTAGAAAAAGAATTCCAACAATGCCAATATAGTAAACCAATCATTTTACATATCATAGATTGGTTTACCTTAACATGCTAGCCTTACTAAAAGGACTATTTATTTTGGATCCTACATATAGCTTATAAGGTATACATGACTCTAAAACTACATATTTTCATTCTAAGGATAAGACTATTTACAAACTAAAATTTGGTCACATCCAAATTTTATCAAATGTTCCATCTAAAAATATTGTCAACAATTTTTAAAAACTACTTTACAAAAGATGGAGAAAAGAGCTGGTTAAAGATGAGTTGGTTCGTCTTCCTCAAACTTTGATTCAAAATTAAAGCAATAGGCAAATTGTTGAGCAATATTTAAAAAGTAATATTTTTGTTTCAAGTAAGTGTTTAGAAAATATTCAAATTGTATAAATAAAAAATTGATTAATTATTATAGAAAACTAAAGATGTTAGTCTAGTTGGTTTAACTCCGTTTTTTCTTGGACAATGTTAATATATCTTTGAACTTGATGGTCTCACAATTCAAGTTAATTTAAATTATTAGGAGATGCACTAATTTAAATTATTGCATATTTATACTATAAAAAAATTATTTCTAAAATTTTATTGATTCAAGGCGAAGAAGGCCCCCCTTCTTCACCTAGTAGCCACTAAAAGCTAAATGAGTTTTAGTAGACAAATGCAACCTAAATGATACATGTGTCTGGCTTTTAATTGAATTAGCATGAACTATGTTTAAAGGAACTATATTTGCCAATTTAATCCCTTAAGTTCTTTGACTACGTGTTCACCAAAAACGCTCCAAAATTGCCATTTCTAGTACAAGTACAAATTTTATGATTTTTTTCTACACATATAACCGTAGGATTTTGTAGTTTGCTGACTTGAAAACATGTGGTAAAAATTTCAGAAATTTCCACCGCGTGGATTGCAAGTTCTAAGCATTCAAATTCACTAAAATAAATTTTTGGGCCCTTTGAAAAACAAAGCAGCTTCACATCACAAGCTCATTGTTCTATGAAAAAATGTTCAAAATGGTGGTGCTTCTTTGGATTCATTTTCCTAAAGAAGTTGTACATATTTGAAAATTTCACATCATTTGGAGTTGTACAACATATAGGAAACAAATAGTAATTAGAACAAAGTAGAGAATGATTTAAAATACAAAATTGTTAAGAATTTGGTTATGGAATTGAAAAATGCCAATCCCATTGGTTGGAATGTTGTAATAAACAATCTACACCCTATAATTTTATTTTATTTTAATTTAAATTGAAAATTGAATAAGATAAAAGACTTCAAAGTTTATTTTAGAGTAGAGAATCCATAACTACCCACAAACTAAAATTCTTCATAACTTTTGACTCATTGGTCAAAATGGAATGATTCAAAGCTTTTCGCACAAATACAACTCTATAAAATCAATTTCAAATTTTTGTTTTTGAAAAAAGTGATTTTGAAAAATCTGCCCAGACTGCCTGCCTTAGGAAATAACTAACATATTAGGCCATAAATTTTGTTTCATATTTCCAAATGCCATGAAATTTAGTGCACATGAAAGATATTCCTTGTCCCCACCGTCTATTAAAATTTTAGTCTAAAACATGCAAATCTCCAATTACAGGTACCTGCCCAAAATTTCTATACTATCAAAAATTGCATGCTGGTCCTTCATAGGTAATAGACAATTTCTTCAAACAAACTTTAAACGTGTGCCAATGTAAACAATGCTTTCCATAAGCTGAGTGAGCAAAACCAAAATCATGCAAAACATTATATTGGTATTGTTATTTGATTTTACATAAATTTTGTTGGATCTTTTTGGAATTGAAAGGGGAGTCTTCTAATACATCTTTCCATGCATTTTTTGAATATGGAATGAATAAACAATAAATTTGTAAAGATTTATCCTAATTCTATCTAGAATTTAGCTCCAAGCCCATGTTCAAATATGGTTTATTAGAAAAGAAGATGTATGGAAGGCTCTTGGGAAGGGTACATATTGTATTCTTTTTACAGTTGTACCATTAGCATGTAGACCAATGAATTTTTATGATTTTATAATTTTCTACTATTTTAATTGACCACACACATCACTTAACAATAAATTAAAAATTTGCAATGATGGATTTAAGAATGTTATGAATTTAACCTTGAAACAACACATGAACCAATTTGTTTTTATATGATGACTTTATCAACTTCTACAAGATGGAAAAAAATAATTATTTATCTAATTTTTTCTATTGAAGTTGAAAAATTGGAGTTGGAAATGTAGTTGAAATTGCATGAATGCACCTGGAGGGGGTGGTATTGAAAATTCCCTCAGAGTGGTATTAATGACTTTTCTAAAATAAAAAGGATGTTTAACCCTTTAGCTTTTCGACGTCCCAACTTTAATCGATGGACAAAGAGGTTCTAGAGACTTTTTCTTGACCACATAACTTCTCACTCATTCAAGCCAATGTTTGACTTTTAAAAAACCAAAATTTTTGTATAATGAATTTTGATGAAATAGAGGTACTTAATATATATTTATAAAGATATAACCAAAAATATGCAAAATTTTAACCCCTAAAGCACTAAACTGCGTTTTTTGGCAACATAGCAATTTTGGGCAGCTCGCCACGAATGGAATTTTTGTTGTTTTTCTTTGAAATTTTCACACAATATGTGCCCAAGGAGTAGCTTTAAGGCCCAAAATTTTTCATAGCTTTTGACTACATGGTTAAAAAGTTATGGTATGATATGTTTTTTCATTACTCAGAGGGCAACCCGGTCAGAAAAAAAAACTTCTTGAAAATTCACTTTTTTTTAAAATTAAAAATTGAAATTGGTTCTCTAGATCTTTATATACATGGAAACCTTTGAATAACTCCATTTGGATTATTGATATAAAAATTATGGGAGTTTAAGTTTACGGGTAGTTTGCGGGTAGTTGTAGAATCTCTACTCCAAGATAAACTTTGAATCTCTTTATTTTGTTCAATTTTAAATATTTTTGAAAAAAAATAAAAACATTAGATGTAGACTGTTTACTACAACATTACAACCATTGGGATTGGGATTTTTCAATTCCATGAATAAATTGTTAACAATTTAGTGTTTTGAATAATTTTCTACTTCTTTCTACTTACTATTTTTTTCTATATGTTGTACAATTCCAAATGATCTTAAAATTTTCAAGCATGTTGCCGGCTTGCCTTCAAGAATGAATCCAAAGAGTAACCACCATTTTGAGCATTTTTTCATACAAATGTGACCATCTGAAGTACAGCTGCCCGGTTTTCGCAGGGCCAAAAAAAGTTTTTTTTCCAATTCAAATGCTAATATCCTGCAATCTACATGGTGGAAATTCCTGAAATTTTTTTCACATGTTCTCAAACTAGTTTACTACAAGATCCTACGGCTACATGTGTTAAAAAAGTTAAAAATAAATAAATTTGATACTTGTTCTAGAAATGACAATTTTAGAGCGTTTTGGTAAAAACATAGTGAAAAACCTTTAGGGGTTAAGAAAGGATTCATGCCCTAAAGAGTTAATAATGGATCACCTTGTAGTCCATTTTAGCCACCTTGATCTAAATTTTGACACCAAAAGATTGATATTATTTGAATCTGAGCCCAACAAATCAAATTAAAATTTCCAAGTCTAGCTTTGTCATTCATCAGACACAATGCATCTGCAGCGTTGTTTATGGGTTAAGCTACTTTTGCATTTGATATGAACATTCTTCATTTCTTTGTAAAAAAACTCATGGTAATTTCAGTTTCTCACCACCACCACCACCAAAAAAAAAAAAAAAATGTGCATGTCAAGACTCCAAAACCATGTGCACATCATGACTGTCATTCTGCTGGAAAGGACTGCCCAAGGAACTATTGCTGTGATTTACATCCACCCATCTTGTTGCTTACTGGTATCAGGAAACAAAAGAATTCTCCACAATGAAGATGAGTGAAAGACAAAGCAAGCATGTTGCGTATCATGTCAATCTGATGAACTCTCTCTCAAGATGCGTGAAACGCTCACTGCCTTCTAATAGTTGTACTCCGTAATAAACTTCAAAAAACAACCTTAAGACATCATTTAACTCTCTCATTTTCTGCTCTGAAGCAACCGGATGCTGATTCAACAATGGTTGCAGAAGGTAACGAGCTGTGAGAACTGAATACTGTCCATAAATTGTACGTGACCCGCATAACCTGTTTTGCCAAATTGGATACTGAATACTCTACACCAGCACCTAATAAGGTAGCCAACCCATTTCCGATTAGTCACCCATTTTCGCTAGTTAGGTTTCTATGTTTTCAATCAGTTGTGGTCTAGATGACAGCTCACGCAGAGTAGGAGTAGCACAAATGTTGGAGAGGTGTACATTGAAAGCATACAATTATCACTTATATTGAAGCATTGTCAATTCTGTGATCAGCCTATGGTTGAAAATAGGGTGACCTTATAACAAGAATAGGTTGAACGTAATCTTCACGAAAAAAATTAATGGTAATTTTTGTTTTTTAGGAAAAGAATGTAAAAAACATATGAAATCCTATTTCTGAAATCTATTTCTCTAACCGGGGAAATTTTTCCCCTCACCATACCCATACCCAGACAACAGATAACAAATATGCTGAATTGCTTAAGTGATCAGAAATGGGTCGTCTACCTTAGATGAGACTCAACCACATGTCATACTAAGAAAGAGGACAGGGGTGATGCTCATTACCAACCGTAAAACTTCACAAAAATTTATCGAGTTATTTACCGGCTCAAGGAAACAGGGGTTGCTGAAGAAGGCCACAGGTTTCAAGGCAGCCCATCATCAGGTTCAAGTTCTGCAGGGCTTGACCTGATGCACCCTTGACAAGATTGTCGATCTGTACAAGGAAATAACGTCGGTGTCACAGGAAATACAGAAACAAAAACAATAGAACTAAACGATGAATACGCAACAAGTTGGGCCCAAAAGAATTCCAAATGTAGGAAAAAACGAAAGCGGAAAGAACGCGGCCTGGAAGTCAAAATTATGAAAAATCAAAGCAGAAAAGAACACGTGTTTTCTGTGCACGGGAGAAAACGAATGAAACTTATCAGGGGAACAAACTTTATTTTTGAATTTTTAATAACTATTGTTTCTTGGGAGACAAACCTGCAGTGAGGCTACAGTAGTACCAAGACATGGAATGAAGTGATGATTGTTTCACAGGCTGAACCTCAAGCACAACAATGGTGTCCAAGGAAATTGACATTCAGGTTTGCTTGATGAGAACTTACCACAGAGATAATGATCGCTCTGCCAGAGATACGATCCTCAAAAACATTCATCAAACAGTAGTTTGAGCCTCGTACATGGCGTGTATGAGGTGGTATACCCTTCTCGAGGACCACTACAAACTCTTCATCCTGTGCATCAAGAATCCTTGTGAATCTATGAATCTACTAAAGTAATGGACTGAGACTGAGAAAGAGAAAGAGAGAGAGAGAGAGCGCATTTTTCAATAAGCTAACGTGCTAAAAACCTAACTCTAGGAAACAAACAAACTTGCAAACATGGAATCTTACTGCAAATCGTTCAGCAAGGTGCTTCCTTAAGTCGTCCGCTGTCACCCCTTGCTTCATTTGAACGAACATGGTGGACATCATTCCTCGGCTCTGAAACCCCCGGAAGAGTTAGAACAAAGAAACTTATATGATTCCTGGTAGTTACCCAACATCCCAACGTGTACACAACTCATAGGAAGAAAAGATTTTATAACCTCAACCATGGCACATTGCAGAGACCTAGAAAAAGTTCATATGTAGGGCTGCTGCTCACAAATCAGAATGAGTCGCATCCCAGTGTCAATTTACACTTCAATAAACTTATAAAGAGGATGGAGATTAGTACCATGGGCATGAGATTTGGAGTGAAGCTGATTGTAACATCTGAGCCAACTGCATCGCCAAGCCCTTGTTCAATTTCAGGGACTGGGAGAGAACAGGCAACCAAGTGAGCTGGGGATTAACCGCCTTCCAGATTAATCAAGGTTCCGAAATCGCAGTAGCATGGTAGCATTCTCAGAGACATGAGAAGAAAAATGAGCTTGCTTCAGAAGTAAATCCTAAAATGTGAATGCAGACAAAATATACCATGGCGATGTCTTGTAATTCCGTAAGGATGAATACCCTCACAAATCTCCGTATACAAATTTGCCTCCTTTGCACCGCGACCTAAACACGAGGAACGTCAGCTACAATAAGTTATCATGCCAAAAATATACTCACCATTCATCTATCCACAAAATCCTCATTTAAGGGAGCAATGACTCAAGGCAAAGAATGTGTGATCTTACCTGCACCACTGACACCTGAGTTTGCATTGATGATGATATTCTCCTTCTCGATTAATCCAGACTGAAAAGAAGGAAAAAAAATGACAAATTATGTTCACTCTCTATCAGCAATACAACATCACATCATCGTCAGTACATCGTCTATACATCTTCAATAATCCGCGCTCAAAACAAGGGAAATAGCAAGCAGAGATTTCTGAGTCTCTTTGAAAAACTCAGAGAGATGATGCACCTTTAGTAAAGGAATCAAGGGAAGTTGAATTGAAGTCGGGTAACAGCCAGGATTGGCAACCAAACGTGCTGCCCGAACCTCTTCTCTGTATATCTCTGTCAATCCATACACCGCTTCAGTCTGTCAATTCAACAGAGGTTGTTAAAACGAGGACCAATAGATCACCCCCATCCCCAAACTGAAGAACTGAAGAATCAGGAGAATTTTGATAGCTAAAATCGAACAGACAAGTCGATCCAGAGGTTTCGCTGTAGACTTAATGAATGAAGGACTCCAAACTAAGATCTAAAATGCACCATATCTCATTGTCATCATGCATGGAGCAGCAATATGTATTTATGTCACCGAGCTGGCGAATAGATAACTAAGGCTAAGTAGGAATATACATGATGAGGACACGAACTTGCACATTCACAAAGTTCTCATTTCTTGAAAACTCTTCAAAATCAAATAATGAAGTAGGCTTCATGAGTTCTGAGGAAGTTACCTGCAGATCGGGAGCACGATGAGGTCCATTGTACCACTCTTCGTAAGTGTCTGTATTCCGTAGACGGAAATCCTGCACCATTTACTCAACGAAAAAGTGTCACGCAAGAGTCCTTGACATGGCAATCTAGTTTTATGAACAGATGAACATACGCAGGTATTACTGAGCTGCAAATGCACAGGTCTTCGGTGTGAGCTTACTGCTGATAGATCTACCACCTTCAAGTCTTTTGGGAGAGCTGCAATTATTTCCTGCAATAATGAAGTCGGTACTCCCACGCATAAGAAAATATCCGTAGCCTCTAATAAAATGCACAGATTGAATACGCCTGCTTCTAGATAGAAACAAACAGTGAGTCAGCAGCGCGAAGTAAACACGGTGAAAAGGGCACCAACTACTGACTTAGAAAGTTCTCGCCTATTCTTCAAACCCCTAGCTCTCATGTGGTGTCTTACCAAGGGGAAAAATTATACAGTTTGCTCCGTTCGGAATTTTTTGGCAAACATTTTGATCCAGAGTTACCTCAAAATCAAGCAGTACATTAAGAACACCTCTTCATGTCACCACCTATTACAACTTAATCTCTAAAGAACCAAAGGATGAAGGTTTCAAGGTTTGAAAACGACCAATTCGATTGATCATATTGTGCAAACGGGCAAAATTCTAGATCACTATTATCAAATAAAACATTGCACGTGCATCCCAAAAAACAAATAAAATTGAACTCAAAAGATGTCCCTAGATGACCTACTCAAAACTGCTAAAAAAAGATGAGGCACAATTCAAGCTCTCTTAAACCTTTAGGGCTCAAGAATACCCGAAGAATTCATCTACAATTGTACCTGGGTGGTCCCGTGCGGAAGGCAACAGAACACGGCGTCCACTTTCGAGAAGTCGGCATCTTTGACTGCAACCATATCTGGCAAATCCTGTAAATTGACACCATCCATGTCAAGTACATACTTTGAAACAGAATCCAAACTACAAAACTTCAAAATCCAAGCAGGAACAAAATCTGAAACTGTTAGAAAGGACGCCTTCAACCTCACCTGGGTGATCAAATGGGGGAAGACAGATCCTAGAGACTGGCCTGCCTTCCGATCGGCTGTCATCATCGTCACTTTGAAGAGCGGGTGTGTCGCAAGCAGGCGAATTATCTGTTCCTCACACCCCAATTGACGACCCACGCTCTTACCATACCATACAATCAAATCACAGAAACTGAAACATATACCAAAACAAAACAAAATAAAACAACAAAACAAAACAAAACAAACTTAGCATACAGAGACTCGCACAACATTGCATGCAAAAATTCATTCCCTGCGCAGATTCAAGCACAACATTCTAGAGCAGTATACTCTGAGTAATTTACTCATACAACATCCAAATGATGCAAACTAAAGTGCGTTGGATTCCTCTTTCAGTTGCCAATAGAAATTTAATAAAAACAAATTGTGTTTTTATAATAGCACCTATGCTCAGTTGTAATTAGGGACGATTATAGGTGCGCATCCTTTCCATTCTTTTTCATGAAGAATTCCAAGGGTGTTGAGGGAGCTCCCTCCAGAATGTACTTCAAATCATTTCTAGTACCTCTGATCCCGTGTAGCCACTGGCACCCAGAACCCCCACTCGCACAGTCTCGCTCCGATCACCCTTGAAAGACTTCACTGCCTCCTTGGGCACCGACGTCGCCGTCATTCTCGTTCGGGAGCTTCCGCAACGACCGAAACAAACCATGTTTCCTGCGAACGATGAGTCCTTGAAACCTCCACATCCCTACGGCCAGCGTCCCTCTGAAATTAGGTCATTCAATCCCAATTGAAGAAGCATTCAGTGCAATTGGAGAGGGAATCGAGCCTAGACGTACCTGTAGGGAAGGAGAGCGAGGAATCAAGGACATTCTGGTTTGTAACGAAGTCCCCATAGCGGACTAGCTCTAAAACCCAAAACCCAAAACCCAAATCTCCTGGAAATTCGGGATCTGGGGAATGCTGGAGCTGTAGATGGAGATGGGTTGTGAAATTCAGAAGCGAAGATGGTGATTGAAGCTTCGATGTGACTAACTTAGGAATTGGGGATCGTGGAAAACAGAGGATTCTCCGAAATTTTGAGATTCGACATAACATTCTCCGTCCTGGTGAGTTGTGGGAATAGGGTGGAGACCGTCCGATCAGCTTGGGAGATGGAGACCGTGAGATTGAAGGAGGGGCACTAACACAGGAACATAAGGGCCAACTTACATGTATTGGTGGGTAGGAGCAGTCAGCAATGCCGGAATAGAGAAAGCACTTTTATGCTCCTTCTACAGTATTTTCTACACTGATATTGGTGGAACTGCCTCTCCTCCTTCCGCGCTTATGGTAGGTTCCCACTTGGCTGTATGGAATAATGGCCCGTAGAGTGTAAGAGCTGAGAGCAAAAATGTGGAGAACCTTTTCACACGGAAACTGGTTAATGCCGGACTGACAGTGCCAATACGTACTGAAGAAGCGACTGAGACGTTCCCACTTGGAGTCCTGTACTACATTGTTGCACATCTGTCGTAGTAGCCGTTCCCACCTGGTGTGTTAGTTCTATCACAAGTAGAGGTGGGTCCGGCTAAAGTCACGTCCAGGAAGACGGTGGAGGCAACGTTTTGAGAGAGCTTGACGATCCCGATTGCGAGATTGTGCTACGTTGCTTCTGTCGACGTTGATTTCGTACGTCTTTGAGGTCTGTGACTGTTGAGGACGCACTCCGTTTCCGGTGTGGGAAAGCCACGGAATACTGTATGCTGTCTCTGAGATTGTGATTTACTGTCTGTTTTTGTTGGAGCATTTGGAGGCGTCAAGTGTAGCTTCTTCTGTGCATTCGCTTCGATTACATTGCGAAGGTGCGTGTGTCATCATCTTCATCGGTGATGAAGTACAAGTTCACGCGGAGGCGCCTGTTCAGCGACGATTAAGACACCTGCGGTACATCGGGAATATCGGGCTTCGTTTGATGCTGCTATCTTCCGGAGGAGGACAATAGAGTCCGACGTCGTCTCCCGTGTGCACTGGCCATTGTCTGCAGCACCGCTGTAACTCCGTTCTTCTGTAAGAGAGCGTAATCGGAATGACTGACTGCTACTTTCCTGAGTGCCCTCTATGTCTGTCGATTGTTCTTTACCATTTTATGGCCAAATTTGTTAAAATGAGACAAAATAGTCATTTTGAGACTTCAACCCTAAAACCGTTTTAGTGATTTTATCCTCGAGTCGAAGATAAAATGCGAGTGCAACCTTTGGGCAATCAAAGGTTTTTATATATATTAACATATGAAAGTCTCAAATTACCAAATAGTCTCAAAATTAAATAGTTATAACAATTTATCTTCGAGTTGAAGATAAAATTGAGACTACACTTTGTCTCGTTTTAATGAATATGGCCTTTTTTCGGCGAGGAGAGTTTAAAAGGAATTTGTAATTTGAAGTGTGTTTCAGTGAATTTGCGCTTAGGGTTTACTAACCTGGGTTTTTCCTTCTGCAGTGAATGCGATATCGTTTCTTCTGAACACAGACATGGACGCTTTCGGTGACTTCAACAATGTTGCTACGTTTGCATCGTGGGTTCTGGCCCTACTTCTGGACGCGAACCAGACTTCGCTGTTGCCCTCGTTCCAGATAGAGGAAGATGACAGTGCTGACATCGCTGCAAGCGTGCTCACCGAATTCCTGGTTCTCGATATGTTTGCCCTGTTTAGCAACTCGCTGCAGCAGTACCGGTTGTGCTGCTCTTCAGTTGGTTTTAGTGACGAATTGAACTTCTGGGTTTGGCCACGTTCTACAACATGGTTTTCTCGATTCCTAGTTGGTCAATATGACAATTCACGTTGGCTTGCAATGTTTAGAATGACCAAAACATCTGTGTTTGCATTGGCCGAAATCATAAAACCACAAGTGCAAAAAAACAACACCAAATACCATTTGGCTGTGCCCGTTGTAGTTCGCTTGGCTTGCACTCTTTTCAAACTAACTCATGGTGCAAATCTCACAATCTGCTCTGAGATGTTTGCCATAGGTCGTAGTACCGTTTGCAAAGTGCTGCGAGAAGTGGTTTTCGCTGTCAACGACACTCTGAGGCACGACAGGACAACGACTGCAGGAAACGGTTTCTAAATTCAATGACATCTGCTCCTTACCTAGAGTTGTTGGAGCCATTGACGGCATGCAGGTCCCCATTTCAAAACCTGCTAATTCGTCGGCAGACTATTTCTACTTCAAGAGCGGAGCTTACAGTATGAACTGTCAAGCTGTAGTTGACAGCGACAAACGCTTCTTGGATCTGTATGTGGGAATGCCCGGTTCGACGAATGACAGCCGCATGCTCCGTCGGTCCTCCTTGCATTACTTGGCTACGCATGGACAACTCATGGACGCCGCGTTCTCCGTGGATGGACACTCTCCGTACTTGATAGGTGACCTGGGGTACCCTTTACAGCCGTGGCTAATGGTTCCTCACAAAGGTGGTCTTCACTTGTCAATCTCGGAGCGTCTGTTCAATAAAAATTTGAGGAAAGGCCGATGCGTAGTTGAGAATGCATTCGGCATTCTGAAACAAACATTTCGGGAATTGCTGGACAAGAGTGAACTGCACTTGACGTTCCTGTCGGATGTGATTGTTTGCTGTGCGATTCTCCACAATTTACTACTCCGCCAGTCTCACGAAGAAGTGGAGGAATTACTCCATGTGCTGAGAATGGAAGGACTCGAGACAGCTGAACGTGCAGTGGACGGCAACTTTGTAGACAATGTCTGCAGAGACATTGATGACGATGTGTCGGATGTTGCGAAGCAGAAACGTCTGGATTTGGGGACTTACCTCACCACCAGGAGACGGCCTGTGTAGAATTCAAGGTAATTCGAACTTCACTTCTGGTACATGCATTCAAATGTGTGTCATATTAACATTCGCTGTGTACAGCACTTGTGAATGCAGTGGTGATTTGCACTTCCGTTTATGCACAATTTTTTTTTTTTTTTTTTTTTAATAATCTTACACATATTCACAGGTTCGACAGAGACGTACTGTCTGGACTACTTCGGAGGCCGAAACTATGGCACTGGCCTCCGACTATACATGTGTACATATAGTGCGGGTACTTCACATACACTGTACATATAGTGCTTGCACTTGAGGCATGCTAGATTTGACATGTTATTTCTGTCATCACTAATGGGGCAACGTAGTTTTTACAGTGACAGATGCTAGCAGTTCACGCTTTGGAAGATCAGCGTGGGAACTCATCCAGAAATAGCAACGTCTTTCATTGCGTCCTTGACATCTATTTTGGGAATGACGTTGTCGCCCGAAATGTTGCCTACCGCAGCAGTTAGGTCCGACTGTTCAGTCGCAGGGTCCCGTCTTTCAAAAATCGCTGGCTCTGCATGGCAGGAGCTCTCTCCTGCTGCATGTGCAGTATGTACATTCCTTGGCCTGTGATTGTTCAGTCCACTTCCTAACACGCTGGTTAGTTCCGTCAAACAATGTACCATTTCTGTTTGCTTGACAATTGTCAGCCTCGCGTTCTCATGAGCTAGCATCGCACTTTCGTGGATTCTCCGATCTCTATCTCTCTGGTAAGTCATCTGTTCCGTGAATAGCTGCAGTTGAACCTCGATCTTGGAACGCTCAATTTCGAGTGAAGCATCTGATATGTCTTTCATTTGTGACGCCATGATGGAGCCGGTTTCCTTCGTGGCCTGTGCAATCACCGCATGGCCTGAAATATTCTTGCGTCGAACGCTTGTGTTGCCCAACCGTCGTTGTGTGTCGTCCGTGTTGTTATCGGAGGAGCTAATTAAGAACGGGGTGATGCCTGCAGGTACAGCTGCTGCGGGAGTCGTCGGAAATGGTCGGCTGCCGCCTGGACGACGTGCTTCTTGAGAGGCGGATGGAACAGTCGGGAGGACTGACTGTCTTCTGTAGACTGCGGCTGCGATTGGTCTTCGAAGTCCATGGGGTCATCAGTCTCAGTGTTTGTATCCGCGGTCGTCCTCTCGTTCATGTTGGCTTGTGCAGGTGCCTTGAAGTTAGAGTCCTGTGGTGACAGAAAATCTCTAAGGTGAGGAGGTTGTATGAGTGGACGGGTGCCAAACCATTCATGAATGGCGTGAAAGAATTCCTCGGAGAATTGTCGTGGAAGTCCTTCTGATTTGCGCTGCACTGGAGTCAAGTCCCAGTAATCAGCGATTTTGTGTCCACTACGTCCAAAGTAGTCTACAATCCTCTTGTAGTCTGGTAACAACTGATTCCATTTGGTTTTACATGCTGCTCCGTCACGAAGAACACTTGAGAAACCGGCGTTCATTACTTCCTGGGAGATCCGATGCCACTTGCTGATGTCCGGAATCATCAAATCTCTGCCGTCGACTGCATCCTTCTCTACTAGGTATTGCTTGCGTTTTCCCTGAATGAGGACCAGAATTTCAGTAGTTTGCCAATTCGGCCCTCTGTCTTTCCTTGCTCGCTTGGCGGTGGTAGGCATGCTGTCTTCGTCAACTTGCAGGGACTGCCGATTAATGCTCACCGGAGTGAGCACCGGACGTATTCCCGTGAAGGCAGGACGCATCAATGGAGAGTAAGTGCCTGCACGCACCGCATGTTCACACAGACGCAGTCATGACACAGAAGCAGAGGGATAAGGTGAAACACGTTTACATGACATGTGGAACTTCAAACAACAAGTCATGTTCGGAATTCATGGTGACATTGTTCATTTACAAAGAACATGCGTTGACTGTGCAGAAGGACAGCCACTACAGCGATGTCCTCATACCTTTCTAGAAAAGGCTTTCTACGTTACAGAAGCCAGTCAGCTGACACACAAGGACGGATGCCGACATCAGATTGAGGTATTTTTTTTCAAAGAATAACACGATGTCAAGCGAACATAGTTTGCGAAGTCCAGTCTCCATGACATACAGGTATAAACCACTTCCTACATAACAACTTCCTAACACAAAGAACACAAACTCAATTGAATACTAGCACAAATGTCTTGCTCAATTCAGGTGAAACAACTTCTCTGTCTGTACTCCGGAAACCAGACCGAACATTGTGCAAAATTGCTGGACATTTACCTTGAGCCCGGTACGCTTTCAACGTTCTGCAGGTTTCCATGGTGTCGTTGGACACTTTATTTCTAAGATGGGAGTACTTCAATGTCCTCTCTGTCTTCACATAATGCAAATGAATATAATGCAGTGTGCCCACAAAACGTACTGAGACTTTATAAGTAGTGCTATTCTTGTACTCATTGAGGCATCGGAGGGGTGTTTGTTTTGTGCAGGTACTCTGTGGGAACTCAGTTTACTACACAGAAGCAGAAAAAGCATTCACATGGACTAGTACATGCACAACAATGCTTACGTTGAATGGGAATCGCTGTCGGCTGAAAGGGTGTTGGCAACTGTGGACGACCACGCTGATTTTCCATGATCGTAGAGGAATTCCCCGTATGGCCACAGCAGTCAAGTGCCGAATCTGTCAGCGACAAACGCTATCACTGTGTCTCACAGCACTAGTGACAATGACAAGCAATTACCCACTATTTAACACTCCGATAATTATGACTCTGAAACATTTAAAGTATGAAGTGAACTGCAATTGCACTACTGAATTCTTTGAACCTGCATTGTTCCACTTTTGAACACGAAATTGGGAAAGCCAAGCGCCGTCAATACTACTCAGGCAAGCAAAGGTTGTCACTAGACCTTTCTCGGGCTCCGGGCCTACTATAACTTAAAAGAGGGATAAGTGCTTTGGCGCTCCTTCCTTAATGTCTCTATGAGCCCACCATGTTATTAATAACGTTCTGTACAGTACGAAATCTACATTTTCCCAAGAATTTTAATGTCCCACACACGATTGCAGAAGCAATGGTGGGCCTACGGAAGTACATAATTAACTGGCCTTAATCATGCTCTTTGAACCTGGCCACATCAGCTGCCAGCTAGGTTTGGCAGACAACGACTCCCTCAAGTGGGAATGCACCACCAATTTACTGCTCAAAGCACAGTCCCTTGACACCAAGTGGGAACATACCTTTACTGATCATCGGTGGTATTGTTCTTGTCTTCTAGTTGCTTTCCTTGTCCACCGGGCTCACATGTAAGCTGGCCCTAAGAGTGAAATAACTCCAACAATTTATTTTTATTGGCATATATGAAGAGTCTGTTTAGGGAGATTCCACGATTGACCCAAAAGTCAGGACTATTGACGCTTAGGTTAGGAAGAAGAGTTGGATGCAACAGGGTTTTTTTTCTACATTTTATAAAGTGAACCAAATCTAATTTTTAAAAATTTGAAATCGCTCACTAGGCAATTATGTATTCATATCAGTTGCTTTCATTATTGTTCACTCTTTTCTGGAGCTGCCTAACAACGATTTTGTATTAAAACTATTGTTTCCTTTTATAACTAAGGAGTTCAATAGCTAACTTGAATTTGCTATCTAAGATAAATTTGTACATGCTAAATAGTGATCCACTAGTTTTTCAACCCTATAGAGAATCAAACCCATCAAATTTTGAGTATATAGATGAGCAATAACCAACTTAAGGAATGAAAATAAAACTTACAATTAAATGTAGTACACAAACTTTGGCAAAGATGATGCTATCCCTTTTTACAAAGATAAGGTCAGAAGTCACATAACTATATAAGCTAAACATTAGACCAATACATACCAAATCACACAAAGACAAAGAACAAATTAAAAATTGTGCATACATGTAGAATGTCTTTAAGAGTTCATGCAACACTATAGCAATAAGATTATCAAACTACTAGATGTTCAATTATGTTTGTGTCATGTAACCCATACTACAACAAAAAAAAACTAACAATACCAAAATAAAAGCAAGTTTGCCTATATATTAGAGTGATGTGGCTTCGATGATTATAGGAACTTTTGTCAGTCCACGACATTCAAAGGTTTTCCTAGTATCTACCCCGCTTGGACTTAGCAAGTCTTTGTCTTCAATTGCTTTCTTGTACGGCATGGTCTGAATCGTGAAGTGTTTCTAGGCAAATGTAGTTGTACACAAAGGCAAATGGTTCTGAATCTTGATTTTGAGAAACAAAACATTACTAAATGTGTGCTCATTTTCCACACTTCCTAGAACCTACATCATCAAGCAACAAAACAACACATTAGGTCTTTAAAAAGGAATGAGAATTTAAAGTGGCAATGAGAAAAAATCTACCACCTGAAACTAACAATATAAAAGCCATGCTCAAACATATTGGAAGTTACAATAGTCAAATACAAACCTTGCATTATAAACCAAATTAAAAAGTAATTTCAAAACATCAAAACTCAATCAAATCCATACTGAAGGTGAAGATGTTGTTGAAGTAAAATCCTAATTAAATATAGTTGCTAGTGGCATACAACCAAAACTAAATAAATAAATAATTAAAATGAAAGGAAAAATATTGCAAATTTGCCCGTGATCATAGCTATTTTAGCAAGCTTGAAATTTTGTGGACCCCCCCCCCCAAGTAGCATTAGAGACAAGCTCAAGTTGTGCCATAGCTTTGTCAATGGATGAATGCAAGGGTCTAATGCACGCATTGCATGCAAGCTATTGTTGACCATGACAATTTGAAAGCATTCAAGTTGTTTATCTAAGGCCCCTAGTGATATCAACTCCCGGTTTCACTCCCACTTATTGACCTTTACCTCCATTTTTTGGGCTGCCCAAAAACATTCTTTATAACACCAAGATGATGTTGCAATTGTTTTTCGTTCACATCTACAAGCCAAAATTGTGGATATATGATGCATAGAACATCATTATGTGACTCGGTGGAAAATGGTTGGATAACCCCATTATAATATTTGTTGCAGCCTCTATATAATTTGAAACATAAATACATATAAATCTCCAACAACTATAAGGGTCAACAATTACAAGGATTTAGGTTTAGTTATCTCAAGCAATGTAAAATTGAAAACATGTAATGAATTCAATATTATACCTTCATACTATCCAACAATTCCAAATAACAAAGGTAATAATAATTTAGTTTCAAAAATAATTCTACAAGTTTAAGTTCCAAACAAATAGGGCACTAATAATCAAAATTCAACGATGCCAAAAGACAAGTACAAGAAAAAATAATTGAATTGAAAAATCACAATTCCAAGTCCACAAGTGTATAAAAAAAGCTAAACTTGAAAAGTAAACCCAACAAGTACATGAAAAGATTATTATTTTTTTAATGTCAATGTAAAAGCAACACATATTTGAAAAAATAATCAAATTGAAAAATTGCAGTGCCAAATCCACCATAAAAGAGAAGGCTTAAGGAAAACACTTATCTTTGACATCCATCTTCACTTCAGATTTGACCACCTCGCATAGCTCATGGCTTCATGTGTAAGAAATCTACTTGTCCCTATGAAGGCATTGAAGCAAGTAGCATTCAAGTGTGACCTTGCCAAAGTCTCCTGATGATCTTCAAACATCAAGTGTTCTTCACCATTGTTCAAGTCTAACTGCCTTACATTATCATTATTCATTTCAATAATAGAACTAAATTGCAAAAATGCAGTGGACTTGAAAGCTGTTTCATCATCAATATAAACTACATGAATGTCCTGCTGGCAAATAATTAGTGCTCTAGTAAAGTTGCAAACATACACATTTGAGGACTGAGCAAAAACAATTTATTTTTTTAATAATTTACAAAAGAGGCAACAAAGTAGCCAACTACAACAAGGTTTTGACATCAACCAAACGCTCAAAATTGACACGGGCTCCTTTGATGGTTAGCTTTACAAACATGCATGTAAACATTTTTATGAGCAACACCCACTATTCTAAAAACACACACCAAAGAAGGGACAACATTGTGATCCATTCAGTTTTTACATTATTCAAAATTTTACCACTTTTTGAATTCAATAACTCTAATAGCTTTTGTAGTTCGAAATGTCATTTGGATTATTTGTAAGGAAAAATGTAATTTCTTGATCAACTTCTTAATTTGTAGAGACCACTAAGTTTGTCCAATAAGCTACATAATACATGCCAACATAATGGAGAGCATGAAGTCCTTGCAGTTGCACAGTGACTCCGATACATTTTTCTGCAAGACAGATGCCCTATCCAACCCAAAATAAAGGAAATTTTTTCGAGTATCTTGTTTGCTTAAACCACCATCATGATTGATGAACTTTACTATGACTTTGGTTATTTTTGGTGTTGTTGCAGCATCAATCAATCTCTATAAAGACATCAATAACGATATTCTTTCCTAGTCAATGAGCACATACGCATGTATGTATCCACGATTGGTTATCTATTGTAGTGACTTCATAGCAACTAAAAGAGAAATCGTTGACTGCATTCACCACTTTTTTTGTTCATTTCTATACCATGTTGTACATGCTTTCTACAAGTTGCCAACTAGAAGAGTCCGACCAATGCTTTATTAGTAATTTCAAGCAACAAAGCTTCTTCAAAAGGACACATATGTGTTGATATGTGTTCACAAAGGAGAGCAAATGAAAAATAACCGTCATTTGAATGTCTTTTTGTTTTGGTGGAGCCCCAACTACGACTATTGTGAGAATGTTAAGGTAGCATACAACCTTTCAACCTTCTTGTGCTTAGATTGGGTATTCATCCTACTCTCTCTTTTTAGGAGGGCTCAATTTTGACTTGTCACTCTTTGCGGTTGTCCATCCTTTATACTTTTGTAAATTGTCTCCTTTGGCATCTAAGAGGTAATCGTGTCCAAAGACACAAGAGCATATGATACACTTCACTTTATCATAATTTTCAACTCCAATTGGATCTTGTTTGCACCATGTAAACTTTAAGGTCCAACCCTCCTAGTATTCCCTTCTACAATAGTTCAGATGAAATGGAGAATGTTAAACTTTGAACTTCCATGAAAGATATGATTTGCGTACCAAGTGACATTTGTCCAGACACAATTTAGAAATTGATGATGGTTACACAGACTTTAAGAAACTAATCATGTATCTCGGTTCATTAACAATTTTAATAGACATTCTACCATTTATTTTTAATAAATAAATCAACAATTTAATATGAATCACCGAACTTCATGATATGGGATTTTGATTAAGTTTGTAGTCCAAAACACTTTGGTAACATCACTACCATCCAACTTACAACCAATTCACAGTAAACTAGAAACACATCAACATAACATAAGTAGTAACTAACTAAAGCATTTGATCTCCAAGGTGTTTCACATTATAGAAGTGAATCACAAATTATCCATTCAAAAGTGTTTCATCACTTGCGTCACTTTAATGAATATAAATAGCATCACAAAAAGCATTCAAAATGAATAGGAGGTTTGGGTGCTTCACCGCACAAGTTATTAACCAAATTGATAGATGTCTTCATGGTGTTGCCCAAAGAAAGAACAATTCGAGAACTAGAAACATATATTAATAAATAAATAAATGGTAACTTGGGGATAAGAAAATTGCCTTAAGAAATATATTTTTGAATCCAAAATTTTCTTTACATATAAAAATTGACACTCTTTTATAGGGTGAATGCAAGAAAGACCGTCCACTTTGCGTAGCGTTTTCCACAGTACTCATGTTTTTTTGGGAGTACTGTATAATTAGAAAAACAATTTTAAGAGCATCTGAAAAATATGTTCAATGTATACACCTTTAAGAAGAAGTTACCCTAGGAAGGAAAAGCATAGAAAAATTCTCTAAGTAGGAGAACTAGAAAAGTGCAAAATCTCATGAAAATAGGTACTTTCACATTTTAACTTGTAAAAAATAGGAAAAACAATTTTTAAGGAAACTAAAAATTGACCATTTGGGAGGACTTTATAGGAAAGACATTTCACCAAAAAAATGATCTTGAAACAATTTTGAATATTCAGAACTGCGCGCGCAAGGGAGCCTTGTTTGTACGTATGTGGAGGGCATAAAATAAAATATTTTTAAATTTCCTTTGGTAGAAACGTGACTTCCTACTATGGGAATAGACCATAGAAATTTCAGATCTAGATCATTAAGTTTGGATACTCCCCAGTACTAAAAAACACTAAACTACAAAGTGTGACAATTGAAATTTAAATATTAAATGATTTTTAATTTTTTTTGAAAAATAAGGGATCTAAACAAGATCAGGTTAGACATCTCCAAAAAAAAATTCAAGTTAATTGGATTCATTCTTCAGAAGTTATAGCCGATAACAAGTTCGACACGTCAAGTGTGACAAAAAATAGTACTAGTCTTTCTTGCATTCACCCTATACTTTAAAACTCCTAAAGTAACACAAGCAACATCCTCTACCTTCCAATACATTGATGAAGGTCATTAGGTTTTGTGAATCCATTCTCCTCTCTCCACTATATTAACTTACTAATCCTAAAACTTTGAGTGAAAGCAAAAGGCCTCATACTTGGTTAAATTTAATTTGTTCTTCAATAGCAAATTTAGAAATTATTTTTACTTGTACTCTTCATCTCAATCCACACATCTAATTTTTTTGGCATGCAACATCATTTTGATTATGGTACTCCAAGTATTTTCTAGTCAATACAAGTTGAGATTTTAATTTTAATATCAGATTGAATTTAAATCTACTTCAGTTTTAGATGCAATTACTAGTATTCAATTCATTCAGTTTTCATTTGTAGTTAATTATATTACTACAAGTCTATAATATATATTGATGTATTTAATTGAACCTTTTATATTTCAAGTAGCAAAATTTCAGAATGGAAAATAGAATGGAAATTCCCAGTTTCTAATCATTTTCTTTTCCACTCTCTTTGAATAGTCTTTGTAAATCTATATCCCACATATATAAAGGTAAATTCAACCAAGGTCACATGAAATATATAAACTTAGGTGTATATAAAAAGTTTTAGATTGATTCTAAGAAGAATTAAAAAAATAAACAAGAAAAAATGGAACTAGTCACCTTTGTGAAATTAAGCTTCACTATCTTATGACTATCTTATGACTATCTTACGAGAAGAGATAGGCAACCCCACCTTGAAACCACCCCATGTCTAAAAAATCAACAACTATGTGATTTGAAAAAAAACCCAATGTCCTCCCTTTTAAAAAAATCAACAACTATGTGATCTGAAAAGAAAAAAATAATCCCCCTCTGAAAAATCAATAACCATGTAATTTGAAAAGAAAACAATAACCCTCCTTTTAAAAATCAATAGCTGTACGTTTTGAAAAGAAAATAATAACCTCTGGTGCCATGCAATTTGACTTGAAAAAGTTGTTAGGACATGTGCTCCATCTACTCAAATCATTTGCTTGCCTTTCAAAATTGCAAGTGAGGGTCATTTTAATCGTATTGAACCACGTCCATATTGTAAAGACGTTGCAAGAGAAGTTTAGATCAAGTGTGGCAATGTGCAGCAATGTGAAATTATAATTTATACATGATAACTGAAGTTGATTTTAATATTCTTTATAAAGACCTTGAAACTTTGCAAATTGCAATTACACTACCAATGTCTAAAAGAAATTTGCAAAGATAAGTTGGTTAATGACAATCAATTGAAAAAATAATAGTGGAGTTTCTTCAATTAATCTTCCTGTCTATGAATGTGAAATTGACAGCAACATGTGCAAAGTGAGGGCTTCACATGCAAAAATTTTAGGATCACAATACAAATATCCAAATTGATATAGATTCCATCAATCATTGTTTTCCACTTTGAAGGATTTTCAACAAGTGGAATCCTACATGGGTACACAACTAAAAGTTGTTGCAATTTTAACCAAGCTCTTCAAGGAATTCACCATGGATAAAATTTGATACTTGACAGATAGACAAACCTCAAAGAAGACACTTGCGTTTGAAAACACATAGAAGTATGATTGATAACTTTCATTTAAAAAAACAACATTTGCACTTTGAAGATGGAAGTGTTGGCTACATGTTTATTGTGCTTTGATTGAAGTAGTGTAGTAGGGTGTCCGAAGTGGTGATTGTGGGACTATGAAGAGTAAATTATAGTCTCTCATTAAATCATTGTTGTTGCATTTTTGTAGAATTGAAATTTTTAATGTAATTTAGGGTTTGCTACAAGAAGAAAGGCATTGAGAAGGAAGTATGGAAGTAAATTCAGAGATTGAGTGTTTCAATGTAGGAAGTTGGAAATGATTTTTGTCCAATGGCTACATGGCGTGTGCACAACAATTATTTCCTGACTACCTTACTATTAGGCTTGCACACAGTTTTAAAACCTTGGTTTAGTGATTTACAATATTGTGCTACCTTGGTTTAGTGATTTACTTTTAAAACTATGTGCAAGATTAGTGATTTACTTTTGAAATTGGCAAGGTTTAGTGATTTACTTTTAGATTGTTTTTTGCATTGATATTGTTGTTATGCCCCCATCACCTGCAACCAATAAATCTGCAGTAAGCTTTGGGGTGTCCACCAAAGTGTTTATAGTGTTTGTTCTAGGTATTAGATTTGACGGTGTTGTCTGTGCATCAATAGATCTTTGCAACAAATTTGCTAAGGACGGCTTAGAGGAACTCAGAGCATTGCTATGGGAGATCTCACAAGCCATTGCCCTTGCTTTCTCAACATTCTCCAAAGCCTGTGTAGAGAGTTAGCCTCAACTTGAAATTAACAATGCGCGTTGTCTAAATGTGGGAACCTTCTTTGGTGGCTTAGGTGCCATTGTGATGCCTATCAAGATCCCACAATGCCCTGAAATCCTAAAAAGCAAAGTAGAACATAGGGTGAGAGGTAGAAGTGTCTACATAACAAGATGGAGCCACAAGTAAGCAAGCCAGATTGGAGTCCTTACAATGTAGACACAACAGATCACAAATGAAAGAGAAAGTGACCAAGATTACAAACAATTACAGTGGGTGTTTTTGAGATCAATGGAGCCAAATTTGAAAGCATGGACTTCCACCATTGTTTGTTTTGTTTCTCCCTAGTGCGCCCACGTTACACCGCCATCATTTGCAAGCTACCAAAGAAATGGAGTATGCTCAAGAGTGAAGAATAATGAAAGCTAGAACACCCACTACTCTATAGGGATACAACAACATTGAAGCAATTTGGTAATGCAATTATTCTAAGTAGTGGAGCTTAGAACCAAATTAAACCAAGAGTACATGAGAACAAATGCATTGTACTTTGAATTGAAAGGACAATCCTTCCTTCCTTTGGTATCACAAAGAGAGTGATCCTTCAAAAAACAAGGCAAAATTAAAAAGCAAGGCAACTAGTTCAAGAGTAGGGTGGACAGACAAACCCCTAAACTACAACATTGCTCTTCAAGGTTGGTGCCTTTGAAATTATCGCTTGATGGCACCAATGTTAATATACCCATTGCTTGCCCAAGCAATGTGTCACCACTTTGTCCTACTAGCAAGCAAAATGAATGCATTGGACTTGTAGTTTTTAACAATTCTTTTATATCTTTTCATTAAATTTCCCATATTATTTTTTAAACCATCTTTAGAGTATTGCTTTACTGTTAAACTTTGCTTCCAAACAATCCATTGCTTGGATGTTACTTTTTGAAGAAGGGCAAAGAAGTGGAATTATTTTTTAATCAAGGAAAATATTGAGGTGGATGAGATTTATGAAAATGTGCTAATACATGGTTAGGAATGGTTTAGTTTGTATCCAATAGTTTTAGTTTCTTTGTTTTTGTATTAACCCCTAAAGGACCAGCATGCGGTTTTGGGCAGTATAAAAAATTTGGGCAAGTACTTGTGACTGGAGATTTTCATATTTTTGGCTGAAATTTTAATAAAAGGTGGGTGCAAGGAGTACCTTTCATATGCACTAAATTTCATGACATTTGGAAATAGGAAGTCAAAAGTTATGGCCAAATATGTTACTTTTTTTCCTAACTGGGCAGTCCGGGCAGATCAGAAAAATCACTTTTTTCAAAAATAAAAATTTGAAATTGGTTTTCTAGAGTTATATATATGTAGAAAGCTTTGAATCATTCCATTTTGACCAATGAATCAAAAGTTATGAGGATTTTTAGTTTGCAGGCAGTTATAGATTCTCTACTCTGAAATAAACTTTGAAGTTGTTTATTTAACTCAATTTTTAATATTTTTTGAATTTTTTTTCATAGGATGCAGGTTGTTTATCACAACATTACAACCATTAGGATTTACATTTTTCAATTCCATAATTAAATTCTTAACAATTTAGTATTTTGGATCATTCTCTACTTCTTGCTACTTACTATTTTTTTTGTATATGTTGTACAATATCAAATGATTTGAAATTTTTTAAGCATATAGAGAACTTGTTTAGGAAAAAGAATTCAAAGATGCACCACCATTTTGGACATTTTTTCATACAAATGTGACCTTGTGAAGTGCAGCTGCCCTGTTTTTCGCAGGGACAAAAAAAAGATTTTTGCCAATTCAAATGCTAATATCTTCCAATGCGCATGGTGGAAAATTCTGAAATTTTTTCGACATCTTCTAAGACTAGTTTACTATAAGATCCTATGGTTACATGTGTCAAAAAAGTTTTTTTCTCAAAAATTTGGTACTTGTACTAAAATGGCAGTTTTGGAGTGTTTTTGGTGAAAACATAGTCATAGAACTTTAGGGGTTAAGAAACATTTTCAACTCTTAATTTGAGTATATGGGATTGAAAGTTAGAAGGTTGAAGATAGTTTATTTTTGTTGATTTTAAAGAGTTTGTGGCTATGATAAAAGGATAGATAGGGTTGTAAAAGGGTCAAAGGGAGGTAACAAATGAGAAATTGAAGCCTATGTGGCTTAGGCATGGGATTTTGGGATGATGTGGCTCCTTGGTAGTAGGATAAGGAGTCAAGGTTTCTTCCTTCTCTTTCATAGTTAGTGGAGAGTACATTGTGTGTTTGAAGAGCCATACTATGGTGTATATTACTAATTTTTGAATGAAATTTTGGAGATTTGTAATTTTTAGTGTTGTAATTTTGAAAAGCTACGACTCATACTATTTAGAGTTTCAATAAAAAAATTATGCTTTTTGGAGTGAGTAAGGATCACCTGCCAACTAGTTTTTAGGGCAATAGCTTCAAGGGCTTGTAGAAATGCGGCTATAATGCTTTTGGATTTCAACGATGCTAGCATGTGAGCATGTGAGCATGAGCCTATGAGTGGTGAGCAGGGATTGTGTGGGCCTAGAGCCTAGAAATTTTGAACATGATGTAATTTCTAATTTTTTTGGTTAAATAGTTAAAGATTGATGTTTTTTCAACAAAATTTATTATATTTAGAAAAATATGACCTATTACCACATGACCCATGACCGTGGATTTAAGATCTAAAAGCCCAAGAAGTTGATACTATTGCATGTTTTGAAAATTATATCATGTTCTAAAAGATCATTTCAGGGTGGGTTGATCAAGTGAGAGTACAAATAATTTAGAGTCAATTCTAAGGATGAGAGGAAGACAAATTCAATGAAAATATCCGGATGTTTTGTATTGAACTCCCATTGTTTTGCATTATCTCCAGATGTTTGTGTTTTTTTTTCCGATGACTAGTATTAATTTTGAACTTTCAAAAGTCTAGAAGTAGTTAAATGTGGCATAATGGCAGTCCCGTTCATGCTTCTATAATGAAAATAAGTATAAAATGGAAAATTGCAAAGTATGATGTTAATCATGTTATGAACCTTTTGGTTAGGATTAGTCCTAGATGAAAGCATAATAATAGTGGCACTAAATTTAGGGCATAAAAGGAAGTTCACCTTAATTCTTTTTTTAGTAACATTCCTTACACTTTCCCAATGATTGTAGTGATTTTCAATGGGTACTTTATTGTCTTGGCAAACTTGCTTGCCATTCCAAATGGAAGAGATTCTTTCAACATGTGCTAGTCAAGAATGAGTCTACAATATAGGTTCAAATATCCTAGAAGAAGTGAATGAACGTTGAAGTGACATCGGATCGATGGACAACAGGTAGAGTCCAGCTTCTTCAATTTCAATGATTTCAATATGGCCAAACCTTGGGGATCTTGGGTTGGGTAAAAACATATAAAAGCTTAGGTTCAATAACATATCATGCTATTTGGTTTATACAAAACCAAAAATTGTCTTGGTTTGAATTGTTGTGCTTTTATACTCATGCTTTTGCCCTTTGTTAATAAGGACAACAATAGACTTTCCATGCCTAACAATCAATAGCTTGCATTTGACATGTGTATACATCTAAATGATGTGACATCGTTTCCTTGACTTGTATGAAATTCTCACTATGTGTCATTCCAAAATATTGCAATCCGTTTCCACCATAAATTAGTTATAGGGCATGACCATGTTAAATTCCTCAACTGTAGTCCCAAGTTGCACTCTAGCAATGAATGTTCTAGTTTGAACCCAAGGATGAGAGAAGATGACCTTGTTGGGGTGATGAAAACTCGGGGAGGTCACTTAGAGTGTCCATTAGAAACCACGTGCGATCAAAACTTTGGACCCCCTATTTACTTTTTGAATTTTAAATAAAATAAAATGAAAAAAATATGAATAGATTTTCCTACTTTGAAAGTTTATGTTTTGAATTATTGATATTTTTATTTGTTAATGATAATTAGTTACAAATTTTTGAAGTAAAAAGATACACTATAGAACTGAAAAATAACTTTCACACCCCTATATTATATAAGAAAAAATTGTCTAAAAATGAACAAAAAATTACTAAAAGTAATTCTTTATTGAAAGCTCATTTTGAGTTGAATATTGATTCAATGGTCATCTAAATAAGTTCTCTATAATTATTTGAGTTGAAAAACATGCAATTTTAGTTTATTTTCAACCTCTTCTAGAAATCATTTCGTATTTTATTTGAGTTTGAAATTTTGGCAATAGAAACCTATAGTCATTATTAAGCAATGCTCAAAATTTTAGGTTGAAATTATAGTTTATTAGAAACCACTTGTTTGCACGTGGTTTGTTGTAGTAGAACTAAGTGACCTCCCCGAGGATGAAAATCACCTTCAAAATTAATCAAAATACCCAATTTTTTTTTATTGGACCTGAATATCTCTTCTACCTCTAAATGTAGAATTTGAATGCAGATATCTTCCGCTTCAGGCATCTCACTAGGACATCTATGATTTTCTTTCCATCTCTAAATGTCATAACTCTCTTTAGTTACAAATTCTTTTTAGAGGGACCTTTTCTAGAAGGGCCCCCGCAAAGGTAATTCCTATAGTTTGTCATTTGCTTGAAGGCTCAAACCCAGTCTAAAGATATCAAAAGTCCTAAAATTTGTGTGCTTTTCTATGTTTGTTGCCCAATGGAACAAGCAAGTCTTTTCACAATCTACCATTGGAATAGATGGATCCTCTGACCTGTACACAATGCAAATTGCGTTGACCCCTAAAGGACCAAGCTTTGTTTTTCGGCAATATAGAGATTTTGGGTAGCTCACTACAAATGGAGGTTTTCTGAAATTTTCACACAACTTGGGGACAAGGTTTGTTTTTAAGACCCAACAATTTTCATAACTTTTGACTATATGGTTAAATAAAAAGTTATTGTATGATATGTAGTTTTTTCCACCATGTAGGTAGTTTGGTCAGATTAGAAAAAAATATTTTTTTCAGAAATAAAAATTTGAAATTAGTTTTCTAGATTTATATGTACGTGAAAAGCTTTGAATCATTTCATTTTGATCAATAAGTCAAAAGTTATGAGGAGTTTTAGTTTGTGGGCAGTATAGATTCTCTACTCTAAAATAAACTGTTAAGTTGTTTATTTAACTCAATTTTCAATATTTTTTGAAAAAATAAAACCATAGTATGTAGAATGCTTATTACAAGACCGCAACCATTGGGATTGACATTTTTCAATTCCATAACTAAATTATTAACAAATTAATAGTTTGATTCATTCTCACTTCTTTCTATTTACTATTTTTTTCCTATATGTTGTACAATTCCAAAATTTTCAGGCATGTTGACAGCTTGCCTTGAAGAATGAATCCAAGGAGTTGCAACCATTTTGGACACTTTTTCATACAAATGTAACCTTGTGAAGTACAGCTGCCCAGTTTTTTGCAGTGCCAAAAAAAGGCTTTTTGTCAATTCAAACGCTAATAACTTGCAATCTACACAGTGAAATTTTTTGAAATTTTTTTCACATCTTCTCAAATCAGCTAACTACAAGATCCTATGGTTGGATGTGTCCAAATTTATTTTTTTGTAAATTTTGGTACTTGTCCTAAAAATGGTAATTTTGAAGTGTTTTGGGTGAAAACATAGTCAAGGACTTTAGAGGTTAATGTTGGCTTAAGCACTATCAAATATGAATCTTTTGAAGGTTGGATCTAACACCCTATTTTCTACATTGGCCTATAACAATGCCAAAAATGAGCTAGCCTTTAGTGCGTTCAGGTTGCATATTACAAACGGCAATGGTCATGGCTTTACAATAAGTAGAGTCATAGATGTGACAAGCGATAGTTGTTCATGATTTCACCCTCTTCACATGACCAAACATGACAAAGTAGTTCTCAAGGTTGCCACTTGGTTGCACTTGTTGTGTGAGATCAATTCCATTCCTAAGTCCATCTACAATCAACTTAAACAAATACTATACTTAGATAACAAATGTGGATTAAATTTTATTAAAAAACAAACCCCAATTTTTTTTTGCTAAATCTAGGACCAAACATCTAATTTATAAATAAATGTAATGATAGTTTGCCAAAAAACCAAAGAATCCAATAATAATTCACTAAATCATATATCAACTATAATTTGACCATCTACCACCAAGAATTTCTTTGATGGTTGAATAAAATAACTACCTTATTGACATTGAATGAGATTGAATATACTAAGATTAAAAGATTGAGAGGTTGTTTTAATAATGAAATCCATTGTCTGTTATAAATCCTGAAAGGGCATGGGAAAATTCAAAGATGAGAGCTTGACCACTCATAGTCAAAATGCAGGAATTATATACAATGTCAAACTTCAGACCTCATTTTGGCATAATGGAATGATTATTTTCAAAAAAGTTTGAACTGAAAAAAGGTGGTAAATCAATTCCAATTTCATCTCCAAAAATCCATTTGTAATTTTGAGTTTTTAAAAGAAAGTTGTAGACAATTTTCAGAGAGGATGTTTGAAAATGTCAAAGAAATTATCCCTTCCAACCCCTCTCTAAATTTTGTCCATAACTTTTGATCTAAGTCTTAAAATCTCAAATGGATTTTTAGAGACAAAATTTGACTTGCTTTACCAATTTTTTTTAGTTAAAAGTTTTTCAGAAAAAATTATCTACTATGCCAAAATGAGGTCCAAAGTTCTATATTGAATATAATTTCTACTTTTAACTAGGTATGAGTGGTTGAGCCCCTAGTAATCCTAATTTACATATCCCACATGGGTTGTTTTACCTTGTACCACTCCAATTGTATAAAGAGTTTGTCTTCTCTCCAACATGCATTCAAAATTAGTGGCTTCTTAATCTAGGTGTGCAGAACTTGAATTTTGTTGGGACAACCTAATGCACAGCTGTTAATGGCCACGGTTTTGGAAATTCAAATTTTCTTGCAACATATGCAAGAATTTGGTCAAACGTTTAAATTTTTTGGGCCTTCCTAAACCCCCAGCCGTTAACGACTACGATTTTAGGGACTTAAATTTGTTGAAGCGCATGCCATAATTTGGTCAAATGCTGAAATTTTTTGGGCCTTCATAGACCCCCAACCATTAACGGTCACGCTTTTGGAGATTGAAATTTGCTTGCAATATATGCAAGAATTTTGGTCAAATGCTGAAATTTTTTGGGCCTTTCTAAACCCCCAAGCGTTAACGGCTACGGTTTTAGGGACTTAAATTTATTGCAGCGTATGCAAGAATTTGGTCAAATGCTGAAATTTTTTGGTCCTTTCTAGACCCCCAACCATTAACGGCTACGATTTTAGGGACTCAAATTTACTGGAGCATATGCAAGAATTTGGTCAAATGCTGAATTTTTTTGGACCTTCCTAGGCCCCTAGCTGTTAACGGCCACACTCTTGGAGAGTCAAATTTGCTTGCAACATATGCAAGAATTTTGGTTAAATGCTGAAATTTTTGGGGCCTTCCTAGACCCCTAGCCGTTAACGGCCACGCTCTTGGAGATTCAAATTTGCTTGCAACATATGCAAGAATTTTGGTTAAATGCTGAAATTTTTTTTACCTTCCTAGACCCCCAGCCATTAGTGGCTACGAGTTTAGGAACTCAAATTTATTGCAGCGAATGCAAGAATTTTGGTCAAATGCTGAAATTTTTTGGGCCTTCCTAGATCCCAAGCCATTAACGGCTACAATTTTAGGGACTTAAATTTATTGTAGTGTACGCCAAAATTTGGTCAAATACAAAAAAATTTGGGGCCTTCCTAGCCCCCCAGCCGTTAATGGCCACGCTTTAGAAGATTGAATTTTGCTTGCAATATATGCTAGAATTTGGTCAAATGCTGGAAATTTTTTGCCTTCCGAGTGCATAGCCGTTAATGGCCATGGTTTTGGGAATTCAAATTTGCTTACAACATATGCAAGAATTTGGTCAAATGCTGAAATTTTTGGGCCTTTCTAATACACAACCATTAACGTCTACTATGTTGAATTACATGATGTACAATACATATACACAATCTAGAATTTTTTTAATCTTGATTTAAATGTCATTTCAAAAATGTTGATACAAGGAGATCCACAAGCACAAAGATTAGATGCTATACTTCAATCTCTTTCTGAAGATCAATTGGACTTACACTTGCATGGCTTTTTAAAGAAGGAAGTTATGAACACTTCTTCTCGTCTTGAGTAGTTGAGGTATCAACCAAGGGCAAAATCAAAAATCAATATTCCTTTGTGCTATATGATTTCTTTTTTAGGTGTCACGCCTATGCTGCAAAATGATGCCATGAATCTAGCTGCACATTTTGTTACTTATAGTTACATGGAATGAAATGGAATTTTCTATATGACCTTGGAGAATAATGAGGGGAATATATTAGATGTCATGGATGATATTATTAAGTTGTAGAGTGCCAATTAGATGGGGGTAAATGGTACATTTGAGAAAAAATTGAAAATTATGAAGATCTCAAAGTTTTTTTAGGCTAGATGTTTATGGTGTAGGATGACAACTATTGTTGCAAGAATGATTGCCTATTATCAATCATGATTATGTAGACACTTCATGTGGCATTATGCTACTAAAAGTATTGTTCTAGAGATCATTTAGAGATCAAGGAATACATTGCAACTATGTTGGCAGTATGACATATAGTCAATTGATAATCCTTTATATTTCATTATCATTTTTTAATTTCATTTCACTTCTTAGTCTAAAACTTGCTTGGTTTAGACCATTACAATTGTTACTATTGTACTTTTTTTGGTTTGATGTTCACTTCACATATTTAACACAATAAATTTTGTTTTGCCAAGAGAAACTAGAATTCTCATATCTTCATAAATCTTGTTCACAAGCTTCATCACATTCAAAGTATTGTTAGGCAACCACTCTCATATTTTAGAAAATTTGTCTCCAAAGAAGATCTTGCTATAGTTGGAGTGAGGCAAAAATCAAATCAAAAAAATTTACTCTGACTATTTAGGCTTTAAATATAATTTTATACCAGATTCATTTTTAAAGTTTTATTTTTCATTTTCAATTTTTTTCAATTTTTTGGTCTTCCCTTTATTCTTGTTGTTAATTTGAATTAATAATATGTTGTCTACTAGGCATTTTAACATTTGTCATCATATGCGATTTTCCTTATTCTTATACGTCACTTAATTCATCAACAAGAATTGGAAGACGCTCCTACTGTAGCTCAAATTTTTTTATGAGAAGTACTACAATCCAACATATTAGACTTCAAGTGCATTTGATGAATGGGTCTCCAAAATTCTTGACAAGGTGAAGGTAGCTTCTCATTCAAAATTGAAGAAGTAGCTCCCCATTGAACATCCTAAGACCTAAGTACATCACAATTTTCTTAGAGCAAGTGAAGTGTCACTATAAAATTTATGATGAAAGTCCAAAGATTCCCTTGAATCATCTTTGGATGTTGGCAACTTCAGTAATGAATACTTCTATAAAGATCAAGTGGCTAGAGAGGTGGAATAAGTCTCCTACTCATTGTGAGACTTTCGAATTTCCAAAAGCAAAATTCAATGATATAGACTTTTTTGAGTAGCTTCATAAAGCTACATGGTGGGTTCATGTGAGTACTTGTCTCTTTTTATTGTTTAACTAGTATTATTTCTTCGAAACTTTTTATTCAATCATTACATTCTTCTAATTTAAATTTTGTATGGTAGTCAGCTATCAAGACAAATTTTTTTTGATGCTATAGTGGTTAATCTAGGCATGTCTATTAACTATCTTTTAGATGGATGGTATGGATCTTTTGTCCACTATTTTTTTATTATGTAGAGACAATGTTCATAGTGTTGTGGGATACTTCATTCTTTCATAAATCATGAGCCTTGAATCACACTCTACTATTGAACTTTATAAAATTCCACAAAGCAAAGTTTAATTTGAAATTCAATGAAATTAATACCATTAGATTCATTATGTATACTATTTTTTAGAAATTATTATTATATTTAGAATTTGTTTTTTAAAAAGACAATTATAAAAAAAAGGCATTGATTAGAAAAATGGTTATTTAGGTCATTTATGGTTCATACATTTATTTTGTGCTTAATATATTATTTTAAATATTTCATGTCCAAGATATTTTTGTTTTTATTTTCAAATATAGTTATAAACATAAAATAAAATAAAATAGGTGGACCATTTTCATCCTTTAAATTTACATGAAGGCCCATGATGAAGACTACATTTATCACTTAATTCTTCAAAAGTATTGTTCATGATTTAGTGCTTGTACTGTTTAGAGCCTTTGTTTATCACCAAATTATATTTAATATCTACAACCCACATTTGTTGCTCCATCAATTTTAGACTTCATAAATGTCACCCCTATGATGTATTGCAATTTTATATTTAGGAACTTCATAGTGAGACATGCTTATCCACTACTATTATCATCATGTATTTGCTTATAAATACTATATGTTTTAATTATACCTCAATTTGTAGTTCAATTTTTTTGTACAAAATCACATAGCGCCATATTCATTTGTTGTTCATTCAAACTGAAGATCCTTACATCTATTCCATGGTCATAGATTCCTAATGGATTCACAAACCCTAAATGGAGCAAAAAAAATGGAGGCTCACAGGCTCACAAGCTCACATATTAGCATCCCCGTTTTGGATTTGAGTGAGTATGCATTAAAAATTTATCTTTTTATAAAGACTTAGAACTCATGATTTGAAGTTAGGAAGAAAATGTTATGGGCTTAGAAATAGAGTGGTGTTGAGTTGTATTTGATTTGAAAAGACAAGACTTTGACAGGCTATAAAAGCCAACAAAGAAAGGGTTTGATTTGAAACTTAAAGAAGTTGTATAATTCTGTGTTAGCTTTCTAAGAAGCCATACAATTATAGGTTTGAGCTAACATGTAAGAATTATAGGCTTGGGAGTGAAGGGGTATTGAGTTGCCATTGAATTGAAGAGAGAAGAATTTGAGCGGCTATAAAAATTGGACGAGAGAAGATTTAAACTTGAAATTTTAAGGGCTTATAAAAATATGTGTAAGCTTTTCAAAAAGATAGCACACTCTTTGTTTGGAGTTTTGTGTCAACTTTGGCACTCATTTGAATTTCAGGTCTACTTTCCAAGGGTTTCAAGTGGCTTATATTTGACTTATACAACATTCATACAAGTTTATAGTATTTTATTTGACTTTTGTGACCTTACACAAGGCATATATAAATATTTATATGACTCCATATATATATATATATATATATATATATTTGTGTGTGTGTGTACGACTTGAATTATTGTACAATCTTGTACAAGTATGAAAATGATTCTTATGTTTCATATTTTTATGGAACATTATATTTTGTGTGTTTTATATGATAAATGTTTTACATCTATCTATATATGGAGTGCCTTCACTATACACTATTTTTTTTCACTTGATTGTTTGATCTATTAATGCTTTCACCCAAATTTAATTGCAACCAAAAACCCTGCATTTTTCCATAGCAGACCTTCTCTACCCGACATTGTGAGTGGAGAGACATGAGCCTGTGAGCCCTAAACTTAATTGTAAGTATGTACCTACAACTATTTGAAGGTATTTATAACATATGTACCTATGGCTTAAATTTTTTTTTAACATATGCATTTGAAGCTTAAGCGTGTCCTCCTATAATATAAACACCTATAACTATAGAAAGTGTCTACAATATAGATTCTATATTAATAGGCTAGCACTCTCCATGAAATTACGGGTGCATTGGAATGTGGATTGTTCTTGAAGCTCTAGTGATGAGCACAATTAATATTTTTGTATTCTATCTGTGTATATATATTCTAGTGTTGGTGGTTAGTTGGTTTATTTATGAAATTTGTATTTAATTGAATTTTGCAAGAACCTATCATTGTAGTAGGGAAATTTGATGAATTGTATATTGTGGATGTTGGCAAGAGTGTTGGCAAGGAGAACCAGAGAAAGTTGTGGTATGAATGTAGAGGATGTCAAAGCAAAATTTGTAGATGTAGCTTGTTATTGGTGGTATAAGTACATGGGTATAGCTAGTTGGGTACCATGTAATATAGGGGTTGATTTTCAAGATATTTATGTATTCATAAAGATGTGGCATCCTAAATTTTTGTATGTAAGTAGTAGAATTTGTATATGACTTGGACGATTTTATTATGTTGTTGAATTTGTAGAACTTTGATTCAAGGGTGATTATACAAAAATAACATATGGAGCTATGTGTCTAATTGATTGGTGTGGCTAACGTATGAATCTAACATTTAAATAGGGAGAATCACTATATTTATAGTGAAATAAGCAAGTTGAGGACATCTTATTCATCTCCAACAGTGAATATAAAATTTTTCAATGAGTTGAGGGAAGGATTTGTTGACAAGATTATATTCATCTACCTTGATTTACATTCAATCACCTCTATTCTTAGTAGGACCTTTTTTTGGGACATGTGTGATGTGTCCTCCCTGTTGGCTTCACTGTAGAGGCCAGCTTTTGAAGGGACGAAGCTAGAGAGGTCAGATTTCTAATAGTCTAGCAAAATTTCACCAAAAAAAAGCCCTGATCCTTAGTATGTGTTTTTCTAGCTCTTTTTTGATAGTATGATTTTATTTTTAGATGAGATTGCATATGCATGAATCAAGTATTTTTGAAGCTATGAGATTGTATGAGAGTAAGTTCTATTGTATGACCGTTGTTGTATTTGAGTGTTTAAACATGGTATCAGAGTTGAGGTGAGAATTCCTTTCAAGTTGGTATATAGCAACATATTGTCTGTCTTTTGATGTAAGACCTGTCTTTTGAACGCATAGTCACTTTGTATTAACATTTGCATTAATTTGTTTGTTTTTGGTATGAACAACAATTGTTGATTTTTAATAAACTACCCCCTACCCCTATTTGTAATTTTCAGGGGAGTCCTCAGATACAAACCATATGGGATATATTGCTGAATCCGTATCCTTAAATCCATATCTGTATTTGTATCCCTGAATTTGTATCTGTATTTGTATCTGTATCCATATATTATATTTTGTATTCATATTCGTATTTGTATTTTGTATGCATATTTGTATTCGTACATGATTTTTGATAGTTATATTTGTATTCGTATTCATATTTTGTATTAAATTGGATCAACGGTGATCAAGAGGGGGGGACAATTTTTTTTATAAAAAATCGACGACTCTGGATTTTTTACAAAAGAAGTGTGTGTGTTAATTGAAAAAAAAAGGATGTTCGCATCTTTTGAGTGGATAGTCTATTACAATTGTTTGTATCATTTCTCCATTACAATCAACCAAGTATTTTTTAGTTTCAATAGTATAAGTGTACATCTTACTACAAAACAATATCAATAACCAAAGCCATGCTGAAAGACACTTTAGTCCTTGATAATCAAAGCTATCGGGATTGTCTAATTTCCATCTCTAGAAATATTTGATAACTTGTATAGCAAAGAAGGAGAAGCTTTTATCTCTATTGTCTCCATCTCCTAGCACCTCATCAAATGCTCCCGCAGATGCAAAAGAATCCATATAGTTAGATGAAGAAAAAGTGGAGCGCTTCATGTATATCATGAGTCTATCTATTAAACCGTCACTTTTGACACAACTAACCAAATATTAGGAACCTATATTTTTGTAGACTTCCTATACATGTCAGTCTTTTGAAGTTGATAATGATAGAAGTAAATTTAAGTTTAATAACCATCTTTTCTATTTCTTTTTCCTAAGAGTACCAGAGTTGAAAGTTATTTCTCTCAGTTTTGACAGACCCTGACGTAGCTGTCCGCTATAGGTGTAAAGATCAATGTTGTAGATCTAGTTCAAGTAGTGATGAAAGCATTGCTTGAAAGTCACGACTACTTTCTGCAAGACATTTACCAATATTGGACCAACTATGGTTAAGATTAATGTTGGTGGAAAGCCGTAGACAATCAAAGATTGGGACAAAAATTGCTATCGATTGCATCTCTTACTGATAAAGGTATCATAGCCTCTTTCAACGATAGAAAATGTTTCTTGTACAATTGAAGAAACAAGCAGATTATTGTAGAAGGATCACAAGACAAAAAAACTGATGGTTTATATCAACTAGCAATATTTAACATAGATACCACAATTAACGTAGGACAGAACAAGATTCAAAAGGCTTGTCTTTGGCATCATAGGCTTAAACACATTAGTTACAATTGACTTCATCAAATATTAGCAAAAGGTTTAGCAATGTGAATTCTATACATTCCAATCCATGGTTTAGTGACAGAAAATTGATTTTGTCTAAAAATGTTAGATACAAAGAATCAATTATACTATTAAGATCAACTCATTCTATACCTACATCTATTTTGATCCCCATACTATTAGGAGATAATCACTCACCTATGTACCATACTATTCAAAATAATCATGTCAAAACCTTAGGATTTGCCAATAGTAGACTATACAACTTCCACTAGAAGAAACCCAAATATTTCATGACGCATTTTTTGTGACATTCACCTATTTGTATGCTAATAACAATGACATCAAACATAACATCAAGATGTTAGTTGTAACATCAAATGTAACTTAAAAATAAGTGGACATTACAAAAAATGCATCAAGAAACACATGGGTTTCTTTAGTGTTCTCTAATGACAGAAACTACTCTAGACAACTCATCAATCCAACCCATCGCCAAAAGTCCATTAGCAATTGACCATCATCAATAACCTTTTAGAACTAGATAGATAGATCCAATCACCGAAAGTTCAATACCACTTACTTGCCGCATACAACCTTCTAGAAGTAGGTAGCCATCTATACACTCAAAAAACAGCTATGTGTTAATTTGCCTTAGAATCTCATAGTGCGAAACCATTCAAATCACAAGCTTACAAGCATATCATTGAACCTATTGGCCACAATCGTTTCTTTGGCATTATTGACAAATCTACAAAGCTCCAAACTTTGCCGAAGCAAATACCTAGCTAGGATGGCAAAAAGCAATGAGATCAGAGAAGGGTTTTCTATTTGAAAATCAAACACGGGATTTGTATAATCCACCTCTTGGCATTAAACCAATAACTGCCTAATGGATTTACAAGACAAAATTTGGCGCACATGGAAAACTTGCAGAATTGAAAGCTTGACTAGTAGTGGGGAGATTCCAACAAACAAAGGATATTGACTTCAATGAAGTCTTTGCCCTTGTTGCCAAGTGGATGGCAGTTAGTATGGTAATAGCATTGGCCGCAAGCATTAATTGGATTCTCATACACCATAATCTTATAACAGCTTTTCTCAATGATGATTTGAAAAAAGTTGTTTAAATAGAAATACTCAAGGGTTTCTAGGACTCTTCAATTGTAAACAAGGTATGCAAATGTCAAAAATCCTTGTATGGATTACGTCACCTCCCCTGAGCATGGTTTGATAAAATTAATGAATTCTTGATGGAACAAAGATTGTCTCATATAGAGGGGGATTATATTCTATTCTACATCACAAGTGATAAAGGAACTATCATCTTTATACAATTATACTCTATATTGATGATCTATTATTGATTGGATCAAATAATGATGGTACTTGCAAGCTATAAGAAAAAACTAATGAGCCACTTTGCTATGACAAACATGGATGACGTCTAGTACTACTTAGGGGTTGAATTCATCAGATCCAACTATGGCATCTTTCTATCCAGAGATCATATATGCAACTCAGATTCTTAAAGAATTTGACATGTAAGCTTGTACACCGGCCTCAGTTCCTATGGCCGAAGGTTTAAATCTTGACCCAGAAGAAGACTCTCCTAAAGTAGATATTATAAACTATCAGAGATTAATTGGCATATTAATCTACTTGATTAACACAAAGCTTAACTTAATGAAAGAGAGTTAAATCCTAGTATGCAAATAGGCTTCAACATCATTTTGAGGTCGAAAACTCTTAAATTTATCCCTTTTGAAACCTTTGAGCTCTCGCTTACAATAAATCCAACTGTTGTAAATACCAAGTCTGAAATCACAATGAACTGCATAGTATTTATATGTTTCATTGATTGGCACTAAATTGTTTGAATCCGCATGTTCCCTTGGTGTTACTAAAGAATGCTAAATCCCTTATTGTAAATTACAACAATTCTAAATCTGATACCTCGACCACGAGACGCCAATGCACCAATTCAAAGCTCGCTGAAACATCACCAATAGTACCTCCTACAAGATCACCTCAAGCTACAAAATTGACAAGTTCTTTGATGACCCCCCCCCGCCCCGACAAAGTAAAATATTTCAAGCAAAGAAAATCTTTGAAGAAGAGCAAACTGCCTGATTGCTAGATCATTGTTGAAGATCGACACCTTACAAAGACGATTAGTGCTCTCCTTTTTAGTTTATTATTTTCTCAATCTGTATAGCATCAAAATGTTGAATATAACTTAGATTTTAGGTTTTAGGCTTAACTCCACTAGAAGGAACCCATGTTTTTTTTTGACATGCCCAGTATTTTTATAACGGATTTTTTTAGACATCTATTTTGACATCTAGCTATTTTTATGTTGTTTATGATGTTCACTGGATTTTATTGTTGACATAAAAACAATTAGATGTCAAAATAGATGTTCAAAAAAATCCGTCATAAAAATACTGGGCATGTAAAAAAAACATAGGTTTCTTCTAGTGCTCAATGAGGGAGGGTGTTGACAAGATTTTGTTCATCCACCTTGATTTACATTCATCTGCTTGTGTCCTCAATATATGTATTCCTAGCTCTCTCTTGTTAATATGATTTTATTTTTAGGCGAGATTGCATATGTATGAGAATCAAGTAGCTTTGTAGTTATGAGATTATATGACAATTATTGTATTTGAGTGTTCAAATAGTATTCTTCCATGTGCATTTCTTCAACAAGTTGGGGGAATGCAAGTTCCCTATTGTAACTTCCCCTAATAATTGTTGATAAATGCTAGAGGGCTCTTTCTTGCTCTTCTAAAAAGAAGAGCCTTAAATAAAATATTTCTTGATAGATGCAATGAGAGTGATTTATGAGTTTAAACCAAAGGTATCTAAGGAGAGAATATCCCTTTTGGCCTGATTCTTAGGGAGAAGGAAATAGTTGGGTACTAGGGCTTTTTTTTTTGATGAAATTTCACCAGATATGTCAAATTCTGATCTCTCTAGGTTCATACCTCTAAAATTGGCTTGTGCAGTGAAGCCAACAAGGACAACACTAGTCCAAAAAAAACCTTGTTGGATATATAATGTTTTGAAAATTAAGAGTCATGCCACATAATTGTTTGACTGATGAAAATACATCCGCAATAAAAAATATCAATTGAACATATTTTCTAGCATTCAACATAAATTATTAAATTGGATCTAGTGGACAAGTGGCTAATGCACTTTGATATGCATTATTTGAAAATGGTATGAACAAATTATTAATGTTCAAAGAATTGTTTATAGATATACCAAAAATTGATCAATCCAATGTTCTCAACGTTTTCATGATTGGGTATTTTTTTTAAATGGATTCAAAATTATTAGAAATATTTTCCATTTGGAAGAAAGTGGGTCTTATAGACTATTTCTGTTTCTAGCATCCATCAAGAAAAGTTAAATATTTGACATAAAATATTTGGGTATAATATCTCATTGTTTGATTGTGTACATCTTGTACTATGGATATATGTAGGTTTTTATTTCATTTTTGATGCAAATGTAGGTGTTGATTTGAGGCAATGATGATCATGAATGCACAAACCTTAGAAATAATAATATAAAGTATTTGCACCTATGATTATCATTCACTTTTGAAGAATTTATTGACAAGGATGGTGTTATGGTATTGTATAGAAATCACATATTTTCTACAAGTTATAAAATTCTCAGATTCTTTTGTAAAGATTTGAAATTACTATAAACTATTTGAAGGAAAAAAAGATCATATCAAGTACGGAGTACAAAATATGCTAAAAAAATTTGAAATTCTTGACATGGGTGTAGAAAATCATAGTGTAAATCATATTTCCATAATATTCTATATATATACTGTAAAACTTGGTTACAAGATCTCAACTTCAAATTGTATTATAATAGTCAATTACTTTCAAAGATTTTTCCAAATTTTCAAGCTACAATAGATTTGGGAAGCATATTTTCTTTAGTTTTATATCCAAAGCAATAGATTCATTTTAAAGTTCAAAATCAAGTTTTTAGAACAAAAGACAATGATTAAAAAATACTCATAGATATTTTGTTTTTTGAAACAAAACCTTTTAAAAAGTCGATATGACTTGAATTTAATTCAATTTTGCATGTGGACCACTAATAATACCATGCACAAAAGCTAGATGATTGTCATCCATTTTTCTTATGAATAGGAATTGATTGATGGCATATTGGCATTAATAAACCACTGTTTGACCATTCATGAGCCATTTTGGGGCTTTGACAATCTTACAAAGCTAAAGAGAACTTACCAATTCTTTTTCTACTTGTAACTAGCTACATCAACAATCCCTATATGCATGGGAGAGGTGGCAATCCTTTACTACATGCAAGTTTCAAAATTTATTATCACCACACCATTGTAATTCAATTTATACAAGTTCTGAAAATCAACACACTTGACAATGCAATTTTGAGAATTAGAATCTAACTATGACTTCAATTTGAATATAATTGCAAGGGATATTTTTCAATTTTTTTGTCTATTGGATTTGATTTAGGGATAAATCTAAACCTAATCAATAATGTTACAAACGATGGTGGAAGAATTGAATGACAAAGAAAGAATTATAAAAAATGAAAAAAATAGAGTATCTCTATTTGTAACAACCTATAAATCTACAAGAAGCTCTATCCCTACAACACTAGCTTGATTTTCAAGTAAAATCTTATTCAAACTTTTTAGTGAAATCCAATTTAGATTTCCTCACAATCTATGTCATATAGCTTCTATCAATGCAAATGCAAAGCCTCCATCCAAAGCCAATAATGATTCTTCAAGTGAGTCATTTGTTTAAGTGCTGGAAATATTCATCGGTACACACATTGATGTAAATTTTTTGCCCTTTAGGCATGTTGCTCTTGTGACAATTGTATGTAAGATAGAGACACTGATTTCTAGTATTCTTAACTCTTCTTTTTTTTCCTATTTTTTTCATAATTTACCACAATAGGAAATACTTGACAAATCCATAACTATCACTTTGATGGATTTGGTAAAAAATTAATCCAAATTTATTTTACTCTTGTCGCAAGGCGGGTCCTAAGGGAGGCAGGTTTTAATTTGCAATATGATAGTATGCTCTAAAAGTGCCCATCTTCTTCAAATTGTCTCTATTTTTAGGTGGAAAATGAAGATGGAGTGATCCTTGAATTAATGGACCACTTTAGCAATTGAATGCATTAAAGAAAAATTGTTTTTCTATTGCAAGAGACAATCATTGTCTTTGATTTCCGCACATCTCTTTACAAATTGCAAGTGGACGGATATTGGAAGACCTATGGTCACAAATAGGTGCCTATGCCCAGAATCTTTGAAAATTTATAAGTAATTCAAAAATGCTTGAGAAAATACAAAACCACTTGTGTCAGGTTTTACATCTATTTTTCTTTCTCTGAAAAATGATCTAAAAATATTTTAGTCCCCGGAAGCCTGTGAAAAGGGCGGACCAGCCCTTAACCCTAGACCGCCCAAGAGGACAAAAAGTGTCCTCACATAGTTTAAAGTTAAGTTCAAAGTACTGTAACTTTTCCATCCGATGTCCAAATTCAATAAAACTTGTTGGTAAAGTTGCGCCTTTTCTTCTAGTTTGTGTGGTAAAATTTTCAGATCAATCCAAGAGTTAATGATTTTCTGGAAGCCAATCAAAGTTCACAGGCTCAATTTGATTCACCAAAGTGCACTTCATGGCTGCAACTTCGGGGTCTTGTATCTCCTTCATCCCATGTTCGATTTCAATAAAATTTGTTGGGTTGTGTTTTCCTTGAATTCTAGTTATTGTGGTGAAATTTTCATGTCAATCCAAGTTGTTTTGAATGTTTGGGAGCAATTCTAAATTCTAAATCCCGCCATTTATGGACTGTAGTGAATTTTGGCGGCTTGTATCTTCTTCATAAAATGTCCGTTTTCAATAAATAAAAAATTGCAAAATTTGTGCATACTAGTCTAGTTTGTGTGGCTAAATTTTCATATCAATCCAAGAATTTATGAATGACTAAGAAGCATTTTAGTAGAAGGAGGTTTAGCCCAGGATGTGTTTTTTGCAACTTTTCTTGCCTATTTTTGACATTTGCAAGCCATTTTGCAAACACATTGAGTCGATTGAATGATATTTTTTTTCACCAATGTGTTTGTATCCTGGTTTTGAATCACTTTGTAGTTTCAAGTTTTTTCATTTGATTAGGTTTAGAAATCAAATTTGGCCTCTAAATGTGTTTTTAGGAAAATTTCAGCATTCTTTTTCAACACTAAAACATTATAATCTTGCAATCTACACGGTCAAATGACTTCAAATTTGATCCATGACATCTACAACATGTGTACTGCATGATTGTACGGTTAAGATCTTTATTACGTAGTCACATTTAGATTTATAGCACTTCAAAAGCTAGGATATTTTTTACCCAAAACGGCCATGGACGGTCTAGGGTTAAATGGTCGCTTTTAGAGCATACTACCTTACATCGTAAAAACAAATACTCTGACCTGGATCGACCAATCTTTCAGTTGCCACTTGGCCAACTCCAACAATGAAAAAATCCCTCAGGACGACCACCCCGCCCTCGGGCACACGAAAAAAATCCTCTACGGGCAGCTGAAGCCCGTGCAAAACCCACACCGGATAAGGCACCCGGATTGCGGGCTCTCGTCGTCCTCCTCGTGGGATCTCCATCCCCTGCATAACAGATTTCACAATTTTGCAATTTGGGTACCGATCTTCACCCGAATCCATCTCCTTTGCCTCTATAATTCCATCATCCACCTCCTCATTCCTTAGAAATTCTCACCTCACCATGGCGACTTCGCTGGCGAGTTCCAGCGCGCATTCCTTGCTGCAGCAAGGCGTCAGCTATGGCGGAAAGGCGAGCTCTAGCTCGCAAGCCGTGTCAATGTGTAGTGGCTTGAACGGCGTCGCGGGAACGAAACTCGTCGCCCGGAAAGGGGTGCAGAGGAGGCGAGGGGGATCCTCGTTTGCTGTTACGAGGGCGAGCGTGGCGGAAGCCGCGAGCGCGGAAGTTGAGATGAGCGCCGAGCAGCAGGAGCTTCTGCAGAAGAGGAAGGCGATCATGCAAGCGGAGGAGCAGTCGTCGGGGTTCGTGGTGTCGGAGGTGGAGACCACGGGACACCAGGACTGGCACCCGGCTAAGGTGTTGGCCGTGCGCGACGTCGCGGCCGGCGTGCGCTGCGTCACGCTGGAAACAGAAGTGTCGCGAGAGGTAAACGAGCATCACTCTCCCTTCCGAAATCACAACCTTTTGCAACAGTTTGCAATTTTCGCAATTTTTTAAATTCTTTGCGATTTTTCCACTGCTTTGTGATTTTTTCAATTTTTTGTGACCGCAACCCTCCCTTCTGAGACAACAAGGTTTTGCAAAGTCTTTTGCCATTTTTTGCATTATCTTGCGATTTTGGGAGTTTTTTTTCAATTTTTTGGAGCTTTCAGTCTTCTTTTCTTGTGTGTTTTTTGGTGATTTTTGTAATTTTTGTGATTTGGGGGGTTTGTTATGTTTAGGAGAGTGAATTGATCACAATGGCGCTGTTTTGTTTTCACGAATTATGCGACATTGGTGGTGGTGGTTGTCAATGGTGAGGTTGGGTTGGACCATAGGAACTTATTAGGGTTTGGATAATCTTTGAACGTGTGCTTGGCTTTGTGGCGCAGCTAGTGGCGCTGGAGAGTGCGTACACGAGTCCTGGGAACGTGGCGCAGCTGCGCCTGAACGGGCAGGAAGTGAAGGCCGTCCCTTCGAGTCGTCCGTTTTCGATGAAGATCAATATGCCGGTGCTGTACAAGCTCCGAGGCGACATTCCTGCGGGGACCATGAAATTGCCCCAATTTTCTTTGTCCGTGAAGACTCCCATTGAGCTTCACGTCGATGAGGCCACGAATGCTGAGCTTTACGCCGTTACTGAAGGTGAGTGTGCAGCCGAATGTTTCCTGTTTGCTTCCCATTCCTTTCCTTGTCTAGCTTTCATGTTTGCATGTCCTGAAAATTTCTACTCCCCTTATATAGGTTGGGCTGTATTGCTGGGAGCTTGACGTAGAATGGGATGGACATGAGCAGGACAAGAGTTGGAAGTCGGCCCTTACGTGCAAGACTCGGGACTGGACTTGAGACCGATTTTGACGCTGGCTCGGTTTCCGACGATCGTGTTCTTCGCCAGGGGTCGCGGCGTGGCCGTGGCGCGCGCCATCGTCGAAGCCACGGACGGTGACATTGGGAGCATGAATTTGACATTCAGGGACGAAGTGCGCCTTTTCTGCTCCGCCTCCAAGCCCTCAGAGCTCGCCTACCAGGTTACATGCCACTCCATCCACTGTCTCCCTGTCTCCAGTTCAATTTGTAAGGCAGAGGACACTCTTTAAGCATTTTAGCAAAATACCTGTACTGCAATCGTGCCAACATTTGCAACAACGACACCCCGTTGCAATAGAAAACTTAGTATTGTTAATTAGTACTGTCTCACTGTCTCTACGTCAACTTGTAAGGGTCAATGTGGTTGGCAGAGGACACTCTTTAAACATCTTAGCCAAATACTAGTAGCACTACTGTTGCAACATCTGCAACAAAAACACCCCGTTGCATAACTTAGTGTGTTCTTTAGCTTGCCAGAACTGGATTTTAAACTGAATAGTACTACAAAGTTTGGATGGAAATTTGTAAGGATTAAAACGTGACCATCTGAGTATTATTCCCCGAGTCATGTTTACACCCAACTTACTACTTGAAGGCTAACCACGTGCACTGAAAGAGATGACTTGCTCTTGGTAACCGGGGTCAGTTCATAGGAGACCGTTTCAATCTTTTGACACCCAGTTTGTTTCTCACGATTGGTTGCATCGTTCCAGGATAAGTATTCTGACTGGGAGTCCAAGAACATCAAGGTGCGCCCCACTGTGGACGACGCTGCAGGTGAAGACTGGCAAGGCAATGTGGGGTCGTTCACTTCCGTGTGGGACGAAGACGACCTCGAGTACGACCCTTTCACAACTGGAGCTGTGGTGTGCGTGGAGAAGGAATCCAGGCCAGAGGTGATGGAGCTTCTGGAGGAAGCGGGCATCCCCAAGGAGCAAATTGTCTCATGGGAGTTTTAATTAATTAAGGATCATGCTTTCCCTTTGATCAATTGGTCGCAATTAAGGAATATGATTCTGTGAAAATCCTGAATGGTATAAGCTGCGGCATAAGCTGCTGCTGCAGGATAGGAGGCCCTTTTAAGAAACACACTTGGTTTTGTGGACAGTTTTGCCTGCTACGGTATGATTTGAGAGAGAAGGAATGCTGTGGGGTTCGAGCCGAGCTTGCTGACTCTCAACATCTATAAGCTTAGACCATCGCACTAGGAAATTTGTATTGAAATTTGTACTAAATCTGGCTGATGCCACTGCTTTCTGTATGGATGACGAAATTAATCAATCAATCTGCATTACGTGATTGGGGTTTTCCTGTTTCTCTTTCTTGCTTTGACGTTGTTGGAATATTTCTCTCTTTGCATTTTACCATTGCTGGTGAACAGGATCAGATCTCTGGACAGATTTTCTATGTTCTAAGGAATTTTCTGTTTTGATCCTTTTCCAATCTGATACGACGTGGATAAAATGTAAAATATTGAAGAATTGTAGGCTGAAGAATTTGAAATACAACTTTGTTGTGGAGTTGAGGCCTCGGTTAGGCCTTGGGAAATGACGTCACTTTCCTGGCTCAACAGTTTGTTGGCTCTGGGCCAAAGTGGACAAGAGCTAATTCTATAGTGAATTTGAGGATATTGGAGTAGATTGATACGGTACTTAAAAAGCGAGCATTTGGTACAGGGAGCTGGTACCTCTCATAGCATAGTTGCTTATTATTATTACAAGTGCACTAATCTACTCCACTTTGAAATGATAGGGTGTTGAAAATTGGTAATTTCAGTCTTCAATTAGGGTCAGGAATTGGGAATCCCTTCACGATTTATAGGCTCTTGTTGTAGGTTGTATTGTTGAGAAAGCCTTGATTACATGCATTCCTGTCAAATTGAGTTGATTTCTCCCTAAATAGAGGTCTTGAATCCACTCACAACAAACCATTTTCATCATTTTCAGAGACCCCAGAAGTTCCGTCTTGGAAACAGTAAGGGTATATATTAAGACCGGCATGAGAACCTTGAGCATTTGATTGAATGAAAAAGCAAGATGTTGATTTCTGTATCCTTTGCATTTCAACTGACAAAGGTGCATTTGGAAGAGAAATGAGTATTTCACCCCAACATCTGTACAATGTAAAGGACATTGGCGAAAAACAACAGGCCAAGGCGATGTTGTATTTCAAAGAACCAACAACTTCACTAATGATCAGTTGTAGATGGTTTCAATTATTCTGCAGATAGTCAAACGCGCAAGGAAGCATAACGGAATCTTCATCCACACATGTCAAAGCTCAAATACAAACAAGGCAAACACCCTCGCTGATCTAAGACTTTTGTGAGAACTTTCAATCCACAATCATCAATGGACATGATGGGAACGGGTACTCGCTTGATATCCCTTCAAGACATGATTTACGATGTCTGATACGCCGATCTTGTGTTTCACCTGCAGATTGAAAATGTGTGCAGAAGATTTTAGTGTTTAAAAGGGTAGAGAGAACCCGATCTCGTCTTCTATACTGACCTGTCACCGACAACTCGTCTACGGTATTCATACACGGTTGGATTTAACAGCAAGTGCTGTAAACATGACTTGAGTAAATGCCTCTGGTCTCTGATCTATTAATGGAAATGGGGTTCTCTACTGTTCACTTTTAGTGATGAACAAATTTCCACCTGGATGATTGCATCAGAAATTCAAACATTGTGTTCAGAAATTGATCTCAAACTGAGCTCTCTGAGCTCTTTAGTGATCTCCCAATTAGATGGAGATGCTTTTAAGTGGCACAAACAGTATCCTCTAACTTACTACCCACAGACTTTAGTAGTCATAGTGCTTCAAACCATATAAATGACAGACGGAAAATCAATCTCAGAAAGAAGTCGAAAATAATATGATATGCAAGTTTCATGGTTCTGGAGGTACCTGCGCGAAGACAAAGGGACCACCATCACGCATCCGCAGTGAGTCGCGTTCCATGACCTTCAAGTCAGCTCCAATCGCCTCTGCCAGATCGGTCTTGTTGATAACCTGCAGCAGAGCCAACGCAAAGGGTCAACTGTTGTGTTTGAACTACCTGGACCGAGAATCTTGCTGCGCCCCATAGATCAATCACATTAACACGGAACCCATTTCATCATGAACAAGTGAAAGAAAATCACAACTGCCCCTGATACACGAAAATGACAGTCTTTGCCTTCTGACGATGATGGTTTTCACAGTTACATACTTGATTCTCAAATCTCTTGAAAATCACGGAGTAATTTAACTGACAGTAGATTTCAAGGTACTGTAGTGAGAATCCAAGTACTCTGTTTGCTCTGTAGTAACCAAAAACTTTTCAAGAATCACTAGCATAATCTGGTTATTTACTCGTAGCATTCTATACTACTGTAATTAAAGTCCCCCAATTGAAATCTGATGCACATGTGCAGTCAATGTGAAAAGAGTGGAAAGTAACATATGTCGAGCTATCTCCCAAGATACCGTCCCTCCAAAGTGACGTTGAGAGCATATCTGGGCATAAGTGCAAGCATATTTACCACTCCACTATTTTAAGCAAGGGCATTTCAAGTCGATGAAGGACGTCGAGTAATACAGTGAGTTTCAGCTCTTCCTTTGGCATGGTATTAGGAGTTTCATCAAGTGTTCGGATGCCTATTGCAGTGTCCTTGCAATCGGAAAATTGTATGAAAATCTTACAAGGAGATCTGCTTGAGTGATGCCTGGGCCGCCCTTCCGAGGAATCTTGTCCCCACCAGACACATCGATGATGTAAATGATGTAGTCTGCCAGCTCTCGGCTGAAGTTTGCTGCCAGATTGTCTACAAAATGTTTCACAAACTCAACCATCAATCGTCTCGTTCTATTAAACGAAATTCAAGCACAATTCCATTCCAATTTGAACAAAACAATTTCGACTGGAGGATCCGGTGGAGAATATCCAACATACTATAAAATTCGTCATCCAAGCCCTGATGCTTTTGAGACCCCACAGATGAAGACAACCGACCACAGCTTCAAGGTACTCTTCAAAGATCCTCATAAATCACAACCCTACAGAGCAGAGTGATTAGGGTTTGTGATCAAGTTCAAATGGCCACTAAGTCAGGGTCTAATAAAAACTTACAAAAGTGGGTCACCCTAGGGTTGATCACATTGACCTTTGGGTTCTGAAAACACAGTAAGGTCTTCTATATTTCAAATACAACTTTGTCCCGTTCAATACCCTATAGGACGCTAGGTCTGTACAGCAGGTCTCTTCATACTACTCTCGTCCCACCATTTCAATACGTCTAGATTAGGAAATGCTCACAACTCCACAAAAATTACAACAAAAACTGTAGTTACTGTAAGTTCGAAAGTACTGGACCACAAACATATCGTGAGTTGCAGAACCATTAAATTACAAGATTTCTTCCTACAATTTATTTGTAGTGGGAAAGTAAATTCCTTGTAATTAGTGGTATCCGCAGGAATTACAACTTCTGGTGTAACATTACAAAAACAGAGAGAAAGGAGAGACAGAAATGCCTTTTACCTCCCCCAGACTCGCACAACAAAATATCCGCTTTGAAAGTCTGTGAAAGCTCCTCCAGGGGTCCCAAATTTATGCTGATGTCCTCTCGGATCGCTGCATGTGGGCACCCACCAGTCTGCACGGCACAAATCCGCTCCGGAGCAAGCGCTCCATGCTTCACCAAGAACTCTCCGTCTTCTTCAGTGAAGATATCGTTCGTGACCTGCTCACAGGAAAGAATACATGTTCAAAGTAGAAAAACCAAGAGTTCAGGCAGCAGTGTATATCAGAACTTCCAACCAAACGTAATAATTGACGAATTAGAGACCTAAGAAAAAGGGGGTAGAACGTACAGCAGCAATGCTATACTTGTCACGCAAGGCTTCGCATAGAGCCAACATTAAAGCTGTCTTCCTGTAGAGACCAACGCAAAGCGTTCAATATGGAAAGTATACGCAGATACTCTGTTGCACCCAATGTGACAATCCACTGCCAAATAGACAACAGTCACCAGATATTTTAACAAAGGCCCTAACACAAGCTTATTCCATTGTGGATTAAAGCCAAAAGCAGGATTCTCAGAATGGTTCTCAAACTTTTCGAAATCATCATATGGAGAAAGTCTACCTATGGTTACACTAATCATATAAAGGTCTCCGTATCATATCAAAGGAAAACCTCCATAGGAATCATAAGGAAGATTCTCTTCGTCGTATATTCTAAATGTTGCTAGAAATTCTCTTTCAAGCTCTAAAGCCACACACGCACACGCGCACACACACACACACACGATTGGCAATGGAGACCCATACCCGGTGCCCACTGGCCCGCCAATGCCCACCGTAAACGCCCGCTCCGTGAAGTCTCGCGTCGAAAGGGGTTGCGCCCGTCGGCTGAAAAAACCCGGAGACTCCAGAGGCTCATGTGTGTGGGGAGCTAATCCATCATGCGAATGATACACCTTTCCATCCGCGGCAGTGAACTCGGGCTGGACCCTATCCCATCCCCTCCACCATCAGAACTCAAATCCAGCCAAAGCAAACTCGGGAAGAAAGAAGATCCAAAGAGATGAGAATGGAAAAAGACATAATCACTCGTACCCTAATTTCAATGGAGAAGAGTGCTTACGGATGCGCATGGATGTGGCCGTGGTCGTGGTCGTGGTGGTCATGCGAGTGATCGTGGCTATGACCGTGGTCATGGTCGTGAGCGTGAGTTTGCTCCATAGCTCCTAACCTTCACCTGCACTTACAGCTACCCAATTGCAGAGCAATCCTTGGCTTCGAGAATCCGCACCCTTTCAAGTGAGAAATGGCACTGAAGGATTTGTTTGTAGGGGCTGCTCACTCTCCTCAACTGGTGCTCGCTCTGTGAAGTCTCGATTCGCGATTGCTATTTCTGGTGTAACAATACAAAAAGAGAGAAGGGAGAGACAGAAGTTCCTTTTCCCTCTCCCCCGGACTCGCACAACAAAATATCCGCTTTGAAAGCGTCACTGTGAAAGCTCCTACAGGGATTCTGTCGAATTGGTGCAACAGCTACGTGAAGCTCCTGAACGACGTGGTCTGCGGAGCCCGTCTAATCCGGCGTGTCTTCGTTCTATGGTTCTCCTGCGGGAGGAGCAAACTACTCGGCCGCGTTCAAGGCGCGACTGCAAAGGGAAGGAAGGGAGAAGCTGGACAGGCTGCAAGGAATGGGGCAAGGGGAGCAACTGATCTTCACTGGCGCTTTTGTTTAACCCATAAACGACGCTGCAGCCTAACATGTGTCCGATGGATGAGAATGACAGAGAATCCGTGGATGATAATGACAGAGAATCTGTTGATGACAACGACAGAGAATCCTTCAACACTCAGTATCCAATGGATGGCAATGACAGAGAATCCTTCAATATAATATTAAGAGAAGTGCAGATGTTCATTCTTGGAATTTTGTGTGAAAAGGAGAGGTCTTGCAGAGTAGTTTGACCTTCAATAGATGCTTCTGGTCTTTTTAACCCTTAATCCCTAAAGGACCGTTTGTCCCCTTGGAGGACAATATGGGTCCGGGTAGGTTCCTATTGTCTCAATTTGAAGTGAGTTTTTTTGAGATTTTTTGAGGTTGCATAGTTTTGAGAGAGCTTCCTGGATATATAATTTTTGTTTCAGAAAAAAAATTTGTCCAACTTTGAATGCTAATATCTTCCAATCCGTACGATCAAATTTGATGAAATTTTTACTACATGATCTCAGACAAGTTAAGTACAAGATCTTACAATTAAATTCCCCCCAAAATTATTTTTTGGTTTCCTTGAGTAAATGCAATAAAAGTGGTGGTTTTGAGTGGTTTTTGACAGAAAACACACTCGGGGCTTTAGGGGGTAAAGAATATTTTATGACTAGGCTTGGTCAAACTTCATTAGATACAACATGCATTTCTAAAAATATTTTCTTTACATGTAGTAATATATATCTAAAATATAATCTCATTTTTTTAATAATTAGAAATATCAAAACAATTTTTATGTAATTTTTTTATAAAAATCATAGTAATTACAAAATTGCTTTAAATAGTACAATTTTTTTAAGATAAATGAAAATAATAGTGATAAAGATCATAGTGTAATTAAGTGGTACTTCTTAAGCTTACATTAAGAGAAATTCAATAGAAAAAGTTAGTAAAAGGTAGATTTTGAGCTTTCTAGATGCTATCTTCAAAGTGTCTCCAAAACTACAATTTTAACAATTTTGGGGGAAAAAAATGATGTAAGAAGTGGAATGTTGGAGCTATATTTTTTTAGTTAAGCTTTAAAACATTTAAAATCAAGAACTATGTGAAAATTCAAGTTTTGACTTTCAAAATGCCTCTTGAAGCTTGCAATGTCTTTTAAGGATTAAGCAAATGATTCACACGGTACCCAAAAGGATGATTTTCAAAGTTATCAAAGTTCTAAGGTTAATTCTTAACATATGAGACACTAATTAATTAAATGAACCTACTTGTTTAGATAATTAGTTCTTTATCCTATGTGAAGGTGCATGGTTGCTAGCATGTGAGCTTAGGATCTTGAGCCCATGAATCTAGGGGCCTAGGCTTTTATATTATAAGTACCTACATTATAGGTACCTTCCATAATTATAAAATATTTCTATGATAAAGTGTCTATGTTGTAGGTACTTATGTTTTAAGCACCTTCCATAATTATAGGATGTTCATATTATAGGTGTTCAATTATATTATGGGTGTCTATGTTGTAGGTATCTATATTATAAATACCTTCAATAGTTGTAGAGTATGAACCTACACCTAGGTTCAAGGTTCGTAGGCTCACATTTCTACCCTCACATGCTAGCATCGTTGTGTGAAGGAGCAAACCTAAATTAAACATTTTTGGAATGTCTAGTTTTTTAAAATATTACAAGAGAATTGTCCAAAACGTTGCAGAAAATTTTCATCCATATGGCCTAATTTTTTGAATATTTCAAAATTTTATAAAAAACTACAAAAATTATCATTTTCAAGTTTGAACTTTAAAGCTATCATTATCATGATCAATTTGATAATTGGAGTAACAAAGTACAATCATAAACTTTAATCTATAATAAAATATGGAAGCCACCAAAAGAAATAAAAACTTAGACCCCGGAATGCCAGAACCTGAACACAAGTAGTTACTACCGAACCCTCTCACGTGTGAAAATAAAAGTATTTTGACACTTCAATGTCGAATCAAACCTTCACATATGGTATTTGTGTTCATTCATTAGTGCAAGTAGGGTAGAACTACCCATTACCACCCTGATTTGCAATCTAACTATATTGGGCCCAACTCTAGGAAAGACACATATTTTTTAGAGGTGTGCTTTTGTTTCAAGAATCAAACCCAAGTGGAATTATAATTTTTTGATAAAAATTGTAATTTCTGTTTCTGAAGTGAAATTGCACAACCGCTACTAGATTGGATTCATAAACGTCTTCTTACAACTCAATACCGCTTCCCAATGTATCTAATAGCACTTGAAGATTCACCAATCATTAATTGAAATGTTATCTTTTAACAGCATTAATAAACTACTGTTGTCAGAATTTGAAGCGGATTTGCATATTTTTCTGACGGAATTGGGACAAAGCTGTAGACCACGGATTTGAATCACTGACGGAATTAGGTAGTTCTACCTTATATATGTACAAGATCAGAAGGAAAAAAGATTTTCAACTCACACATCTTGTATATGGTTTTTGTCAATTAACTTAACTTAGTTAGTATAGTGATATATAATTATTTAAAAAAATATATCGTTCTTCAAAGGTTAATGACCTTAACCCCTGAATGCCCAGTGCACCAAATTTTGGTTTCAACGATACTTTGAAGTTAAAGAAAACCTTACCAAATTATTATTTTTAATAGTTTATATTTTTGAGTTTTCTTTTTTGAAGTCTAGTTTTAGCATCAAAAATCTGATTTTGAAAATGATTGATTATGATATTTCTATTCAAGAATTTGTGCAAGGGTGTCCATTGCAATCTTGACTTATTGTAGTGTTGAGGGCTCTTGGAAATGAGCCTCAAATACATTAGATCTTGGAGAAATAATCACATTAGAAATTCATTTAAAAAAACTATAGAGTAGATTTTGAAAAGCCATAAATTGATTGGGTTTATGCATGTTAAGCCCTTTATCCTCATATTCTTTTGGTGACCAACTTTTTAGATTTGACATGTGAAAAGAGGATTGAAAGACTCCAAATCACTTTATGATTTGACCCCCTCATGATCAACATTATAATCTTTCAATCCATAAGTGATATTGTTGCGTTTTATTTACCTTTCTGATCTCTAACATGTCTAGTTTGAGTTTGTGTGGTCATTGTTCAAAAAAAATGACACAACTTATTATATTTTGGCTTTTTGTTCAATGTAGAACAAATTCCTAGAAGCTCAAAATAGGGGTTGGGCATTTAGGGGTTCATTTGAGACATTCAACCAAGTCGTGCTTGCTAAGCTTGGAGCATGCAACAAAAGTCTGAATTCCAAGGCATAGAGTCGGGATAGGCTGACAGGCTGACTACGAGGCTGAATTTGGGAGCTTGGGGAGGTTACATTTAAGAGCAAGGGCCCCCTTTAGGATGGAAAAAAAATTAATCCAATTTTTATTTTGAGAGTTGCTGGAGTACATTTTAGTAAATAGTATTACAAACTCCCTCATTATGGCACTTTTGTTTTTTTATTAAAGGAGAAAATGTAACTAATCCATGGATCCCCTTTGTAGTGTATTTTGACCATTTCTTGCTATTATTCTTCATGTGAATAAGTCATAAAAATGATATTATTTGAATTTGAGTTCAAGTAATGAAATGAAGCTTATTAACCTTTGAAGTCCCAAGGCCTCTTTTCCATCAAAAATCACTCAAAACTGCCATTTCTATAGAAAAAAGAATTAAAAATATTTTTTTTGCATATCTAACCATAGGATCTTGTACTAAACTAGTATAAGATGGAGTGGAAGAAATTTCACAAACTTTGACAATGTAGATTGCAAGATATTTGCGTTTTAAGTGAAAGAAACAAGTTTTTTTGCACCTTGCTCAACTACATTTTTTGACTTTGAACCTTCATAATTTCTAATTTTTGTTGTATTGATTTTGGATTTCTAATTTTATACAATAAAGAATTGAGTTGAGAATCTAGGGAAAAAAATTCAAAAAACACACACTTAGTCTTCACATATTAAAAAAATTATTAATTAGAAGTAGGTTCAAGATTGAAGGAAAATCTAAATTGTTAATAGCTCTAAGATGGAATTGAAATATAGTAATCTCAACAATGAGATTGTTCTAGCAAAATATCTTAATCTTATGAAACTTTTTTCTTTTCTAAATTGTAAAAATTGAGGTAAAAAATGAGTCCTCTAAGTCATTTTTTCAAGAAGATGCTCTGATTGCTTGAAAATCAAAATTGTCCATAACTTTTACATAACAAATCCAAATGGAACAAATCAAAGATTTCCACGTAATGTACATAAAAATATATTCTATACAAAACAAAATTTTAGAATATTTTACGAATAGGATTTTTTAAGTTTTTTTTTTGCCTACCAATGTAAAGAAAAGGCTTTTTGTGCCATAACTTTTGCTCCCAAGCTCTGATTGAAATAACAAGCTCCGATTGAAATAAAAATCATATTTCAGAAAAGCTTATGTGTTTTCCTATCTTTGCAAGAAAATTCAGAAAATCACAACAAATGTTGAGACCATAGGAGCTTGCCCAAAATCCATTTTGTCCCCTGAGAGGACAATGGGACTTTAGGAATTAAGTGCAATTTCTACTCCAATTAGAAATTTTGTATACTTTGTAAATTTCAATATTTTATAGCAATATGAATCAAGGATCTACAACTATGGATTGTTGATTTTCTAATTTAGAGTGATGCAATAACTTTAATTTATACCATATTATAATATAATATACATCTATAGTATAAATTTTAGATTTTTTGAAAATATTATGTATTTGATATTTTAAGAGATTCACAATAAATTCAAAATTTTCCAAAATATTGGAAATTTTATGACTTGTAGCAACCATTTGATTTCATCTCTCAAAATTAAATATAAAAAATTTCATTTAAATCTAAATGCAAAATGGCAACACATTAGAGAAGATTTGAAGCTTCTAAAAGACTATTTTGGAGTTGTTCCCCTTACTATGAACCATTGTAGCACTGGAGAACTATTAAATAATTTTAATTTTAATTTTAAAATATTTAAAATATAACTAAATATTAATACTTGGCATGGCCATCTCCTATCTATATCAGATTGCTATTCCTATATTTCCCACAATCCAGGGACTCACAGTCTTCTAAAGGCCTCAAAAATCTTCTAATGAATATAGAATGATGGACAATGAGGCTTGAAATTAGTGGTCATAAGCCCATCCTTCTAAGGTTACTAATTTTTTTCATATATAATATTGTATGGCACATATATGTTCAGAAATGGGTCTTAGAGTCAAAGAAACATTTGGAGGTCAATTTAATCTCTTATGGACTAAGGGATATATAACATCATTAACCCTTAAAGGACCGGCATGCGTTTTTTGGCTGTATAAAATTTTTGGGCAGGTACAAGTGACTAGAGATTTCCATATTTTAATCTGAAATTTTAATAGAAGGTGGGTGTGAGGAGTACCTTTCATATGCACTAAATTTCATGACATTTGGAAATAGGAGTAAAAAATTATGGCCAAATATGTTACTTTTTTTGTAACTGGGCAGTACGGGCAGATCAGAAAAAATCACTTTTTTCAAAAATAAAAATTTGAAATTGGTTTTCTAAAATTATATATACGTGGAAAGCTTTGAATCATTCCATTTTGACCAATGAATCAAAAGTTATGAGGATTTTTAGTTTGCGGGTAGTTATAGATTCTCTACTCTGAAATAAACTTTGAAGTTGTTTATTTAACTCAATTTTTAATATTTTTTGAAAAAAAAAATTCATAGGATGTAGGTTGTTTATTAAAACATTACAACCATTGGGATTTACATTTTTCAATTCCATAATTAAATTCTTAACAATTTAGTATTTTGGATCATTCTCTACTTCTTTCTACTTACTATTTTTTTTGTATATGTTGTACAATATCAAATGATTTAAAAAATTTGAAGCATGTAGAGAACTTGTTTAGGAAAAAGAATTCAAAGATGCACCACCATTTTGGACATTTTTTCATACAAATATGACCTTGTGAAGTGCAGCTGCCCTGTTTTTTGCAGGGACAAAGAAAAGATCAGTTTTGCCAATTCAAATGCTAATATCTTCCAATCCGCATGGTGGAAAATTCTGAAATTTTTTCGACATCTTCTTAAACTAGTTTACTATGAGATCCTACGGTTACATGTATCAAAAAAGTTTTTTTTCAAAAATTTGGTACTTGTACTAATAATGGCAGTTTTGGAGTGTTTTTGGTGAAAACATAGTCATAGAACTTTAGGGGTTAAGTAAGCTTGGGAAGGTCCCTTTTGCTCTCCCCAAAAGGAAAAAAGCATGTCAATGTAGAATTTCACATGCTGATTTGGGATGGGCCAACCGTTAAGCACTGGGCAACCGGTGGCCTATAGAAAATTGGGCACTTTATATCGCGATATGGCTCGCATAGTGTTGCTCACAGTACTTGGCACTACTCACAGTGCCTGGCACTGTGAGATTTTTATTATACAAACTTGGCACGATTTTATAAGGCAACCAAAATTTTCTTTTGCGGGCAGATTTTATTTGCGGGCACATTTAGTGGTGCAGGTGTAAAGATTGTAAAGATCATACTAGTACAAAACATCTTACTGTTTTTTAACAGCTAGTCATCCGAAATTTGAGAGCAAAGTGGCCAATTTATTCGAAAACTTTGAAACAAATTTTGAAACGAATTTTATTTGCACGAGGTTTTGAAAGTTCAAGCCAACAATAAAAACTTCACTAAATAAACCCAATGGGATAAACCCTTGCAAAGAAAAGCTTGGCTACCAAAAACAATATTGCATCCATTACTACTCTTTCAGATATAGACTAGGACCTAAACACTTTAAAATCTCCCCAGCTGCAAGCTTGGAATCAACTCCATTGATGATGAAGTTAATAATTTGGCAATTTGAGTTATCTTTGAAGGTTGGTCCTATGCTGGACACCTTTGCACAAACAGCATCTTCAATAGTCGTTGTTCCAGTAATAGACGTGGTAGGCAGGTCTTGGGTCTGCACACACACATCAGAATCAAAAACCTGCCAAGACCACAAATAAGTTAGACCATAATAATAAGAGCACATGAATATAACAATGAGAAATGAAGTGATTGCTTCTATCCAAGAGAGCACAGCTTTTATCCAAATCTGTATTTCTATTCAGCCTTATTTTTAAGTTTGTTTCATTGATGTTTTGGTTAAAGCTAATTTGCTAATTGATCGCTAGAGCTTCTTAATATTGCTTATTAGTTGATCTGCCTACAGCTTGTAATAACTTGATTTGATTTTTTTAACCTTTGTTTGATTATATTAGGTTGTTCGTCTGATCAATGGTGATTAACTTGATCAAGCTCATTTGTGATTAAGTCACCTGATTCAATTGATTGATTAAGTTGATTAAGCTTGTTTGTGATTAATTTAGTTTGTGATTTAGTGAAGTGAGGTAGTTTGCTAATGGAAGTTGATATAATTCAACAGTGATACAATGGTAATTTACATGAGGTAATGAACAATAATACACTAACCTTAGGCTCTGAGCGCGCAGGCACATTCTCAGCATCAATAACCTGGCCCAAACAAAGTAAAGAAGTCAGTACCTGAACCAGACACAACATGACAACGAGCAATAAAAAATCACAGCAATCAGCAATCCAAAACCATAGCAACCAAAAATTGCAGCAGCCAAAAACCATAGGAACAAACCACAACGACAAACAACCACAACAACAATACCCGAGTCAATACTGTTCATGCTAATACATGATTCAATGATACTAAAGTGATTTAGTTTGTCTAAATCGAGACAAAGGTGTCACGGACTAAGAATGGATTCTCGGATACTAAATAGATCTGTCATAATCGACAAACCTTTGAATCCGCTCTCCGCATAACCTCATCCGCATAAACATCCTCGAATGAAGTTCCCTCTCCACATATAACTCGCTGAAGTACTTTGCTGGACAAATCAATCTCTCTAGAATACTTCCCATACGATTTGGAATCCCTGTGTCCAGTTATTATCATACCCTTGTCCCTCGATACACGTGCCTCTTTCATATGGGTAATTCCCGTAGCTCTACCAGTTTTGTTAGTAATCCTCTTCAACTTCAAGGAAGGGACTGCTGCGGCTAGAGTACGGGTAATGTCACTAAGTGTATTTCTACCCACTGGACCACGAGAGAACCACACTGCATCTAGAGGTTTGAAACGAGGTTTTGGGGTCAAAAATAATGGATGGACGAGATTGACGGGTTCAAACACAGGCCAATGGGCAACTAACAACTTGTAAGTAGAAATAACGTCAAGGTCGTAGCAGTTTACTGGTTTTCTTAGACTGTCTGCACTACAGCGTTGCACGTCCACTTTCCAATTCTTTGACAGTCCAGGCGAAAATCTGAGAAAACAAAATATAATCACTATGTGCAGAAAGGATATGCCTAAGGTTGATCGAATTTGCAACCTAATCAGCAGGGCAAAATAGACACCCGAACCAAACAACAAACGAGAGAGCGAACTAGATTACAGAACTTACCTCAAAAACTCATCCCCGTCTTGATCCTTGCACATCTCGAAAATGTTGCTCTCATAGTCTTTCAACTCCCTCCCGCCTCTCACGAAAAAGTTCCTTGTACAAAAATAGGCGAATCTTCTATTCAGACCAGATGGATGGCTAACAGACGCTTCATCTGAATCCAGCATTTCAATCTCCTCAGTTCTAGACAATACGTCACTCTTTAAGGTTTCTTTGCCTAGACCTGCTTGAACAGCTCGAATCACAGCTTCGTCAGCTGCCAGCTTCACGCGGCGGAACCTTGGATCGCTTAGAATGTTGAATGGTACAACAGGCTTGTCTAATGTCTCCACATAACGTTTTTCTTGGCGAGCTCAAATAAGCCTACCCAGAGCTCGTAGCATGTTAGCAATCCTGCACAACACACAAGAAGTATAAACAAGAAGTATAAACAAGAAGTATTAACATTAGACTACACAATATCAACATACACAAGCAAGAATACAAAGATAAACTCATTAAATAATTAGAGAAACGCACGTTCCTGGTGGATATAGTTCTCCATTGCGTTTGGCAACTTGGAGCATGAACAACTATAGCATATCAACTAGAGGAACAACGTCCTGAGCCTCAGACAAGTCCTCGATGCTGAACTCTGTTGAATACCCCTTGAACCGCCGAAAATCGTCAAACGCCTTTCTGGCCCAAGCTTCAGACTGCGAACTGCGCCGACGGACGCCTTTCATCACGTTCTCCAACTCTCTCTCATCAATGTCACGAAAACAATTCAACAATGCATTATCCTCACCGTCATTAACAAGTTCATCCTCATCATTTGAAGACTCAGGTCCAGCAAAGTCACCAAAGACCGCTAGGACATCATCGTCAACAAGCGTGTAAGCAACAGAGAAATCTGGACTGCTATGTGAAAGAACAGGAACCAAATCGATTGCCACAGCATTGTGGCCCTCGATGGCATCAGACTCTACAGACACAGGTAAAGACACCACAGACACCGCCGGCTCCATAGGCACAGACACCACCGGCTCCACAGGCACAGACACTGCAAACTCGACTGGCAAAAACATCGCAAGCTCAACAGGCAGAGTAGACTCAGGTGTTAGGACATCCGTTAATGTATCATTAACGGTAGCAGAAGTCAGGCTAGAAAGAACGTTGTCCTCAGACAAGCAAGTGGTGATCTCGTCCTTGGGACAGATGACGGTATCAGACTCCCGCAAAAATGGACGGAGATCAAAGGGATTGGAACAAATGAGAGGCCGCTCAACAAATTCGACCTCAGGACTCAAATGCCGAAGCCTCTTGCACGAACTCTCAGACTCCATGAAGACAGTCAAAGGTAAGAGACTAATCTGGAAGGGCGTCCACGACCAGCACATTTGTTTGAAGTATCCAGACATTGTACAATGATAACCTTGCACACACAAAAAAAAAATCAGAAAGAGTATCATCGTAATCAAGAACCCTAAGCTCAAAGACGATCAAGCACCCTAAGCCGAAGCAAACACCAATACCACGACCAGATTTGGAACTTCACAAATAAAAAACAAGAAAAATGTACAAAAACCCTAACCAAATTGACAAATGGCAAAGAAATGATACTCTTACCAGCAAACGTGTTAGTCGTCGCAGCATCAGCACCAACACATCGAAGCGCCATTAGTAGAAAATAACAGACAAAACTAATAATTGCAATGAGGCACAAACAACTTTAAGTATAGTGGGAGAAATAAACGATGCTGCAGAAAGAGCACAAGGGAGCACCGCAACGATGAGCCGTGATCAAACAAAAAGCGGCCAGAAGCGGAGCGCAGCAGAAGCGGAAAGTGGCGACACAGAAAGCAACCAGAGAGCACAAGCTGAGCAGCAATTGGAACCGAAGAAGCAACAAGAGTCGAGTTGAATCGAAGACGTTAAGTAGCTTCTGAAGACCACCGTTCATCACGCCCAAGCTGAAGACCGTTCATTGCGCCCAAAGCTCCATCGCGCGCGCGCGAAGTTAAATTAGGGTTAATTTCAAATTTTCGAACGCGATCGTTGGCAGTGCACGAAATTTTTTTTAACAGACCAGCCGACTGCCCGGTGCTTAACGCAGCGGGAGGCCTCCCCCCTTAGGCCTTCCGGGATGTGAGGGCCCCACCCCTCAGGCTTGGGCTCCCGCCCTCGCCCTCGCGGCAGGGCCCTCACATCCTAGGAGGCCTTCGGGGGAAGGCCTCCCACTATACAACAAAACCATCCTCAGCTCTAACAACTTACAAGGAGACAACCAATGAGCTTGCTCATATTTTAACAGAGTTCCCCCCTAGGTATATAGGGGGAATGATACTTCCACGTGGAAGGTGGAAAATTAACTACTTAACAATGTTATGTAGTCCAAATTTATAGCATTGTGAAGATGCACTATAAAATAAAACCATAGTAATAATTTAACTTCTAAAAGGTCAAAAATCCTAGAAGGGATTTTTTAAAATTTCAAGCAAGTTCCAATAATGTTGAATTTTATTGTAAATTTGTAAACTTTCTTAAAAAATTATAGATAATTTATTTCATTTGGTGTGTGGAGGATAAAGTTATGCCCTCAAGGGCACAAAATGTTCAACTTCTGGCAATGCTAAAAAAAACTCAGAAATCCAAATTTTAATCAGTATTATTTTTTATATAATATACTTATATATTTTTTGGAATATCTAATGTAAAAGTTATGGTGTGCCTTGTTTTGCAAGTAACTAGGGATTTAAAAATAAATAAAGTCTAGGATTCATTTTTGAACTCACTCTTCACAATATTTCAAAACTAAAACATTCCTAGGGATAGATTACTTACTACAACAATTTCACCATTAGAAATATTTTCAATTAATTTTAAAAACTAATAACAATATATCCTTTCCTTTCATCTTATACGTACTTCTACTTAAGAATTTTTTAGAATGAAAATTGTTTTTAAAAAAATGAATTCTTTTTCCACATTTTAAACTCAATTATGCGTAACAGAAATTTAAACCTCTTAATTTTTTAGTACAAAAAAGTTAAGATAACCCCTAAATGCCCAAAGCACCAAATTTGGGTGTCAACAATACTTTGAAGTTAAATAAAACCTTACCAAGTTATTATTTTTGATAGTTTATATTTTTGAAGTTTCTTTTGAAGTCTAGTCTTAGCATCTAAAATCTGATTTTGAAAATGATTGATTATGATATTTCTATCTAAGATTTTGTGCAAGGGTGCCCATTACAATCTTGACTTTTTGTAGTGTTGAGGGTTCTTGGAAATGAGTCTCAAACACACTAAATCTTGGAGGAAAAATCACATTAGAAATTCATTTAAAAAAATTGAAGAGTAGATTTTGAAAAGTCATAAATTGATTGGATTTATTCATGTTAGGCCCTTTATTCTCATATTCTTTTGGTGATCCACTTTTTAGATTTGACATGTGAAAAGAGGATTGAAAGACTTCAAATCACTTTTGCAGTTTTAACACCTTCATGATCAAACATTATAATCTTTCAATCCATAAGTGATATTGTTGCATTTTCTCTACCTTTGTGATCTCTAACATGTCTAGTTTGAATTTGTGTGGTTACTGTTAAAAAATATTGACACAAGTTATTATATTTTTGGCTTTTTATTGAATGTAGAGCAAATTCCTAGAAGCTCAAAAAAGGCCTTTGGCATTTAGGGGTTAAGGGGATTCAAAATCTATAAATCTAGTTATGCAAAGTGGAAAAAAATCATTTCTTTTCACTTTGAATACTAACATCTTACAATCTATTTAGTCAAAGTGTATGTATTTTTCCCACACATTTTCTTATATATCTTATGTAAGATCTTACAGATCAATATATCAAAAGAATGGGGGGTTTTCATTATGTCTCTCTGCAAATATTTTTAATTTTATCTTAGAGTTTTTAACAATGTTTCATAGCAAGAGAAAAATAGTCTCTTAGAGGCCTGCAAGTCCCCATTTTGTCACTTGGAACTTATGATTTTTTCTTTTCCAGTTTTTCAATTTTGAATGTAGTTTTATATACAAAAAAACAAAAATGAGTGTAAAATCAAAATAAATTTGTCACAAGCCAATATAGTATTTGGTTCTAAATAGAGTATTTTTCCTTAAAAACAACCAAATCCCACATGTAAACAGGGTAGAAACTCGGAATTTGTACATATTATTAATATTGAATAGAAAATGTCCAAATTGTCTAAACCTACCTTGCATGTGAAATTTTTTGGCTAAATTGGTCCAAAGAAACCTATGTGAGAATCCTAAGTTGATTTCCAGAGAAAGGTTTCAATTTCCCATTTCATTTTTTTGAAATAATAGAAACTTTAATTATTAGCTCGTAGGTGACGAAAACTCAAGACGGACCAGTGGAAGGCATCTACAACCAAAGTATAGTCTTTGGAGGTAGAAATCATGCTAAGAGTTCAACGGCAAAATTGGTTTGCCGAAACTTCCTTCAGTGTGCATACAAAATTGGAATGAGTTCAAAATGGGATCTTTTTTCACTACCTTATACCTACTAAAGAGCCTAGGCTAGTTACATTTCTTAAAAAAGTCAAACTCCAAAAGTTGGAAATTTAACATTTTGGGGCATGAAGTTGTTACTAAGTTTCATTGAGTTTTTTGCAAAGGAAAAGCAAGTGGAGGATTCTTTGGAATAGAAATGGCCTTTTGAAGCCAATTGCGCAATTCATTTGTGATTTGGAGTCTTTCTCTAAAAGTTAGAATTTGGACCAATGTAGAAAGTCAAAATTGAAAAATTAGGATTAATAGTCCTAAGTGGTGAGCTTACTACTTGAATATGAGAGGAGGTGGGTGACCTTGGAAGAATATATAAAGGCACTTATTCTCCTCTCAAAACACACCTTGTAGCCATTTTTTGGCACGTTGACACCATTTAAGTCCATTTAGTTGGATTTTAGGCCATTCAAACCAAATTGCCAAATTTGTGTGTTTTTGGAGCATTTCAAGCTCCAATTGTTGTTGTGTTGACAAACTTTGAAGGACTTAAGGGTCCCTTCAAATCTTACAACTTGTTTGGTAATTATTGGAAGTTGTTGGTTCTAATTTATTTAAATTTTTGTTAAGTTTGGGATTTGTTCTTTGGTTGTATTATTCCTAGAATAATCTCCCACCATACCTTGGCGATGTTGCTTTGGGAGGCTTTTGGTGTGATATTTTGTTAAGTTTTTGTCTGCTAATCAATTCTTGTGTCTTTTGCCATTCCAAACACAAATTTTAGAAACTAAAAATCCAAGTATAAATTGTAGAAACTAAACTTTAAAAGGAATAAAAAATACTTTTGTACCCTCTCAATCCCTGCCACTCTACGAGTACCCCCCTCAGGCCTTGCCGATATGAGAGAAAAGCCAATCAGGGTCTGATTGGTCATAGGAGCTAGAGAGTCAGGCCAGTCAAGGGAACTAGGAGGTCAGGCCGGTCAAGGAACCAAGGGGATAGGCCAATCAAGGGGTGAGCGGGGTGAGCGGGCAGGGGAAGCCACGGGATTGCAAAAGGAAAGTTGTAAAGGCTCCAGGCCATACACACTCAAGTACTCTCTCAACTTTTACTCTCACATAGATGAAAAGTGGATTTCCTTTTGTTGTTATTTCTTATGAGTTTTAGTATAAACTACAAGTGAAACAAAGAGATTATGTAGGAGATGGAAGGGGGAAGATAGTAAAGGTGTTATACTAGAAACAAATTGAACTCTAACACGCTTAACTAGGCCTTGTACTTCCTCACTTACAATCAACAAATTAGAAGCTCCCAATATTGTAGAACCAAGTAAGAAGAATGAGATGGTGAGTGAAGAGGTTGAGGTTTAGAAGAAAGAATAGATTAATAGAGCATCAAGAAAGATCATTAGCCATTAGGAAGGAAGAGTTGACAAAGGAGGGAATGCCCAAATTGTCAACTAACTTCTAGAAGTAGTGGCAAAAAATGATATTGTATCCAAAGTCACTTAATAGAAAATTCAAGATAGGATAAAATAATTTAGAAGGAAAGAAAGAAAATTAGGAGGAGGAGTTTGGAAAGAAATAGAGCTAGTTAGGAATAGGATTTTTCATCACTTATAACAAACAAAAGTAGCAGTGAGCAAAATTGCAATTGGGGGAAATATGATGGCACAAGAGGAGGAATTTGAAAACATCTTTGACCACTTAATCAATGAGGCACAATCCGAGGTACACTCTTAAATATCCCTTTTCACTTTAATTGTCCAAATTAGTAGAGTTTTCAATTAGGCCGAGGCCTAAAGTTAAGTCAACCTTAGGACTAAAAATTAGGTCAACTTTAAGGCTAGACTCTTAAATTAGGAGTCTATAGATATCCAAAATATTGGATAAGTAGAAATCAGAGTTAAGACAAAGAAGATATAGATGGATGAAGTTTAGAAAAAAAATTGGATGAAACTTTACTAGAACTATCACTTGGAAATAAGAATAGAAGGTTAAGAAGCATTTAAAAAATAATAACCAAAAGTAAAGACAAAAATTAATTCCAAATTGCAAACTAGTAGAAAATTGTGAATGAAGTTCAGGGAACCAATTAAGAAGTCAATATTCATCCATCCATAATCTTTACTAGGGTAATCCAATTTGCAAGTGTCTTAGCAATCTAGAAAGCTAGATTGAACTTCTACACATTAAAAAATCTTTAAATTCTAAAAATAATAAAATTCTAGAAATAAACATTGAGGCAAAGAATAAAAAAAAAATGGAATAAGAACTTAAGAAATAGATTTGAGGAAGAAGTTAGAATTATAAACTCTTAGAGGAAGTCCAAAGGAGTCCAATCATAATTCACCCGTTAGAAAAGACTAAAAGCTCCATAAGATATGGAAGGATGAAGATTTGTTAAGAAATTGGATGAAAGTCGTAAGAAAGTTTTCATCTAAGTCCAAACTTGGAAATTAGAAAGAGTTTTATAACTTAAGTAAGCATTCAAAATTACAAGTCTAATTGGAAGTAGGAACTAGGGTAAATGAGTGGATGAAGTTAGTATAGCCTTTCAAAAGTTCATATTTCATCCAGTCATATCTTTTGCTAGGGATGTCAAATTGAGTTGAGTTTTATATTTTGGGAAATGGCATGATCTTCTTCTTGAATTAAATTTTTTAAATTTAGACTAAAAAATCTTTTTTCTAGAAAACACAGTGGCCTAGTTAATTCGGTCATTCATCTAGAAACTAGAAATTAAAGTTAGAATAAGGAAAGCCTTGTGCATTTTTAAAGTCACTATAAATTATACAAAGATTCATTGCTTAGAAGGCAGAATGGACCAATGTTGGGCACCCGTTGGCAGCAAAATCATACTTAAAAAATCATAACTTAGTTGTGCTCCACTCGTATGTCAATGGTGGACATAAAAGTGCTTATAAGGCTTCAAATCCTCTCCAATGCATGAACCTTTTATGGTTAATGATAACTAGTATAAATTATATGTCTTCAATACCTAATTTCTAGGTGGTATAACTACACAAATTGTGAGCCCTATCCAATACAGAAAATCTCGGGCCTTTATAGGATCCTTTGACTTTTGACAATAGTGCAAATATAAGATTTTTTATTAATTAATTAATTAATTATTTGTAAATAAATAAATAATCACTAGTCCAGCGTGGCACTCGAAGCAAGCACATGATAAATGATTTTAAAAAATTTAAAAATAAAATTTCTACACTTTTGTTGTATTTGTATTATTGTCGAAAGTCCAACAATTTTATAGAGGACCAAGGTTTTCTCTAATGATCCTTATTGCTCAAGGGTTTGGAACAAAATCTTGCTATAGAATGAAAAATGACTTCCTCAATTTTCTTGAAGTTTATTTTTAACACTAGAAAAATGTTAAACAAAAAATACTTGAAATCTTTATAAATCTTTATCAAATTATTTTGAAGTAATTTAACTTCAAAATTATACTCAAATTACACTATCATTGTGGCATAATATTATCACCAATTTGTTTATTTTTTGGATTCTAAATTTATTTATAGTGGATTTTCTTAAAAGATAAAAATTAAACTTTGGTCGGTTTTTATTTTATTTTGTAAGTATATGATAATATGCATCTATACAAATGCATTAACATTTTATGATAGGCATCTTCTTTCTACATTTAACAATATACATCATCACCTCCGTAGAAGCCTATAGGTTGATGAATAATGACTTAAAAAATTACGATTGCAACTTATGAGTAGCACACAATAGAATTGGCCATGAACCCATAATTGGTTAATAGTTGTGTGCTACTCATAAGTTGCATTCATTAATTTTATGATTCTCGTCCCAATGCATTTGGTTTCCAGTTCCCTAATTTGTCCCCTTTCTTCAATAAGCTTATTCATTCTAAAATTTTGGCCACCAATATAAAAAAATATCAGTTTTGACTAGAAAGCGGTCATCCAATTCTTAATGGGTGAACCCGTAAAGGACTAGAAGTTCAAATTTTGAACAATAGATGAATGCAAATATGTCTCAAGCACATTGAATCTTTTTTTTTTCATCCATCTAAATGTTTGTAGAATCTTGTGTTAGTTCTCTTACATTTGCATGGTATTGATTTTCACATTTTATTAAAAAATATTGGTTACCGTAGCCATTTATCTAACTATTTGGATATAATGTATGGTTCCTATTTTACAACTTTTGTTTGAAAGTCATTGTCAGATTATTATTTCAAGTTGTATTTTGTAGTACATCTCCACAATTTTAAAAATTTGGACAACTCCTTGGTCTTTAAGGAATGAAAAAGTGCTTTACACTAGGACTTTGCTTAAAATGATGTAAATTGGACCTAAATTGGACCTAAAGTTTCAAGTTGAAACTTCAATCCCCAACATTGTAATAGATGAAAATTTGTTTTTTGTATTTTTTTATAGGAAAACATCGTATTTTTTTACATTGCATAAGGAACATATTAAATTGTGTAATTTCCACATACATTCCATATGAAAGCCTTAGAGAGTGCTAGCATGTGAGTATAGAATCTATGAGCCCGTGAGCCTTGAAGTCTATATTATAAACAACTTTTATGGTTATAGATGTCTATGTTATAAGTACCTATATATGTTATTGACTCTTTCCATGTTTTAGTACACCTATGTTATAAATACCTTCAAATGATTATAGGTACATACCTACAACTAGGTTCAAGGCTCGTAGGTACACGTCTCTGCACTTGCACGCTAACATTGTTGTGAAAGCCTTCTAAAAGTATATACATTCTTTTCTACAAAATACATTGCACATATTTTGTGTAATAATTATATTAATTGAATGCATTTTTCAAGTAGGAACCACATGAACCTTTATGTTTTACCAAGTTTGGGATGATGATATGCTACAATGTACAGAACACAAACCCCTAAAGGTCCAGTTCATCAAATTTAATCAATTTTGTCAATCTAATCTTGCTTTGCATTCTTTCAATTTAGACTTTCATTCATTAGGATGAAAGTTCCACAAGTTGTATTAGCAAGTAATCTAAACAAAAATATATATTTTCTAAGTGTATAGACCTTCAAACATTATTCAACAGGTTCAAAAAAGAACTACATGTCTCACTTTTAGGATTGAAAAAGAAAGTTGAGTTTTAAATATATATTATAACCATCATTTATATAAAGTTTTAAATTGGAATACATTTCTTCCAATTTACATTGTATACCCTCATGGATGTCTTACTTGTATTTGATTTTTTCATAAACCACTATTGAATAGAAGTTGTGTTTCAAATTTTATTAACCTAAGTAGTTATCAAAAGAAATTACTATCATTAAATTTTATTCCAATTTTCACTCCTATACAAGGTCTTTTCAAAAAATCTCTGTTATAACCCCAATGCAAGGACAATGCAAGCCCTTTGGGCATTTTGAAAGTCGCAACTTGAATTTTAACATAGTTTTTTATTTTAAATTCTTTTAAGTTTAACTAAGAAAATTTAGCTTCAATAATCTACTTTTTTTACACCATTTGAATTTTTTTCAAAATTGTTAAAATTGTAATTCATGTGACACTTTCAAGATAGCATCTTGAAAGCTCAAGGTACACCACTTTTGAAAATTTTCCATCAAATTTCTCTTGGTGTAATTTCAAGGAGTACACAAACTATACCATAATATTTTTCACTATTGTTTCCATTTTAAAGTATTTTTGTAATTATTATGATTTTATACGGATTTTTTTTTATCATTTAAAATTCAATCTTATGTTTTAATTATGAAAAAATGAAATTAAGTTTTAGACATATGTCATTAGTTGTGGAAGATATCAAATATTTGAAATCTATGTTTTAATGTAGAAATCTAATAAAGTTTGACTAAGCCCAAATATAAAATGTCCTTTAAGGGATAATTTCAAAAAATAATCCCTGTTAGGAATTCAAAGCTTCACTTACTAAAAAATTTATTTATTTTTTATTCATTTTCATTAAAGTGCTTACACCTTACTACTAAAATTTTAACATTGTATTTATTTTTTTGTTTTATTATTTCTATATATGGTCTATGAGATACACATTATGTACAATAAATAGCAAAATTAGATTGCCTTGACAATTAGATTGTCTTATCCGAAGAAAGTTACTTTATAAGCCATCAAAATCATCAAATATTTTTATAGATATTTTCATTTGTACCCATCAAGGTTTATGAGTCCTAATTCAACGACGTGAGCATGTGAGTCTAGAAATGCAAGCATACGAGCTTAGATATAAGTAGGTACTCTACAACTATTGACGGTGCCTATAACATACATACCTATAATATAAGTACTCTACAACTATAGAAGGTGCTTATAATATAGGTACCTATAGCATTGGCACTTATAATATAAATATCTCATAGCCATAGAAGGTGTTTATAATATAGGTACCTATAATATAAGATCCTAAGCTCACATGCTAGCAATTGTGAGTCCCAATGACAACAATATCTAATTTAGTAGTGCATTCTTGTACAATAACAATAAATGTTTGTATACTTAGTGTCAAATATTGAAAAATTAGAATGGGACAACCTAATTTTACTATTTAGTGTACTTCTAAGTTCTAAGTAGGTGTCCAATCTAGCTTGTTAGTACCTATGTTTGTCACATCATGAAACTCTAAATTATTTAAATTCATATTGAATGAATAAAGCTCTTGCTAAGGCTTTTACTTTGTAATATTATCATTGCTTTTATTCCACTTTGTTAGTCTAACATGCATCTATGTTCCTATAAAACGGACACATTGTTTCCACCACTTTGGATTAAAAAAACTGGCCTAAGTCAAATTACTCCTTAATTTATATTCTAGTCAAATTTCTTTTTTGTGTTTGTTTATTATGGTAATTGAATCTGCTATAAGCTAGTAAATGTTGTTTATAGTTTAATTTACAATTAAGTGGATTAAACTTTATAACTTTATAAATGATTTCACATCCCTTCATTTTGAATCATGGTAATTATGCAAGAAATATTCCTTCATTTTGTCTTACACAAGGTGATTGTTAAAAGAAAGGTTGATTTTTCTTGCATTAGGGTAATATAGGGATTTTAATTATCAATGGGCTTTTAGAAAAAATTCAAAATGAAATAAGATTTATCAAATTGATAAACCACTAGAAAAAATATTTTTTAATAAATATAAATGTCTCCCAAAGTTGTGAAGAAAAATAAGTAAATAAAAATATCAATAAACTATACATTTTCATTGATGTTTGGATTCTTAAGAAATAGTAAAGCAATTCAAAAAATAAATAAAAATTAGCTATTAAAGTTATCCTCAAAGTCATGAAAGTTTGATAGTGGTGGTGTATTTGGGTGGATAGTCACTTGATACACCATCCAAAGTAAATATACAATTAGAGTTGAATATTGTAGAAAAATGTTCTAAAAGACATCTTGCCAATTTTTTGCTAGTAGTCAAAATTTTCAAGGTTGATCTCATGTTTGGAATCTTTTATATGTGAAATTTCAAAATATGAATATTTCAAACCCTCATTTCAACAAACAATAAAGGATTACAAATCTACTCTTGTATTTGTATCCATAATTGTAATTGTGTTTGTATTTATATGCATCATATTTACACTTATATATATATAAATTTTTGAAGTCTTTTTAAATATTTTTAGTGAAGGCAACTTGTGTTTTTATTGAATACAATTGGTTGGTGATTTTGAAGGGATAGTCACCTTCTCTTTGGTTCCTAACTTCTAAGTTTCTAATTCTAAATTACATTTGAATTTGAATTTAATTTTATATTTTTTGGATTAATACCAAGGCATAATTGCATGCAATCTAATCACACTACGTTGTCTTTTTTTGAGATGGAGACTTTGGTCCCATCCTTGCAAGAGAAAGGAGATTGAACATAAAATAATCCTTCAAGCCGTGCAAAAACATGGAAGAGAAAGTACTTCAATACATGTGTTTTTTGTAATCACCCTACCTAAAATGATTTTGCCACTACTTTGAAATTGATGTCTTACAAGGATCAAGCTTGTTCAATTATAAATACTTAATGTGCCATGTGATGTTGCCATAGTATAAGAAAAGAAAAGAAGAAGTAATTTTCTAATTTTTTAATTCATAAAAATTTCAAAAGACAATATCTTTCTGCTATGAGTCGGAATGCTACAAAACAAAGGCCATGTATTCCTCCTTGGAGCGAGTTTTCCTACGTGACCAAAAGGACGCATAGTTCCAGAGATCTCACTTTAACAATCAAAACAAACAAATAGCCTACTTTAATCTGTGGACTAGTATGCCTTGTGTTGTTGTCACATTATAATATAAAATAAAAATATATATTATTATTATTTAATTATATATTATTTTTGTCTTGAGTTGACCCCCCCCCCAAACAAAGGTTGTACACCCTTCCTCGCAAAGAGCTTTTTGATGGTACCAAGAACACTGATTGGAGAATGTATAGTTCTAAAAATCTCACCATAACAAACAAAACAAGCAAGCAGGCAAACAAAACAAAACAACAACCTCATTTAATGTATAGACTAGTGTGCTTTGTGCCGTTGCCACAACCAAAACAAAAATAAAAGTAATTTTTTAATTACTAAAAACTTCAAAATTCAATAATTTTTACTCCATAAGTTGAGACACCACAAAACAAAGCTCATGCACCCTTCCTCTCCAAGGCTTTCCAATGGTACCAAGATCGCAACCAAGGAATGCATAGTCGAGTAGATCTCAATGTAACAAACAAAACTAATTAACTAACTAACTAACTAACTTAATGGATGGATTGTGAAACTAGTTTGCCATATATTGTAGCCATAATTATAACATTTGTTTATTTATTTAATTTTTTACTTTTACTTTTTCTAATTTTAGGCGGAAATTTTTTGGAGGTCTAATATCTTTATTGTGTTCATGGGAACAACCAATTTGTTTTAAACACTCATCCTTGCCAAAGACTTTGTGAAGGTACCAACAACGCCTTGACCCCTAAACCACACTAAGGCCGAAAAGTGATTGATGGATGATTTGACTGTCCAATGTAACAACAAAGAATGCTTCTATTGATTCAATAATCCAAGCATTTTGGTAACTACCTTAGTCATGGGGGTCACATCCTTTAAGTGTTAACTTTGTCTGCCTGATAGTCGTGGAGATTTCAATTACCATCAAAGCACCAAACCCAACCACAAGAAAGAAATAAAAGTAAAGATTTTAATCTTTATGATTGAAATTGAGTTTTGTTTTGTTTTTTTACAAGTACAAAAAATTAAAAGTTTGCAAGAGCTAATAAATGTAAAAGACATATATTTATAACCACGTATATATATAGCTAATGACTTTTAAATAGTCACTCTTTTTTATATTTCTTCCAGGATTAAGGTAATTTTAATGTCTTTGACTTTTGATTTTGATATTCCTTGAATTATATATTTTTTCTAATATTTCACATGCACCACTTTTCCTTTTTTCTTCTTCTTCTGATTGTATACTAATAAACCCAATGTTTCCAAATCAGGAGTGTTTTTGACAAACAAACAAAGCATCAATAAAAATGGGTCGCAGGAAGATTGTTATCAAACCATTGACAGGAGGCCTATCAGCTACGAATATCACATTCAAGCAACGTAAAATAGGACTTCGAAACAAGGCCAGAGAATTAGCAATCTTGTGTCAAGCTCAAGTTGCTCTCATAATATTTTCGAGCACTGGACATGCCGAGCACTTTGTCTTCAACGGAACCGTTCAGGAAATACTACAAAGGTATTCAGATCACTTGCAACGAAGAGCACACGTTCAAGTTCCACTTTCAGATCACCAACAAGTCGAGCTGGCATCAATGGACGATCACCGACAATTGTACAATACCGACCATGAGAACTTTCTTCTTTTTGAGCCCAACATGGCGAATGAATATAATAATGTTCATTTATCGCAAGATTATCAAGGTCACATGGTCAATAATAATCAGGGTATTATGCCACAAGATTATCAAGGTCATATGGTCAATAATAATCAAGGTATTATGCCACAAGATTATCAAGGTCATATGGTCAATAATAATCAAGGGATTGTGGCACAAGATTATCAAGGTCATATGGTCAATACTAATCAAGGGATTGTGGCACAAGATTATCAAGGTCATATGGTCAATACTAATCAAGGTTCTGTGCCACAAGATTATCGAGGTCAAATGGTTAGTAACAATCAAGGTACTGTGCCACAAGATTATCAAGGCCAAATGGTTAATAACAATCAGAGCACTATGCCACAAGATTATCAAAGGCAAATGGTTAATAATAATCAAGGTACTATGCCACAAGATTATCAAGGCCAAATGGTTAATAACAATCAGAGCATTATGCCACAAGATTATCAAGGGCAAATGGTTAATAATAATCAAGGTACTATGCCACAAAATTATCAAGGGCAAATGGTTAATAACAATCATGATACCCTATTACAAGATAAAGGAAGTAATACAATACTTGCTAATTTTGGTTACACAACAAATGATAATCAAAATTATATGACTCGTGAAAACTATGATCCATTGCCCATTGCTAATGATGATCAAATATTGAATGACGGTCACATACAACAAGATAGTGGAGATAGTATGGCATTTGATCATTTAGCTTATCTTTTATATGATCATTTGCCTATTGCTGATAATGGTTGTATATCTAGTGACAGTCATCCACAACAAGATAATAATACGGATAATATGCTAAATGATAATTACACTCATAAAACACGTGAAAACTATGGTCCTATATTGAATGATAACAATGGTCATTTGTCACGTGATAATCAAGGTTGTGCGTCATTTGATAACCAAGGTCATATGCCCCAATGACAATCACGGGAGAGTGCCCCAATGACAATCTTTTTCATCAGCTGAGTCCAAATTTAAGAGAATCCTGAAAAAATAAGTTAGCCCTTTGTTTGTCACATGAGCTCGCAAATTGGAATTTCAACACAGAGCCCATATTCTGTATCTTTGTAGCTCAGTTAAAAAAAGCTCACACCTAGATCTCCAAAAAAATGTACGTTGTGCCCATGTGCTTCTTTTGCAACAAAAATAAATTCATCCAAATGAGATTATTCAATGGTCATGAATTTGTAATTTCATTTAATTAGGATTTTAGGGTTTAGGATTTAAGAAAAATCAAATCAAATGCACTAGTTGTGAAACTGCACTAATAATGAAATTTAGTGTTATGGTACATGTATGGTTACTCATTTAGTTGACAATTAGTATTCATGTTGACATTTAATGTATGTGATATTATGTCGTGGTGATTAGGCCTCCTTAACAACAAATTTAAGTAGACACCTTAAATACACCCATTGTAAACTATTGTACTTTTTGACCTATTTCTATATTTCAACCATGTAATATAATTTGATAATTAAAAAATCAATTTAATAGGAGTAAAGAAGATTTTAGAGTACCATTGTAGTGCATTTTAGTGTGTCAATACAATTTTCTAGTTGTTTATGTCACCTTCAATTTTCCAAAACTCTTGTTTGCAAATTTCTCAAATATTATGAATAGAGATAATTTACTAAAGATAGGATACATATACTTCTCTTGTTATAAATTTACAAATCTTATGCAATTTCACATTCAAAATTGATGTGTACACTAACAATAAGCAAGCTCTTTAAACATCTATACAATTCAATTTTGAAAAAAAAAAAATTGCTTCATTGAAGATAATTATAAGTCCATGCTCTTTTTTTTATAAGAAAAACATACTTGGAAAGGCTTAGACACTTATAATTAATATATGATTAATAAATATAGGAATTAAATATGCAATGCAAGATTGAGGCACCAATAGCCAATCATGTAAGCAATTTTGGAGCAGGTGGTGAGCAGTACGAGGTGGTGGAAAATTCTCCCACATAGGATATAGGGATTGCAAAGTTTTCAGGATTTTATCCCTAAAATTAAAATTACTGCGAATTTTGGTACCCAAAAGTGCACTCGATGAATAGCCAATGCTTAGAGTCTTCCAATTCCGATCATTCAAAAATTACTTTTCTACTCACTACTTTCTACTTGGTTTATATGATCAATATGGTTTGAATAGAATCTTCACTAAAAAAATTCATAGTAATTATGTTTCGAGAAATAAAAATCTGAAAAAATATGGACACTTCCTGAACTCTATTGCTACACTCGGGAAAATTTCCCCAGTAAAGAAACCCGCCTTGCAAATACGTGTATTTGCTTAAGTGGTTAGAAATGGGCTGCCTTCATACCGTTTATGGCAGAGCATCTACTTCACAGAATTACGATCGGGCCTTGTTCCGGTCCCTTGCTCTGGTGGGGATGTTCACACGCAATCACGCCCCGCAAAATCTCCACCTTCTTCCCGAAACCCCAATCTCCAAGAAAACTCCAGATTCGCACATCCCGTTCAGTCAATTCGTGATCGACAGATCAAGAGCTTCGACGATCGTCTTTTTTTCCGGTATCTGTAGAGAGCTCAGATCAATTATCCCCGGAAATGTTGCTTTCATGTTTGTAAGAATCTCGCAGCTCTTTTTGGAAAGCAAATGTCGTAGAGATGGGAGCCCGAGTAGCTTTAAAACGTGGATCCCCGAAATGGACGATGTGGTGGAGGGCGATGTCAGGGGCGGCAAGGGGCGAGGAGACGCAACAACACTTGAGCTATGGCCGAGTTCGAGATGAAGAGGGAGATGTGAAGAAGACGAAGACGACGGGGGTAGGAGCTCCCTTGGACATGACCGTGCGTGAGTTCCGGCGACATGTGCCGATCGAGGAAGCGTCGACGCCGCCGAGCGCATGGTACACGGACGCTGCGTTTGCGGAGCTTGAAATGCGTCGCGTCTTTGGCCGCGGATGGCAAGCTGTAGGTAATCATAATCGACTTTCTTGCCTATTGTGATTGTCCTGATTGGTAATTCTGCATTGATGCATTACAATATTTTATTTAGTTCAAGTTTCCATGGCTTAAATCTAGAGCTGATATGTTCAGATTGGGGAGAGAAGTTGGGACAAGGGTAGCAGAGAGGACCTACTGTGCTGACCCGACGTTCAGAAGTAGGGTTTGTAATTTATTAGGGTTTCAAAGAGCACCCTGCAGCCGGGATCGGGTTTTAACTACGTGGTCTTCAAAGTATATCGCGCTTATGGAAAATCGTATAGAATTGCTGATTTCTTCCTCTAGTGCATAGTACATACGTTTGATAATCATAATCTTGTATGTGAAAATTTTGCCTTTTGCATAATCCCTAACTTATGCTGCATCGATGCATTATAATCCATTAATTACAGTGTTTTTATGAATTGAAAGGATCAAGTTGCCTTGGCTTGAATCTGCAGCTGATATTTGTCAGGGTGGGAGGAGAAGCTAAGACAGTAGTATAAACGACCTGCTATGCAGTCCTTTGCTGACCTATGCAGATTCAGGGAGTAGTGTTTGTGATTTACCAGCGTCTTTGAAGACGAATTGAAGCTGGGATTAAGGGTTTTCATCTGTTGGGATCTTGAAAGCATCGGGGCTGAAGAGAGATTCTAGGTTTCCTCCTCTAGGTCCTGTATACCAGCGGTACAAACTTGCTGAGAAGTTTGATCTGTATCATTTGGTATTTGAAAATTGATGCAGGGCATGTTCACCAAGTGGAGAAGGTGGGCAGCTTCTTTACAGGCAGGTGGGCACTTCGTTTTGCTCCTTTTGAATGAGTTCTCGAAAGAATTATTTGTGTACTTGAATTCTTTTTAGGGCTTATGAGGGGATGGTGGCAGTTTGGGGAAAGTACGCTATGTGGTGTGTAAAGATGAAGAGGGGCAAATTCGATCGTTTCACAATGTCTGTCGACATCATGCTGCGGCGGTCGCATCGGGGTCTGGGTGCACGCATTCCTTCGTCTGCCCCTACCATGTGAGTAAGTCTCTAACAAGGTCTCTTAACTGTACATTTAGACTGTTTCAGAATCTTTTAGACACCATCGTATTGAACATCTTCCCCATGGGAGATCTCCTTAAACACTTAGACCTCTTCCATATGACTTTTCTTAAGTGACAGTCTTGGAATATCCTGCATCCTTGTCTGAGTAGTATTGATTGTTTCACAGTTGTCACACATTCAACTCTGTTAGTCATTTTTTGGGGGGACCTTGTGCAAATAAGGTACGGCTGTAGTCAATATTCATGGGGAGATCTCTCTATGTTCGGTGTCAATATTTTTGCATCCCAAAGTGTTCGCTGTCGTCAACTTTGGAGTACTGTTCAGGATTTGATAGATTTCTGGAGTCTGGAATTGACTAATGATTCAAGAAGGAAGGCATTGGAAGAAGGAAATCTCAGGTCTGCAATTGCTTTTCTGTGGTTGGTCGTTTATTTCTAGTTGAATTTTGATCTATTTACTTAACGTTGGGTTACATTGCTATGGAAAAGTAGGGATGGACGTATGGATTGGACGGACGGTTGCAGAAAGCCAATCGACTTGCAGGCATCCGCAACTTCTCAGCCCGAGTAGGATATTAACTCGCCAATCTTTTGAGGAATATGTCATTCTCGGTCTTCCTTTTTCTATGCGAGCACTTTGTTAAGGTTGAGATAGTACAAGCATAAAAGTGGCTCCTATCTTCTGGACTTCATCGTAGATACTTTTGGGACTTAATCAAGACCTTAGTAAGTCCCTTGAAGCACTGCTTTGAACACGTCACTAACCTGATCGTGTCCAACTTTATTTTTTTGTATTTGAGAAGCTGCTATCTTGAAGAGAAGATTTGAAGTTAAAGCTGAAAAATATCATGACGAATTCATTGTGGTGCAGGAGAATGGGTTAGTGCCTATCCGAGTAGCCACATGGGGTCTCTTTGTGGTCGTTAACTTGGCAGAAAATAAAGCTTCTGAAGGGGGGAGCACTGCTGAAGAGGTCTGGTTGGGTTCAGCGGGGCCTGCTCTGACTGCTGCCGGAATAAACAGCTCATTGCAGCACGTGGCCACTCGTGAATATGTGATGAGCTGCAATTGGAAGGTAACCTTGATTCTGCTAACCTTTGTATCTCGATACTGTCACTTTTGAGGAATTGGATCATTCGCTTGTCCAACTGACTTTTGTCCCCAACATTCTTTTGCAGTTTTTACCTTCTCCACTGTAGAAAGTTACCAAAGAAAACTCAAAAGTCTGACATTCATTGTAGAGAGTGTACATGGCGCTCAGTGAATGACCAATGCCTGTCTTCTTTCCTGTAACTTTTGCTATCTCCCATTTGACGTGAACTGAAGACTTTGCTTAAAAAGAAGCTAGATTCCGTTTTCAATGGTGTGGAGGCACCTTCTCAAAAATGTTGTATCTAGCATCTTTGTAGGTGACTTGATTTTGGGTTATAAAGTCGAGACTGTAAGAGAGTTTATAAGAAGTTTGTGTCATTTATTGTGTGTGCCCTGCAAGTGGTAACTTAAGTCTTCTATGAAGTCATTTGAAATTATTTGTCATGACTTGAGATTGCAGGTGTACTGTGATAACTATCTTGATGGCGGTTACCATGTACCTCATGCACATGGCTCTCTTGCTGCATGCCTTGACCTTTCCTCTTATTCTACAAATGTAAGCACAAATTGAAGACGCCCTCTTTTGTTCACTCGAAGAAAATTTCCCATGCCCAAGTAATATGTACAACGGAACGGTCATCTGTGATATTTCTCATTCTCATTGTTAAAAAGGAAGCTCAAGGAAAAGAGATCAAGTGCTTGCTTTGAGTTGCAGTGTTGAAGAGTTTTTGGTGGCCTTTGTATAGTTGTTGGAGAGGGTAAGCATTCAGCGCTGCCGTGCAGCAAAGACAAGTGGATCAGACGGTACTTTGCGGGTTGGAAACGTAGCGAACTATGCGTTTGTTTACCCAAATTTCATGATTAACAGGTATGAAGTCTGTTCTTCTATTGTCATTGTGAGACTTTAGAAGGACAGCTCAATTGACTCCAGGCATAAGGTAGAGGACACATTGTGGTTTTTTGGAAACGTTCTGGAGCGATCTTTGGGACAAAAGTCAAATCTGTTGAGATCAAATTTTTACCACTGTGCATGAATTATTTATAGAATTTTCAAGGGGTAGGGTTGTAGACCATTACAACAGCAGACAAACCCATTTTCATTCAAAGATCAGCGACTATAGGAAATTAACCAATCTTGCATACACCACTTGCAACCAACTATAATAATAGATAAGTTGATATTGATAACAGGGGTTGGTATAGGAAACGGGATCGGGGTACCTAACCGTTTTAGTATCCTCTATCTTATGCCATATGTGATGCTCAAATATGGATCTAGACACAGGACACTTCTGAAAGTCATTTTTGTCTTATTTGAATTATACATTGAGCATGTACTTGTTTGTTCCACCCTCTTTGAAATTCTCTTGGTGTGGTTAGAGCTTAATATTATATATTTATATTTATTTGTAGATAATGTGAAATTGAAGGCTGCATTGTAATCGTGGTATTTATTGGTAGGTATGGACCTTGGATGGATACAAACCTGGTGCTTCCTATTTCACCGTCACAGTGCAGGGTGGTGTTCGACTGGTTTCTCGATTCTTCTCTAGTGGTATATTCTGAAACTTAATTCAATGTGCATCATATTTTCATTTTTATTTCAAAGAAACTTGGGTGGAGCAGTCGTAGGTCCCACATTGGGAGGAAGATTATGAACGCACGTCCTCCATTATCTAGATGAACTGAAGCACGGTTTAACTCCTAAGTGTCCAAATGTTCAAAAGTTGCTGCTTGCATATGTATAGGAGTTGAACATAAACATATAGGAAACTTCAAGAAGGTAATAAAATGGACCAATAGAAAGAAGAATCATTCCCTACATTTTTGAAGAGTACACAAATATGTTTTGAAAGTCGAAATAATTGATTACTTGCTTCCAAATTGGATTTCCAATAAGTTGGGCACTTAGGGTTTAATCCCATGCTGGGATACACCTCGAATAGTACTGAAAGGCGCTTTTGAAATAAAGCACATCAATTTATGTCTCATAATCTAAGTTTTTGTTACAGCACGACAAGGACTTCATTGAAAGCAGTATTGCAGACAGCGAGGTTGTGCAGGTAACCAGCAGTACTTTTTTTATTATCGACTCTATTAATGATTTTATTGCTACCGTTTCTGTGAGCTGCTGCTATTTGTATTTCTATGTGAGTATGATGATGGCTCATTGGATAAAATGAACCTAAACCGCAGAAGGAGGACATTGCACTCTGCGAGGATGTGCAGAATGGACTTTCATCACCAGCTTACGAGGTTGGGCGTTACGCCCCTCGTATAGAGCAAGCCATGCACCATTTTCATTGCCTGCTTCATGACGACCTTTCTTCATGATGGCTGTCACGCTATATAACTTTTTCAATACAACTGTCTGTACAGTCATTGCTTTTGCGACATCTACTGTCCTCCTTTTCACCGCTTCCAGTTCCTTAGGCAGTCAATGCTCCGGACCGAAGTCTCACATAGTTAGTCCAACTAAGCGAATTGCTTAGCTAACACATTTGGACCTTCCTTCAATGCTTTGCTCCAATTCTATTTTTAACCAAGGTATACAAGTCCCCAAAACTCTACATACAATTTTATCTATTGAACAATCCCTGCACCCCAAGTGTGGCTTACAATGTTGGTCAAATACCGGAAAAGCCTGGTGAGCACCCAACCCTGTTTACTCTTCAGTCTGCAGCCTGTGCGAAGGGGATCACCTTCTAGGATGTGCATCTTCACAAACGTGGAGGTGCGGTGACAGGCCAGTGCCAACCAACCTTCAATCTGTCTGTGAAACGATTTCTCCAAACAAATGTCTTGGAAATGACTCTTGTCATGGATGCAAGAACGGGTTTGCATCAGTTCTCTCGACCACCATTTCTGGAGCACCGAAGGGGCTCTGTGGTATTGCTTGGGTGTATACATTCACGTCCCAAACATACTCAGCAGGGTCGTTGGGAGCGCAGTCTTGCAAGATGACAAATCCAGAGGGAGCTCTCTTCGGTAGCAAGGGTACAAACCGACTACCCTCAGGGAAGTGGACGAATTTCACCTGTGCTGGCACAACACGAGTGGGATTCCAAAGCGTTTCTGAGGAGAGCTCTTCTTGTAAATCCACCTGTGGCAGCTTTGCATCTAGTACTCGTCCCTCTCGGACAATGTCTGCATTCTGTGACGATTCTCTGGTTGCCAGATCTGGCCTCTTGGGACGAGATTGTGTCCACATAGCCTGGTCAATGTTGTGAGAGCGCTTGCCCCCACTTCGTGATTGAGATATTGGGACATAAGATGTGCTTGCTTCCTGTTTGCCTACAGTGTTTCCAGCTTTGAAGTTCTCTGGAACACGAGCTCGTTTTGCCCCTGTAGAGAGAGTGGCACTAGGGACAACAACCTTGGTGGTGGCTTCCACAGGGAGAGTGACTGTTGCTGGAGGATAAGCGAACATGGAAGGCTTTGCTTGTGAGATGAAGCTGAACCTGGGAACTCTAAGCTCTTCGGTCAGGCCAATGAAAGCAGTGGGGCAAAAGGAGAGGCTGATGAAGTAGATCAGAGGGTACCAGTACCAGAACTGGCAGAACACAGCCATGCCAACCGTAGCAGTCGTCCGGCAATGCCCATTCCTGGATCTCAACAGAATGCTGACATTCCTCCCTCCAGCATCGAGAATACCTTGCGCGAGAATGGCCCCCATCTTCGTCATTGGCTCCTCGTGCCTGTCCTTGATGAGCCTCTCAATTTGTCTCCGAAACGGCTCGTAAGGCTCATTGTGCTGCAGCAGCACCATGGCCATGCCAATGAGGCCTCCTTGACGGACGAAATCAATGGCGTCGGTCACCAGCGGCTCAAGTAAGGCAATGGCGCGCTTGGACGCTGTCCCAGCGCAGGAGATTCCAATGGCGAGGGCAGCTCCATATCTTACGTACGCGTTATGAGAATCCGCAAGAAGGGACACTATCCTTGGTGTCTGCTCGGGCTGCGTGCAGAGGACGAAGCCCAACGCAATCACGGCCGTTCGCTTCACGTCGTCGCTGACGTCGGAGACGGCGTGGTGCAGCAGACGCCGGATGGCAGTGGTATTGGCGGTGCCTCGGTATGCCATAGCCCAAGCAAACATGCCGCCGTATCTTAACACCGGGCTCTTGTCCCGCGTCATCCGCTCTATCAGTGGATCGGCTTCATTTTCCCTTCCGTAGACGGTGAGCGCGATTCCCAAGGCAAGCCCTCGGGTTATTTTCTCGTGGGTTGTGTTTTGTGCGTATGCCAGCATCTCCCCTGTTTTGTCAGTCCCTGAGCCGACGTAGAGCAAGCCCATGGCTATGCCTGCGGCTTCACCTGCAACTGCACTGTCTTTGTACAAGATGTGTTTCACTTCTTCGTAGAGCTCCTCGTCTGCTGTTCCCAAACCCGCCAGACCAATGCCCAAGCAAGCTCCGTGTTGGATCACCTCGTGATTGGCGTTTTGGAGACTGGCAACAAGGGAGTGCCGAATGCTCTCGCCGTGGTTGGCGTAGATGAGACCCAGGGCGTAGAGGGCACCGCCTTCGGAGAACGGACTGCCACGGTGTTGGGGTAAGTAGGCAGAGAGGAGAGAGACTCCTTGTTGCAGATGTCCTCTGTAGATCACTCCCAAGCCTGCAGTTGCACTGAATTTCCCCCAGTTGGTTGCGGATCGCAGCCAGTCCAGATTCTCCCTTAAGAAAGTGTCCACTGTGGTGCCGGCGTGCAGGAGGGCGTTCGTGTAAATGGTGGCGCTGTGACAGATGCTGTTTCGTGTCTCCAACGACTGCTTGATGGATTTCAAGATCATCAGGTCAGACCTGTCACATCATTATGCACATAAAAATGGTCATGGGAGTGTCTGTCTTAGGTGCACTAAAACCTCTTTAATCTTACCTCCAGGGATCCCAACTTTTCACTGAATGTTTGAAGAGTGTGCTTCAATCAATGATAGTGTGGCAACAATCTAGAATGTCATTTTAAGATCGAGGTTTGATTGTGTTTACCCCTAAGGGACCAGAAAGCCCAAATTGGCCTTGTGTTTTTTAGCAGTTTTGATTAGTTCATATTGGACTTTCTGCCTTAAATTTTTTTACCAGCGCGTGCAATGTTCTTGACTGATTCACATCTGCATTATTGATTTTCCACAGTGTGATCACTCGACTCGGTCATTTTAAACCCTTGGTTAATATCTGATCTTGATAGGAAGGCTTATGACTATCATAATTGGGTTTTTTATTTTTTATCATCCAACCTGTTGTTACTGCGCAGGAAATGAAGATGCAAATTGATGGGGATGTCGCCAGTCAGAATGCCGTTTAGGTTTTTCAATCTTTCAAAACAGGAGCCCTGTTTCCCTTTACTGCATGAGCTTTCTCCCTCATCGTTGTGCTCCATTGCAGTAATGGAGGTCGATGCCAAATCACCTGCCCAATCATCAAGCCGTGGTAACGAACCCTCGGACCTGGGGTTGCAATCTTGAGTAGACACTCGGTTGGCATTTGAACTACCTTCTGGCACTTCGGAAGCAGAGTAGTCCTGAAGAGATTCCTTCACTCTTGTCAAGAAGATCCGATTCTCGTTCTCAAATAGGTCGAAGGCCACTTGATATGCCACCATAGCTGACGAGCCACCATGCACCAACTGCTGCAGAATCCTCGCAACTTGGTGAGGCTCATCCAACAGCATCAAACACTGGCAGAGGCTCAAATAGTCCGGCTCACCCAGTTTCTGGTAACTTTTCACCAAGAGACGGAGCACTTCGTGCCGAAACTCGCGACAGTTTACGAACGTCTGTGAGAGTTTGAGGCAGTATGTCAACTTGTTTCCGGGGTTGGGGCCTCTGGTAATGGCTTCCTCCAATTTATCCAACCTTCGGCATTCCAGAGCAATCCCTACTGCTTGCTCCGACCTCCCATCCAGCAGACACTGATCCAACACCCTATCCACGACCGTAACCAGCCGGGGATCCAGGGAGAGGTCATCCTCTCCCTTTTCCAGCCTCAAATTGATGGAGATGTATTCGTCAACACACTTTGCAACCAGCGTTTGCACATACTCTGAACCATCCGCGACATTGAACATGGAAGCTGCTCCGAGAGCATATGTGAGCGCCTCACTAAGCTCCCCGAGGTGGAAGAAGACCTTGGACGCCACGAGAGCTGCCAAATGCCGGTGCTCGAAGTGCTCGTCCTCATACAACGCCTGGATCTGCGTGATTCCGGCTGAAATCTCCGGCCAGAAGTGCTCCATGAAAACGTTGAGGTTGTTGAGCGCGTGAAGCTTGAGAATGGGGTGTTGCTCCTTGAGCATATTGAGCAACCCTGTTGCGGTGCTCAGCACGGGCAACCTGCACCGTGTGGATGCAGGATTTCGCAGGGATGCATCCGTGGAGGAGTTCAGTAGCTTCTTCCTCTTCTTCCCCCCTCTGTCCGCCCTTCCTTTTCCCAAATCCATGGGAGGATACCTTGCTCATGAAGTTGCCATGTCACGCAGGTCCTCGACACAACCCTAGAGTTTCCATCGTCGGCAATCGAAGAAATCTTCCTCCAGAGTTAGTAATCATCGGGGGACTCTTGTGCAATCCTCTGATGAGACGCGTTGAAAAGTCGTATTGCAGCGAATCTGTGTAAACCAAGAGACAGAAGAGTAAAGCTGCTGCTGGGGAGACCTCAATGAGAGAATCAAGTAGCAAGGAGAGCATCATTTTCTCTCAATTCAATCCGAGAATCCGAAACGTGCAAGAGTCATTATTGTGCAGGGAGGCTCGGGTTTTTCACCCTCACATCGCCGCCCGCTCACGTCGAAAGCACCAGATTCCAAAAGGCATACTTCTCCAGGACGATTTTGTTGGATTCTATGTCTTCAACATTAGTGCGTTTCAGAGCAGCCACTTCCTTTGTTGGAGAGGTTCCCATTGTTTGGAGGGAACCTTTGAATGTTAAAATTTTGAGGTGAGTTTCAATTCTTAATGCTGAAAACTCATCTTCATGGTTATGATCGGAGACATTTTCATGCTTTCAGGAGTGAAGACTCATCTTCGAATTAAGAGAAGATGAGGTTTCAAAGTGCCCATGACTTTTGGTCCTCCCATTGGTCCAATAATAATAATGTTGAATCGGAAACACGAATATTGAACATTCTTCCTTCTAATTTACTTTGGAACTCACCAGTGAATGAGAATATACCGTACAAATGATAGTCTTGGTGTGATGGATGAAGTCTTTTAAGATTAATTGTGTTACTCTCCTCAACATAGATAATGGCATAACATCAATACTTTTTTCTTCTTCAATCATTGTAGTTGCAATATTTGTTCATTATTGTTAAACATAAAATCCCGATTAGGGTTTGGCATTTTAGAAAGGCTGCAAAGCTGTTTACAGTTAACCCCTAAAAACCAGCATTCGTTTTTGGGCAGTACCTGTGACTGGAGGTTTTCATATTTTTGGCTGAAATTTTAATAGAAGTTGTGTGCAAGGAATATCTTTCAGAAGCTGTTTACATTTGGAAATATGAGTCAAAAGTTATGGCCTAATATGTTACTTTTTTTCCAAGCTGGACAGACTAGGTAAATTTTTAAAAATCACTTTTTTCAGAAACAATAATTTGAAATTGGTTTTCTAGAGTTATAAATATGTGGAAAGCTTTTAATCATTCCATTTTGTCTAATGCGTCAAAAGTTATGAGGAATTTTAGTTTGTGGGTAGTTATGAATTTTCTACTCTACAATAAACTTTAAAGTCATTTATCTTACTCAATTTTCAATATTTTTTGAAAAAAATAAAATCATAGAATGTAGATTGTATATTACAACATTGCAACCATTGTAATTGGCATTTTTGAATTCCATAACCAAATTCTTAACAATTTTGTATTTTGAATCATTCTCTACTTCTTTCTGCTTGTTATTTTTTTCCTATATGTTGTACAATTTCAAATCATGTGAAAATTTTCAAACATGTTGACAACTCCTTTAGGAAAACGAATCCAAAGAAGCACCACCATTTTGGACATTTTTTCATAGAAAAGTGAGCTTGTGAAGTGCAGCTGCCCAGTTTTTTGTAGGGCCAAAAAAACGATTTTAATGAATTTGAATGCTTATATCTTGCAATCCACGCGATGGAAGTTTCTGAAATTTTTATCACATGTTCTCAAGTCAGCATATTACAAGATCCTACGGTTACATGTGTCAAAAAAAATTCAAAATTTTTATACTTGTTCAATGGCAGTTCTTGAGTGTTCTTGGTGAAAACATAATCATGGAACTTTAGGGGTTAAGAAGGAGATTCTATAATATTTAGTGAGACCATAATAATCTATGTAGATTATTAATAAGTGCACATTGTGCATGTGCATTGTACTACTCACCTTGTTTCTCACTTTATATCAAAATTGTAAATAGCAAATCTCTCTCTCTTCATGCAGACTTCTCACCTCTTCATTTTGTATGCTAGTCACATTAAAAGGTGAAGGAATTGATGAACCTAATTTCAATAAACCAAATAATGTCTTTTGAATGGAAGAAATCTCAAAACATGGAGATTCAAGTTTCAAATTACTTTTCAAATTTGGAACCCATCTCAAGGACCTTCCATATTTTGTGAAATTAATCATTGAAACTTTTCTACCCACATGTTTAAAAATATCTTGAAAGTGAAATGAGCATGGTCATTGGCATGTAGACCTACTATAACATTCTTGAAATCACCTCTTCACACCTTGGGTCCATTTGCTATTCAAGGGAGAATGAAAACATTCAAAGATTAGTTAGGGATCCATCGTCCATCATACCAAGTTAGTCCAATTTGGGAGGTACATTTCTCACCATTCCATTGGATAGTCAAGAAAGCGTTATATCTCATTATATTGTTCCTCTTTCTACACCTTTGGCTTTGCGAAAAGTACAAATATGGTTGTTTGTGGTGAACTATTGGAACTTGGCATCGTGAGCCTAAGGTCGAATCTTGAACATTATCTAATTATCCTTTAGTTTTGTTCAACATTTGAAAGCAAAGTGCTTGACTTGTGAGTTGGAAGTCATCATCGTTGGAATACATGCCACCTGGTCCTTTGTCACAGAATCTTGGAGGCACATCTTTGTTGGCTTCTCCTTGTCCTGTGGCAGCCAGTTCACACCTTGTTTTTGTGAGTATTTCGGCCAACTCTTGAAGTGATGATCTTAATTAGTAGTGGATCTAGTTGTATTGATTACTCGTCATGATATTTGTTGAGATAGAAAAATCAGTTCAAGAAATTGGTGCTTTTTCAGACACATGTCTCATACCAGTCCTAGTGTTTTTTTAACAGTCACATTATCTAAACAGTCACCCTCAATTTCATTAATTGGTGCGATTCCGGGTGCCAAAATTTGTAGCATTCGTCAGCACGAAGCTCTAAAAAGCTAAGAATGACCAGTATAGGTTTACAGTTCAAGCTCCTCCCTGAATTCCGTTAATTTAAAAATATTTAATATTAGGCCTACACCATTGATCTGGTGTGAATTTGTTGTGTGAAGTATATTTATATTTGAGAGAGGTTGTAATTGCCCAATTGTGAGGAATGTGATAAGAAAATTGTACACAATGTGAGAGTTCTTTGCGCTCAGGAAAAGAAGTGTTGGTTACTGTGAGTGGATGCAGACCGGGTATGTGTCCCGAGTTGGGTTCTGGTGTGCTGAAATTCGGTGAGTGTGCATGTGTGTCTCGAATGTCGTAAACGGTTGCTGACTTTTAAACGCTAACGTGGCAACGTCCCATTGGCAACTTGTCACCATTGCCATTACAAGTTGTAACTCATAACTTTCTTTCCTTTCAACTTGCTTCCTACACCCTTGGATCATGAAGATCAAAGGTTGTGATTGAAAAATATACAACTAATTATGTACAATAACCTATTCACCACTAGCGCAGCTCATCGGTTAACTAATACATAACCGATTTGGAATTGTTAAGCATATAACTCTATCTGTATGAATGTGTTACCAAAGCAGTATTCAAGGAATGAGCTGTGACAAATAGAACGTGAGTATGGAATGGTAGAGTCTATGAAAAGATGAAGTACATGGAATTTGATAATTGCTATACAATGTATAAGTTAAGTCAAGGAATCCAATTTGGAATATATAAAGTCTGAATGTTGTCTTCCAGACAGTTCCCAGCCAGTTTTGATTGAGAGTGTATGACGTGTGCTAATGTATAGGGCAATGCCCGAGGAGGAGGGAATTTCGCCAAAAAAAGGGCAGACAAGGAGGGCGGAGCCCGACGAGGAGGCCCTTCTTTTAGGCAAAATTCCCGACGACGAGGGGCATTGCCCGGCGTAAACGACCGGTGGACAACGAGTTTTTGTTGGATGAGATAACGATTTGGATGAAAAATCCATAATGCCCGTTTACGTGGGCAAAACCGTGTAATCGGGGATTACGGCTCAGAATTCGCCTCCCTTTTGAACGGGACGAATCCCAGCGGTGGTTTACAGTAGTATATTTCTGAGTGTGTGCGAGGTTGTTAAGCAAATTCTAATTGAGAGGGAAAAAATTACATCTAAGAGATGGACAGTATTGGGGCTAATACAAGTGATTGATTTCAAGTTGGTGCATAAAAGTTGCAAGTTCTACCGTTGTCCAAGTTATGTGAAAGTGAGGTGTGCTTCTGAGGATACTAAAACCAATTTGATTGGTTAAGTTCCAAGTGTTATGGTTGAAGAAATTAAGTTATGCTACAAAGCAAACAAGAGTCAAATTGGAAGCTGAAGAGTGGCAGAGAAACCAATTAAGTCGATCATAGTGTCCTAGTTTGGAGAAAGATGAAATCTACAAATGAAGTAGGAAAGAAAAAATAAATAAATTGGGAGAATTCTAGACCCCTTATGACCTTTAAGAGGGGAGTGGAAAATTTTGCAATTAGCTCATCACATGAGGAAATTAGCATTGTCTAAGTTGGAAGAATACTCTTGCTTGTGGTTGTCATGATCTAGTTGGATAAATTTAGTAGCAATCCTATTTATATTGTCTCTTTGAACAAAACTCAAACTAAGTCTTAGTTTTTCTAATTAGATCATCTAAGCATATCTACAGTACGCTTGCATAATGATACAAAAATCCGCTTTTGCCATTCAAAAGAATTTTGCATACTATAAAAATTTATTGATATTTTTCTTTTTGCATAAAGAATATTAAATTCTTGTGCAATTCCAATGAAGCATACCCAATTTGGATTTTAATAAAGAAAAATTCCATTTTTGGTGAATTTTTTCTTTTAAAATTCATGGTTTTACATGATAATTGATTGAAAGCATTGGTGAAGAATTTTTTTAATTTGATTGCATAGATATGTAGGAAACTTCTATATGCACATCTTTCATATGAAAAAAAATCCATTATATAACAAAAATATGATCTACAAAGAGCTTAATGTGAAGTTTATATGATTAAATTTTTTTAAATAATTATCTCTATAATTTAACTAGATTTTGGCAAATTAATTGTACCACTACGCTTAAATGTACACAAATAGATGTAGTGTGCAAGTGAAATGCCAAAATCTAGTTAAATTTTGGAGATATTTATTTTATAAAATTTACTCATATAAAATCTCACATTAAGTTCTTTGTACAGTTTGTAGATCATATATTGTTATGTAATGGGGTATTTTTTCATATAAAAGATGTGCGCATACAAGTTTCCTATATACCTATGCAATTGAATTAAAAAAATTCTTCATCAATGTTTTTCAATCAATAATCATGTAGAACCATGAATTTTAAAACAAAAAAATCACCAAAAATGGAGTTTTGCTTTTTTGAAACCCAAATTTGGTATGCTTCATTCAAATTGCACTAGAATTTAATATTCTTTATGCAAAAAAAAAATACCAAATTTTTTTTATTGTATATAACATTCTTATGTGGTAAAAGTGGATTTTTGTATCATTATGCAAGGATACTATACAATATGAAAGGCTACATCCATTGAAACTTCAAAAGGATTTACTATTGAATCAATCATGATCCAATGTCTTAATTGGTTTAACATTTTACCCCTCAAGGATCTAGAGAATACAATGTGTCCTCTTCAAATTTTCAATGGCAAATTCTCATTAGGGTGAAACAAATCTCAATATTTTGAAAACCAGGATCTTGCATGCTTGTTGCATTTTCCAATTTCCAACTTTTGAATGTAAAAAGTATTTAAATATTTATTTAGAAAATATAGTTTTATAAAAAAAGGGAGCAAACATAATAATTTTTCAATGAAAAGAATAGTAGGGATGGAAAAAAATTGGACATTTATAGTGTTTACTTTGTACAAACAAATTGGGTCTGAAGATTTTTTTTCAAATTTGTATTTTTAGCAATTTAAAAAAAAAATATTCAATTTGGAGTGATTAGGAACAAAAATAAATAGATCGATTCCAATTTTTTTAAGATGTTCTAAATAATATGTTAATAATATCAATTGCTAAATTTCAAAAATTGACGAATACATAATTTTTTTTTAACTTTGTAGGATCTAATTTGGTTAAATTTGGCTGTTTGAAACTGTATACAAATTTGAGAGAGTTTTTTATTTCTCAAATTTTTATATTAAAAAATACTAAATTTGCCTTCAGTTTGAATACAATTTTTTTGGGGGGTGGGGTGGGTTAAAAAAGCATAATTCATCATTTTATAAATTTTCTTCCCCAAAAGCTGCATTTTTTTGCCTATATAAATTGATCATCCAAAATTGTTATAAACTAAAAATCCAATAGTCAAAATTTTCCACAATTAATTTTGTGCATATTAGACAAAGTAGTCTTCACTTTCTTATGGTCAAACTTAAAAATTTCAAACACATTCATGTGCATAAAATATCAAAGTAGAACAATTCATGGAAAACCTCCATTGTCAAAATGTTGTTGGGCCTTGAGGGTTAAGCATTTTGGGTTAAATACATGGATTTCTTTTGAAAATGATAAAATTTATATAAAGTTAGTCTTTAAACTTTTTCATTTTTATTTTTTGATGATGATTTTAATCTTTAGAATGATTTTCCTTGCTTGAGCAAGTTAATTATAATGAAGTTTTCCAAAGCAAGTCTCTATTCTATATGAATAAATCCCTAAAGTGAGCATTTTTTAGGAGATTAACTTCTAGAGTTTTTTCTTATTTAGAGGCTCAAAACTGCTTCAAAACACTAGTCTACAAAGCAAGCTAAAATCTTCATCTATATTTATTATTTTTAAAATTCAACTATTAGGATCCTTTAGTTAACTTGTTAGAGTACAACCTCCTAAAATTTAAAACATGAACCCCCTACCAATTGCAAGATCATGATTCTTAGATTTCAAAATGAAGTATTTTCAACTTTTCTTATTTGGTATTGTGGTTAGATTTCATCTATCAAACTTTTAATCCAAAAATGTGTAGATCCTACAACTTGCAACTCTCTCTAATATCTTGAAGTGAGTTGGAAATACATATAGAAAATTTCAACAAAAAAATTCATAATCATGCTTGAAAAAAATAGTAAGTAGAAAGAAGTAGAGTATGATTTAAAATATTAAATTATGATTTAGTTATAGAATTGGAAAATGCCAATCCCAATGGTTTTAAAATTGTAATAAACAATCTACAATCTTATTCCTATGAAGTTTTTTTTGAGAACATTGAAAATTGAATTAAATAAAAGACTTCAATTTTTATTTTAGAATAGAAATTGCATGACTACTTGCAAATGAAAACTCTTGATAACTTTCATTTCATTAATTAAAATGAAACAATTCAAAGCTTTTTCCATATAAATTTGGGAAACCAATTTCAAATCTTTATTTCTTAAAGAAGTGGTTTTCTGAGCTGCTTGTGGTGCCCGGACTCAAAAAGGAACTAAATATCATACAATAACTTTTTAGTCATATAGTCAAAAGTTATAAAAATTGTTGTGCCTTAAAGCTACTCCTTGACCACATGATGTATGAAATTTTCAAAGGAAAAAATTGAAAATTTTGTTTGTAAATGGATGACAAAAATGTTATGTTGCAGAAAAATGCTACTTGAGTTGGTCCTTTCCATCTTTTTTTCAAAAATTCAAGCAAATTTATTCAATTTAAAAGATTTGTAAATTTTCTTACTCATGTAATTTCATCTTCAAATGAAAAACAATGCTTTGTTTTTATTCATATATGTGTGCATGTTATTCCTAGGGTATACAAGTTTTTTTTTATACGATTGCACTTAAATACAAGGTTTTAGTCTAAAAAAATAAAAAATGTCTACAATAAATTTACATTGAACTTGAGGTGGAAGACAATTTTTAGAAGAGAGAGGCTTCCTAGACTACTTGACCATCTAAAAGAGAAATTTCAAAAAAACTTCAAGTTTTCAAAATAGGAAAATTTGCGTATCAAAAGAATGCCTCTTTATGGTGGAGAGTGCTTAAGAATTTTATTGAAAACTACTATGATAATTTTCAATTATTTTAATATAGTTTTTTACAATTGAAATAATTTTATTTTTCAAGTTCATACCTTTAAAATATGCTAGTACAAATTTTAGTGCAAATAGTACAATTTCAATGCAAAACTAGTGCAAATCAAGCATGCTATGAGTGCATTCCAAATGCATGATGTGATTTTGTGTACATCAATTAATTTACATATACCTATATGCACATAAAAATTAGAGCATATAGAATGAAATTTTTTGAGGTTTGACGATATAGAATTCTTTTTGAAGTCTCAATACTCTTTGATCTATAAATAAAATAAAATAGTGCCAGTGAAACATCACATTGAATTGCAAATTGGACCAACTCAAGATCAATCTAAGATTGAATCGGGAAAAAAACAAAGTTAAATTATACCCTTGCAATAAGAAAACTAAATGGAGCCAATCACCATCTCCATGCCTTTATGAAGTAGAACCGTTGATAGAAAACTTAGACCAATGAATTAGGAGAAGGTGAAACAAAAGTGCTCAAGATAGTGCTACTTGCAAATTCCAATGAATCATGAAGTCCTAGTGGCTTGGTGGTTGGCAATGATGATATTAACATCATCATGATAGGAGACTCATACTCTATGTCTCGAATTTGTTGCAATAATCTATTTACTTCTCCCATAGAAGGTCGAGCCTTGGGATTGGGAAGGCAACAAAAGAGTCCCAATTGAAGCAAACTAACAACCATCATTGTTTGGATTTTTGGATCCACATGCTCTTCAACTATGGATCTTGGGGAGGCGCTATAATTCGAATCGGAAGAATCTAATGGCAAAGTAGGAACTTGTAATCTATCATCAAAATTAGGTACAAAGCTATTTGATGGTTCAAAAGTCTCAAGCATTCTTGGATCCGCCATACCAAAGAGTGACCCACCTTCATGAGCTCGCCAAACCTTAAACAATAATACAAGATCCTCAGGCTCTTTTGTCTCAAAGTCCAAGGGACGCCTTCCACACACCACTTCCAATATCAAGATGCCAAAACTATAAACATCTGATTCTCTTGTGGCTTTGCCCGTGTATGGCAACTCAGGAGCCATGTAGCCAAATGTGCCTGCTACCAAAGTGGTCTTGTCCAACTTGTGGTGGTCTATCAAACGAGCAAGTCCAAAGTCTCCAATGTAGGCTTTGAAATCCGCATCCAACAACACATTACTAGACTTGATGTCTCGGTGCAAAACACAACTTAGACAATCTTCATGCAAGTATCTTAGGGCTGCACTCACCCCTTCAAGAATAGAATGCCGCATTTTCATAGATAGGACTTTTTGGCTCCCATTTTTATGAAGCCAATCATTGAGAGTTCCATTGGGCAAATATTCATATACCAATAATAATTTGCCTTTTTCTTGACACCATCCATATAAGCTCACAACATTTCGATGTCGAATTTGGCCTAGACTTGCCACTTCTGCATGAAAGAGGGCATGAGCTTGTTTATCTTCCAACATATTGATTTGTTTCACAGCAACCAAAACATTACCACCTGAGCCAAACATGAATTCAATAAGTCAAATTCTTTTTGCAAAGAATTGAATCATATATGTCTTATGAAGATTGCATATAACTTAGAGGAAAGATAATTGTAGGATATTCTTAAGCTAAAGAACTGTAGAAATATAGTCACAAATTTTTCTAATTTTGCAAAAAATTTGAACTTAGGATTTTCCTCCCATTAGATGTTTTTCAGCCCCTGTGGAGGGCTGCAAGTTCCCCTGAATTCCCAGACTCTGAAAATTGTACCACAATAGCTGCTTGACGTGGCAAAGAGATTGCCACCTCATTTTTATTTATTTCAGTTTCCCAAGATGAATGTCCAAAGGTCAATGAAAAGCTTAATCCTACAGAAACTCAAGTTCTCACCTTCGAAAGAGCCTTTGTAAACAACTCCTGATCCTCCACGTCCGAGCACATTTCTTTCATCAAAGCTCTTGGTTGCCTTGCGGAGCTCATAATACGAAAAGACACGTGGCCTCGTGGAATACCTTAATGCACTGTAGCTGGGAGATGGCGTTGCAAATGAAAAGATGGACCAGAGCATCACCAAGGCAGCAAGCGTTGCAAACAGAACTCCTCCTCCTGTGCTTACACTAACCCATGTTCTTGACTTCAAAGAGTGAAGCATCGTTCGAAACTTAGGGTCTGAGATCTCGGTGCTGAAGAAGCTCCAGGACAAGAGCTCATGCTCTTCCAAACGGTGGACATCGGAGTTTCCCCAGAACGAGAGGTACGCGTCATCTCCGATCCTCCTTGGAAATTTGTAATTGGAAATGAGCAACAGAGGTTGCGAAGGTTTGGGATCTGATGCGTCTGCCATCCTGATTTCTAGTGTGTGAGATGAGCTATCGAAATCAATCCAAGCCGTCAGTATTCTCCCATTGGAGAAATACGAGCAATGCGTGTTATTGTCACAAAGGTTGTGGGTGTACGCTTCCAGATCATATTCATATTCAAGATTTTTCCCAACCCGGATGGAGTTGTTGCTGACCCTCTGCTTGAGATTCGGAATGTAATCTGACTCAAAATTCACTTGAAATATTGTACGAGTGAATATAACGGTTTGAGTTTGTACCGGTATCCGCCTGCATGCACCAACTTTCCCCGGTTGGGAGACCAAATCGTTCAGGGTAGCCATGGGTAATTTTCTGATGATGGCAAAGTTGAATCCGGTCCCTTCCAAGACGTTCTGACTGTAATCCCAAGGCAAGCCGTGCTTGGTGAACGTGAAGGAGAAAGAGGTGTTGAAGGAAGCCACTCGCCCTGTGGCTATATTTTGAATGTGGACCGCTTTCCCAAAAAACAGAGCTCCACAAACCCCTCTGGAATCAAGTGTCCTGGCACCTGCGTTGATGATGTAGGAGCTGTTGGAAGCATCGTATTCAGCATCTCCAATTGTGAAGAAGTCGTCCCGTGATTCAGGCGAGAAAGATGGGAAAGAGAACTGCGTGTCTGCAGCTGTTGCAGCTGAGAGAAGAAATCCAAACAGGAAGGTGAGACGTTGTACAGACGTGGGTGCCCCCATTGAATCCAAATATCTCTCTCTCCGTGGAATCAATTGTGGTGGCCTTACACGTCGGTGTTGCTCCCACGAGAGATTGTCTCTGGTACCCGGATTGCCAACGGGGAGAACTTGTGCTCCTTACTCACCGTGTTCGCCGCTTGGACTTCACCCACGTGATGCCCCCGTACGTTCCGAGTGTAACAGCATTTGGATACTGAGACTTCTGATACTTTCAATGTAGCGAGTCAGGTCAGGAAACCTCTCGTGAACCCAAGTGATGCTTCAACCCCCCAATGGCAGGATGCCCTCGATCTCTCAGCCTGGCACTAGTCCAGCAGCTGGCGTTGTTCCTGCATCCGCAGTGTAAACTCAAACCGCCTCTGAGCGGCTGAATCCTCGTGTAATGCTCGTGATCATCGGATATATATCTCAGGAACAGGGACGTGGGTGGGGACCATGTATCAGTCGTATTGCATTGTATGTATCATACTCTATCTTCAAACTGAAACTAAGTCGGTTGCCTCAACGTAGTTCAGCTGATGCATGCCGAGGCTGTTGGGCGACCCAAACCTTTTTCCGAGAGCGTTACGAGAATTCATACGCGTGTGAGCCGGCAACATGGACAGTTCCTGAGAGGCAACTCATATAAAAAAAGCACCGGAGCAAGCGACACAGGGAATCAATTGACACTTGTACTTAATTGGCTTCTACAAAGTAGGCTGTGAAAAGGTACAGTACTGTATGCACATCTGAGGCGTTACGCATCCCATCGAGCTATTTTCGGGCCCAGATGGCAGTCTGCGCGGCAAGGCTCGATGGGGTGTTTAATGTCTCAAAGCGTTCAATAAAATCGGATCAGAGCATGGACACTGTGGGGTCCGACACTCTTCAAATGTGGATGGAAAGTGCTACAGTACGGGCCCTTTCCCAATATTCTCTTCACATGTATTAGATTCTCTAGTCTCCACCAATGAGGTTGTCCACCGCTAACGGTGAAACTTCAACTCCTCCTTTCTTGCTTGCCCACCCCGGCAAGACAATTGGTGGAGGCGCTTTTGACTTCTTCCTTGATTTAGTTGTGAACTTGCCCACCCGGCGAGCATGTAAGGAGGCCCCAAATGATCCTAGTGTGTCAAAGAATGGCCCTTGAACCCGCCCTTGAAATCACTATTCATCCTAACTTTAGTTGCTTTATCCTTTAATCTTCTTGATGAGTGGTCATTCGACTATTTGCGGGCTGTTTTTGGTGAGCAAGGGTGAAGGATAAGGAAATTGAGGGCCCTTCAAAATTAGATGGAAAATTTGAGCATGCCAAGTTGGGTGTGTATAGTGGTGGCCATGCTCTCACGATATTAATCTTGAACCCCTTCTCTGTAGCATTGACAACAAATAGATCACTAAAATAATGTAAAAATAAGGAATGCCAATTGTGGTGTGCCTCCAAAATTTTGTGACAAAGAAACCATGTGGCATGTATTCCAAGGTTGTTACTTTAGAACGATGATGACTTACAGTGCAAGAATTGAAAAGTTTGAGTTTTTAAACGTTGAACTCAACACATGAATGAAAGTGTGTCAACAAAAATAAAAGATAAGATATTGTTCAAGAATGGGGCTTAGGCTTGAGAGTATTATAGGACATGATGTCAAGTTTTAATAGTTCATCATAAACATCCATATCTGTAATTTTTTGCAAATCTAAGAATGTAGGAAGAGGGACAATCCGAGGGGACAATGTTATAAGATCAATATAACACTTTTTTGACTATCCAATGGAATGGTGACAAATGTGCCTTGAAAACTGGACTATGTCATTATGGACAATGGATCACTAATCCTAGAATATTCTCGTTCTTCCTTGAATAGCAAATAGACCCAAGGTTTGAAGAGGTAATTTCAAAAATGTAAGGGTAGACATGCCAATGACCATGCTCATTTCACTTTCAAGACATTTTTAAATATGCAGATAGCAAAGTTTCAATATTAATTTCACAAACTATGAAGGTCCTTGATATTAGTCATGAGTTTGAAAAGAATTTTGAAATTTGAATCTAAATGTTCATCCTCTCTTCATGCAAATTTTTCACCTCTTTAATTTGTATTCCAGTCACCTAATTTGGTGAAGGAATGAACCAAATTTCAATAATAGTTATAAACCAATGTCTGTAGAGGCTATCATTGTCCCATCCTAAGTCACCAAATACTACGAAATTGTCCCTCTTAGTAGAGGGATGTAGTCTAGAGTCACTCACTTTATTTCTAGAGGACACAAGTTTAATCCTTTGAACACCTAAAAGACCATCTTTCCCTTGAGGGACAAAATGAATATTAGGCACGTTCCTTTGGTCTCAATTTTTGTAATGATTTTTTGAAACTTTATCTTAAATCCTAATCACCCAAGCAACCGGTTTGTAGTCACTGGACCTCTTTTTTGAGCTTTCCGTTTTCAAATTTTGATTTTCTTACAAAAAAAAATTATTTCTAAAAAATAGATTGCGTGATAAATCCAATGGCGATAGTTTCATCAAATTTCCAATTAAACTCCGCCTTGTGGAATTTTTCAAAGTTAAGTGGTATAGTATAGTTTACAGCTCACTTTTGGATTTTGGATCGGGCATGGACTAAAAAGTTAGCCAACTAATGTGATTCTTGCCCACCTTAAAACAATCAGATCCACCTCAAAAAGGGCAGATCCAAAGAGTTCAAGGTGGAGAAGACAAGTGTCCCATTCCTTTTTTTCTTACAAACACTATTCTTATTTCAATGACTACCGTACATTGCAAGCTCCACCATATATTGAAAAGTGCTTGGATTGTTCTAAAATTTTACATGTATATTTTTAGCTTTCTTATCTTTCACTAAGCACAAAAAAGCATCATTTTGAAATATTCTCACAAAGACATGCTCCTTCAAAGTGCAATACCCGATATTTCCATTGACCAAATAAAACTTCAAATTTAACACTACAAGAGAAAGGGGTGTTTTAAGTATAGTCCTAGAGATAACATTTTAAGTAATGACCTTTTTAGGAGATTTTCAGTAAGAATTTACAAGATATTTGTGTCTTTCTAGTAAAATTTTACTAGAAAGACACAAATATCTTGTAAATTCTTACTGAAAATCTCCTAAAAAGGTCATTACTTAAAATGTTATCTCTAGGACTATACTTAAAACACCCCTTTCTCTTGTAGTGTAAATATCTCCTAAATTGTGCTGTCAAATCAGCTGAATTTTTTTTGAGGTGCTCACTCTCAGTGTGAGCTACAAGATCCTATGCTTACATTCTATCCAATCTCAAGAAAAAAATGAGCAAACAAATTGTTCAAGTTCTTGGTACTTTTGCTCACACTTTTGGCCCACATTACATGAGATTTGGAGGGCTGGAAGAGCCGTTTTAGGCCCATCTTCGGCGTTGTTCCCCTAGTAGTTAAAGAACATCGCTGTCAAAAAATAAATTGAAAAAAATAAATAATAAAAAATAAATTTAATCTTAAAATGAAAAAGAAAGATGATTTTTTTTTTTTAATTTTAAATTTTTTTAAATTCAAAATATGACATGGCAATCACTTTGTCACATTAGGCAACTACTGCAATGCATTTCCTGACAATTCCAAAGTTTGAGAACCCTTGGAGAACTCGCAACCTTCTACAGGGATTGAAAAACATGTAATGTTTCAAGAGTATCCCCCCCTCTTGGATCATTAGTGGTTATGATAGAAAATGACATTACCTTTATGGGGATACAATTTTTATTTCAATCAATGCTTTGGAATAAAAGTTATGCCATCTTAAGTACAATTTTCACCTTATCGGGCAACAAAAGAAAACTACAATAACGTGAAATGAATGTTTGAAAATTTGTTTTTTATAGATCATATTTTTGTCTACATGGAAAGTTTTGATTCATTCCCTTTGGATTAGTGATGTGAAAGTTATGTAACATTTTGTTTTCTAGGCAATTTGATAGCATTTTTTTGAGAAAACTAAATATTGGATTGTTTTTTAATTCAATTTGTACACTTCTTTAAAAATAAAGTTCAAGAAGGTTGATTTAGCTTTCTAGTACAATCTCACCATTGGAATTAATTAGTGTGTTTAATTCCATCTTAGAGATATTAATAATTTAGTTTTTCTTTCTATGTTGTACTTAACAAAAATATTTAAGAATGAAATATAAATCCTTTTTATTTTAATCTTTTTTCTAGACTATCAATTCAATTTTTTATGATAAATTTTTTTTATTCAAACTTTTTAGTGCAAAGAAATTAAGTTAAGAAGGTTCAAAGTCAAATAATCTAGTCATACAAGGTGAAAAAAAAATAGTTTTCTTCACTTGAAACCCATATATTTTGAAATCTCCTGGACCAAAGTTTCTAAAATTTCTTCCACACGTTCTTAAACAATTTTAGTGCATGATGTCATGGTTTACTATGCAAAAAAAAAAATTTTACATTTTAAAACTCTTTGCAATAGAAATTATAATTTTGAGTTTTTTTTTTATAAAGACAAGGCTTTAGTCTTTAGAGCATCACCATTGGGCTTGAAAAACAAATTTAGAATTAGGTTAACCCCTAATGATCCAAGTGACCATTCTTTAGTGGTTGCTCTTCTTTTTTGAGCTACCCAATCTCAAATTTTCAATTTTTTTAAAATAAAAACTATTTCACAGAAATAGACAATGTTATAAATCCAATGGTAGTAGTTTCATCAAATTTCGAGTTAACCCTTAAACGCCTAAGGCCTTTTTAGAGCTTCTAGGAATTTGCTCTAAATTGAACAAAATACAACATTTTGATAAGTTATAACAATTTTTTTTGAATTGTAACTATACAAATTCAAACTTGGCAAGTTAGAGATCACATAGGAAAAGAAAATACAACAATATCACTTATAGATTGAAAGATTATAACGTTTGATCATAAAGGTGTTAAAATTGCAATAGTGATTTGAAGTCTTTCAATCCTCTTTTCACATGTCAATTCTGAAAAGTTGGTCACCAAAAAAATATGAGGATAAAGGGCCTAACATGCATGATAGCAATCAATTTAAGACTTCTCAAAATCTACTCTATAATTTTTTTTAAATGAATTTCTAATGTAATTTTTTTTCTAAGATCTAGTGTATTTGTGGTTCATTTCCAAGAGCCTTCAACACTAAAAAAAGGCAAGATTGCAATCGATGCTCCCACACAAAATCTTGAATAGAATAATCATAATCAATCATTTTTTAAATCAGATTTTTTATGCTAAAATTAGACTTCAAAAATAATTTAAAAGATATATAAATTATTAAAAATAGAAACTCGGTCGAGCTTCATTTAATTTTAAAGTATTATCTACACCAGAATTAGGTGCCTTGGGCATTTAGGGTTTAATTCCTAAAGTTCCTCAACTATGTTATCACCACAAAACGCTCAAAAACTGCCATTTCTAGTACAAGTACCAAATTTTGGAATTATATCATTTTTAGACACATATAACCATATGGTCTTGTATTAATCTGGATTGAGAAGATGTGAAAAAAATTCAAAAATTTCCACCGTGTAGATTGAAAGATATTAGTGTTTGAAGTAACAAAAATCCTTTCTTTGGCCCTGCAAAAAATCAGGTAGCTGCACTTCACAAGGTCACATTTATATGAAAAAATGTCCAAAATGGTGGTGATTCTTTGGAATTGTTCTTCAAGGCAAGTTGGCTACATGCTTGAATATTTTCAGATCATTTTGAATTATATAACATACAAGAAAAAATAGTAAGTAGAAAGATGTAGAGAATGATTTGAAATACAAAATTGTTAAGAATTTATTTATGGAATTGCAAAATGAAAATCCTAAGGATTGTAATGTTATAATAAACAATCTACATCTATTGATTTTATTTTTTTCCAAAAATATTGAAAATTGAGTGAAATAAAGGACTTCAAGTTTATTTTAGAGTAGAGAATCCGTAACTATCCTCGAAATAAAACTCTTCATAACTTTCATTTCATTAATCAAAATGGAATGATTCAAAGCTTCCCTTGTATATATAAATCTAAAGAACCAATCTAAAGAATCTAAAGAACCAATGGGTCTGGAGTCCTAGACTACCCAAGTTGAAAATCAAACTACATATTAGGCCAGAACTTTTGATTCATGTTTCCAAATGTCTTGACATTCACTGTACATGAAAGATATTCCTCATCTACACCTTCTACTAAAGTTTGGGCCCAAAACATGGAAATCTCTACTCATACATACGTGCCTAAAATTTCTATGTTGCTAAAAAACATAGCTTGGTCCTCTAGGGTTAAACTCCGCCTTTTGAAATTTTTTAAAAGTTTAGGGATGGACTAAAAAGTTCTCCAACCAATGTGATTGTTGTCCACCTCAAAAAGGGCAAATTCAAGGAGTTTAAGGAGAAATAAATGTGCCATTTTTGTTTATCTTACAAATACTACTTTCCTTTCGGTCACCACTATGCATTGCAAGCTCCATCATAAATTGAATAATGATTTGAAAGTTGTGAAATTTTCAACTCTCTTATCTTTTTCTAAGCACAAAAAATGCATCATTTCAAAATATTCTTACTGAGACATGCTCCTTCAAAGTGTGTTGCCTTGTTTTTCCATTGATCCAAATAAAACTTTAAACTTAAATAATAAATATCTACTAAATTGTGCAGTCAAATAATCTTTAAAAATTTGAGGTGCTTACTCTCAATGTGAACTACAAGATCCTGCAGTTACATTCCATCCAATCTCAAGAAAAAATGAGCAAACAAATTGTTGAAGCTCTTGGTGGTTTGGGCCCATTTTGAAAGTACAGCCCTGTTCGATAATTAGGGGTTAATTGATGCCAATCTCATTTGGATTAGAGTCTCTTCCCTTTACAAGGGACATGCAAGTGTAGGATGTTCATAAACTTGCTCTACAATATTCATAGGCAATCATTTTTTACATAAGGTAACTACACCTCAAATTGCACGCTTCCTAAAACCGTACATGCTTACTAGGTTCTTACGTAAAATGTACTTCCACTATGCATGAGAGTCTATGGTTGGTTACCTAAAATACTATTTTCAGCACTTTGAGAATTCATAGCTTATTCATATGGTGCCCCAAAAGGAAAATTGACTCCCCATGTCACTTGCTATGGTGCCATTCAATTGCCTCAAAATAAGCTTAACCCTTGAACGACATGGGGGGGTCTTTGTGGAAATCATATGTTTTAATACTGTGTACAATTTTTGGATTAAAAAAATGAAAAAGTACTTGTTAGAAGCCAAACTACTGTAGAAGACCTTCCATTTTCCCACAAAATTTGGAAGATGAATAGTTGCACTTTTGTCCTACACAACAAAATTCTCTATCATTCATCGACCAGAAAATAGCTGTGGGGTCGTTTATGGGTTAATTGTGGTAATTGGGTCCAAGTTGCCGGCTCTCACAACGTGGCCTAATTATTTATTATTCTCGTACGCCCTTTCGAAACCCAAACTGATAGTTTTGGGTACGTTGCCTCAGCCTGAGTTCACCACCAACGTGGTCACGACGTGGCCCCCCCTGCCGGGCCAGTTCTTTCATCGAGATGGCACCCTAAACCTATCGAACGTTACTGTGTTTTTAGTATTCTATACTATTGCAAAAATTCTTTGTGAAGTTACTCTAGTTTTTGCATCAAAATTTCGATTATAAAAAATGAATGATTATGATTATTCTATTCAAATTTTTTGTGCAAGGGTGTCCGGTATTGCAAATCTCAATTTCCTAGTGTTGAGGACTCTTGGAAATGAGCTTCAAGTACATTAGATCTTAGAGAAAAAAAAGCACAGTAGAAATTCATTTAAAAAGGATTGTAGAGTAGATTTTGAGAAGCCATAGATGGATTGGGGTTATGCATGTTATACCCTTGAACCTCATATTTTTTTGTAACCAATTTTTTTGCAAATTTTACACCCTCATGATCAAACATTATAATCTTTCAATCCATAAGTGATACTATTGTGTTTTTCTTTTCTTATGTGATCTTTAACATGTCTAGTTTGAATTAGTTTGAATTTCTACAGTTACAATTTTATAAAAATGGATATAACTTATCTAAATGTTGTCTTTTTGTTCCATTTACAGAAAATTCCAACGAAGCTCAAAAAAGGCCTGAGGCATTTTAGGAATTAGTCTGAAGAAACTCCAGGAAAGTGGACATGCGCGTGGAGAGGTGCGAAGATCGTGGGCAACTTGCGATTGAGGATGCGTTCGGAACGTTGTGCAGACCGGGTTGAGCGAGCGTCAATTCGGTTGGAATAGCGAGCAAACGTGATTGATATGTTCTCGATCGCCTGAACCAGATCATTCAGAAAAAATCCCCCGACCAGACTGCGGTGGCTAGATAGGTGTCAGTCGAGCTATACTAGGCAGCTTCAAGGTGCCGTGGGAGCAACATCGGGATAAGGTCACCACAATTGCACAATTGATTGATACAATGTTGTCCCCAAAGACAATTCTACGTCTCACCTTCGTGTTTGGGGTTCCTTCTCTCTGCAACTGTAGACACGCAAATCACTTTCACCTCCTTCTCGCTTGAATCCCAAGGAGATTTCATGGCACTAGAAGATGCTGCATACGATCTCGCCCGTCGGTCCTACAACATCGATCAACGCAGGTGCCAGGACGCTTGCTTCCAGAGGAGCTAGTGGAGCTCTATTTCACGGTTCATATTCAGAATGGGGCAACTGGGAGAGTACGTGACGTCCTTCAGGCCACACACGGACTGACTGAATCCATGATGGCCACAAACGGCTGTTCTACGTCTCATCGTCCTGTTTACGTTCCATCTCCCAACTGCAACTGCCAACACGCGAATCACGTTCCCCAACCTTTCGCCTCATGACGATTTCTTCACACTTGGATACGTTGCTTACGATCCCGTCAATCGTTCCGATCCTACATCATCAACGCAGGTGCCAGGATGCTTGCTTCCTAAGGGACTTGTGGAGAGCCCTCTGTTTTATAGGAAACCAGTCCGCATTCTAAATGGAGCAACTGGGAGAGTGACTTCCTTCAGCACCAAATCCTCCTTCACATTCACGTACGACACACTGACGGCTTGCCTTGGGATAACAGTAACAACCTTTTGGATGGGAGCGGAATCATCGATCTTTGCCTTTGTTAGTAACTTACCCATGGCTACCCTGCACGGGATCGCCTCCCAATCGGGAAAGTTCGGTGTATGCAGGACGTATCGAACTCACACCGATTTATTTCCTCCTGCATATATGTTTTGGAGCCTACATTGACACAGATTATAATCCGAAAGTTAACAAGGAGCTAGCTCAGTAACAAGTTCATCAGGGTAAGTTGCCAGCAACCTTCACCCCGAATATTCATGATCTGGAAGCGTACATCCACAACCTTCGACGTGGGAATGACACGCATTGCTCGTATTTCTCCAATGAGAGAATTTTCACTGCTTGAATTGATTTCACTAGTTTATTGGACACTGAAAATCAGGATTGCAAACGATGAAATCCCAAACCAATGCAACCTCTGTCGCTCATTTCCACTGAATTTCCAATTTCCGAAGTTGACCGGAGACGAGGTGTTCCTCACGTTTTGGGGAAGCTCAGATGTCAACCAATTGGACGAGTTCATTTGGAAGAGCATGAGCTCTTGTCCTGGAGTTTCTCCAACACCGAGATATCAGAGTCGAAGCTCCAAATGATGCTTCACTATTTGAGGTCGAGAACATGGGTTGGCATTACCACAGGAGGAGTTCTCCTTGCAACGCTTGCTGCCTTCATGATTTTGTAGCCCATCTTTGTGGACTAGAGAGCGGGCAGCTCACGGCGCATTCTACCACGCAAGCGATTGCAAGTCAAGCCCAGCAGGGCGAGACCTACAGCCGCAGAATGCACCGTGAGCTGCCCGCTCTTTGACATTAAAAGCATCAATGTATGGGGGAGTACTAGCATTTAGTTACAAGTTAGTCGATTGAAATCAAGAATAGCCTAATTGATTTCAAAATCTTCAAAAAAAACCCGATCATTTAAGAGGAAAATCAAAGAATGTTGTCTATTTTTTAAAGGTCTAGCTGAGAAAATGCTTCAGACAACCGTTTGCTTCGAGAAAATGTAGGATTTTAGCCAGTTAAGCTAAAAATCTCCTTCGACTGTGAAAAGCATGACAGGATTATGGTAGAATTGGCAGTCTGGTCAGTCGTAGAATCGGCCCTTGAGGCAGAATCTGCACATGAAGTAGATTCTGCCATTGAAAAAGTCCTATGAAAATGCCCAAATGTGCTTTACCTGATTTTAACATTTGCAATGCCTTGCACCAATTACACTGCTTTAATCCATTTTGGATATTGCACAAGACCACATTTATCCTCACATAATGAGCTCCGTAAGGCAACTGAGTACTTTGGTGAGAGAAATTTGCTTGGACGTGGCGGATCAGGTGTTGTGTACAAAGGCTCCTTGGAAGCCATCAAACCAAAGGTGGTGAGGCTCCACTGACCATACAATACATTCGAGGCTCTCTTGACCATGTCGGTAAGCCACAATGGTTTGTGTTAAATGTGAATACACTTAATGTTGTGACATTTAGTATTTTTTACAGTTGATTTTTAGTTTAACCTAAAATAAACATGTAAAATTTAAGATGGTGCAAGTTTCTAGAATGTTGTAGGGAAAGGTTCACTTGTGTGGTGAATGAGATCTCTCCCTTAGTGCATTGTGAATGGAGACTTTGCATTACAGATCATCTCATATATTTTGATCCTTTGAACTTGCTCGGTGGTTTGTATATTTTCAATTCTTCCAAAATTATCGAAAAAAGGGTCTCATTGGACATGGGACATGAAATATAATTATGTAAGAACTTCACTTCTACATATTTCTTGTACAGTCTTGAAGAATTAATAAGATGCCATCAATTTTTTTTTTTTAATTTAAAATTTTTTTTTTTATAAAAGAAGCAATTCATTTTAATGTAAAATGTTGTACCAACAACATGCCAAGATTAAAAAATTAAAGCCCTTGATTTTTGGCATGAGGAAGGATTTTCCAACTAGTAGTGATGCCTTTGAATTCTGAAAAAATTGAATTTGAATTCTAAAAAAACTGAATCAAGATGTTGATAGCGCTTCTCCATGCAACTATAGTAAACACTTCTAGCAATGAGTCCTTTGATATCATGCAAGTAATTTTGCAAAGTAGAGTTCCAAGTTTTAGCCTCCAAATCCATGATTGCATGAGCATATGTGTTCACTAAGCCTATTGCCATATGCAATGCCTTAAAAAAAGGCTTTCCTTCACATTCCATGAACACATTGATCAAATTACAAGGGTTTTGTTCTAGTGAGCTCTCCTTGTGGTATGAGAGGACATCATTTACAAATCCAAGATGGATTGAAGTTGCCATGCTTACATCTTCCAAGTATGAATTTGCCCTCAATATACCCCAAATGTAGATATCCTTGACAAATTCTATCATCAATTAGATAAGTTTCCCACTAATATTGCCAACACATAACAATGTATGGCTCCAAGTCTTGGAAGCATAAGTTATTGCCTTGGACAATATTTGCATGGCTAGCAACACTTGCACAGTGGTGTTCTACAATACTTGCAACATAATTATTAAACCATTTAAGGTTAGACAACTCCAATGTGTCTTGTCCTGCCTCCCACATCAAGGTCTCAATAAAAGTGGGATTGTAAGGTTGCACTTCATGACTGAAAATTGCATATAGATGGTCAATGTATTCTTGAATTTTTGGGGCTCCCACATGCACCACAACTAATGTTATATTGGCCTTGAAGAATCTCATCAAGCATCTCAAGAAAGAAATCATCCAACATGAATAGTAATGCATAAGTAATAAAAATTACTATAAGACGATTGAGATTGATTACTCTAGGGTGCTCAACTTGTTGCAAAAAGGCCAACATGACAATAAGAATCCAAGGAAACGACACTAGTGAAATTGGATTCAAATATTGGATCAACAAAAATAAATATTTTTCAAAAGTCAACGATACATTATGATTATGATGGACTTTTGCAGAAAAGATTTTGGAAACTTTGACGGCATCAATTGCAAGATAATAACATTTTATTTAGAAAAATAAATAAATCTTTGAGGCTAATCTACAAGGAATCTTTATCTTTTACATTTTTTGATGAATCCAATTGTAGGATCACTCTAGTTAGTTTAATAATTTTTTTGAAATGAAACTCTAAATCACCAAATATTGATCTAGGTAGTAATATATAATTATATATCCTATATTTATGTCTTCATTTAAAAAAAATTCAATTCAATTCAAGAACTACTTTATATATGAAATTTTTTCTTCATTGTTTGCAACTCACAATTTCTCATAATTTTCATCTTATTAGTGGAAATAACCCACATGTAGTTCACTTTTGTATATAAATAATTATAATTTGAGAATGTCTAGAATTTGAAGAAATCCAAAGAATTTCAATCAAATCTAATATAGAACTCCAAGTTTGTAGTGTTTGAATTTGAAGAATTATATGTGAAGTTGAAACAATGATACAAATGATGCAAAATAATTTATGAGTAAAGCGTAATTTGTATTGCAATTTAATTAGAAATTTGTTATTGGCTTGTTGGTTGAGTATAATTTTATTTTATTTATAAATGTTATAGGCACATTTAATGTTATCCTAACAACATATAAGAAACCATCAATATAAGGATGTGCTCATGTAAAATATATGTGCTATTAAATACCATTAGAATTACACTTAAGTTTCTTCAAATTACATTTATGACCTCTTGTAGAATGACATTTTAGAAACACACTTGTCTCATTGTCATTCACTATGTTACAAACTCACAATTGTCATACATGTAAACTATGTCAAAGTGAAAATGTTGAGAATAAACAAGTTTACAAATTTCTCAAATATATAAGTGATTAGAGATGCCATAAATTGAAGAATATAGATTTTAAACAATACGGAGTTTATATAAGAGTTTGGAAAATGTGAAGGGCAACATAAAAAATATGGGAATTTTTAGAGCTTGTAAATTGAAAAGTTGAAAAATTTAGAGTGTTTTTATAGTTGAAATATTAAACTATTTCATCCCTAAGTATTGAATGTCCAAGTTCCCCTACAATGATTTTTTCAACACATGAGTGTTGAACATGACTCACACAAATGATAGATGATTCAAAGTTAATATTGTACATGTATCAAATCAAATTTGTTAATTTTGTAAAAGTTAATATATTTTTGTTGTCAATTTTGAGATAGAATTTGAAAAACATCCTAAAATTTGGCTTATAAAGTTTGTAATATTTGTCAAAATGCAATTAAACAAAAGCTTCAAATGTAAAACATGAAGAGTAGAAGTTATTTAAACTTCAAAATTACTAAGGCACTAAAGCCCACTTAAATTCACAAAAAGTTTCTAATAGATTTGATTTAGTTCTTTTAGGATAAATGCACACTTGCCTTTTTTTGTTTTTTTTAAAATAATAATTATATGATCCAACCTCTTAAGCTTATTGGTAATGTATTACAACTCTTTGTGATTATATTTATATTTTCACATTCTCAAGACTTAAGATTAGAGGAAAATCAAAATGAATTCAAAACATATTGATATTTACTTGGGAAAGATAATTTATTTTTAAAAATCAAACCTTGAAACAACATGAAAGAAATAAGAAAGTTTAAAAAAGAAGTAGATTCTTGAAGTAATCACCAACATATATAAAGAGAGTTTCAATCTTCTCCACTACAAATAATGTCCAGTATAAGTGCACCAATGCAAGAAATACCTTCAAATTATGGTTGAAAAATATACAATTAATCCCTCACCGCCGAAGGCCTAACCATATCAAAAAACAACCTTGCTTTTCAAGTGTAATAAGTCTAAATGTGAGTAAGGTATGAAAATCTCAACCATATAATCTTGTAGTGGGCATGTTGTAGATGATGTGAATCAAATTTGGGGTCATTTGACCGTATAGATTGAAAGATTATAATTTTCTAGTGTCGAAAAAAGATGCTGAAATTTTCCTAAAAACACATTTGGAGGTGCAATTTGATTTCTAAACCTACTCAAATGAAAAAAAATTTAACTACAAAGTGATTCAAAATCAAAAGACGAACACTTTGGTGGGAAAAAAAAATCATTCAATTGACTCATTGCGTTTGCAAAATTGTTTTGAAATGTCAAAAAACAGTGAAAAAAGTAGCAAAAAAACACATCTACGGCTGAACCTACCTCTACTAAAATGCTTCTCAGTCAATCATAACTTCTTTTATTGATATGAAATTTTTACCACAAGAACTAGACTAGTATGCGCAACTTTTCCAACAAAAATTATTGAAAATAAACCTTTTCTGAAGAAGTTATAAGCCGCTAAAGTTCAATGTAATGCAAAAATGTCTAGATTTTGAACTTCGAATTGCTCCCAAGAATTCAAAACAACTTGAATTGACATGAAAATTTTACCACATAATTAGACTTCATGGGGAACAAAACCCAACAAATTTCATTGAAAACTATTTGATGAAAAAGATACAAGCCCCCGAAGTTGCAGCCATCTCAATGCAGTGTGGTGAACGCAAATTGAACCTGCAAACTTTGAATGGCTTTTAGAAACTTAGTACATCTTGGATAGATCTGAAAATAGTACCACAAAAAATAGACTAGTATGTGCAACTTTCTCAACAAGTTATATTAAATTTGGACATTGGATGCAAAAGTTACAGCACTTTGAAGTTGACTGCTAGACTATGTGAGAACACTTTTGGTCCTTTTGGGTAGTGAGGGGTTAATGCTTCAATCCACCTCCAAAATTTCTTTGCTCATCTAATCAATTATGAAGAAAAACTATATTATTATTCAATTAGGTTAATATTCCCTAGAATAAAAAAAAAACGAAGGCAAAATATTCAACCTTTATCAATGGCTAAATTTTAAAGTGCAATTTTCAAGGTTAGAGAAACAAACATTTGTAGGTTCCAAGACTACAAACTAAATTGGAAGTGGATTAGAAAAACAACTCAACATACAATGATTTGGTACATGTCAAATCAACAAAATTAACTACAAGCCTTGTTAGACAACTCCCACCCAAAGACAATCCTTTTCTCATCAGTAAATAATGTGATGGCATCTCCCCCAATCTCCAACACTACTACCGTTCTTCTTTTATGATTAGCAAGTTATCATGACCTTACATTTTGTTTTTGTACTTCCAATTGGTTGGAGGTATGACTATTGACTTGCACAAGTGGGTAAACAAGTGGCCTGCCCTCTAAATCCAGCACGCAATTTTAATGTTGATTCGGTGGTTCTGAAGTTTTCTTGCAATGGTTTGGATGCGCTAATTGGAGCCCCACCTTCATGGGGTCCTACACTTTGGCATGAACCGAGGATATCTATATTTAATACATTCCAAGCTGTAAAGAACTCAGACGATGTTTTCAAATGTACATAACTCTCCAATCACAAAGACCATTAAGTCGTTCACATTCTGTCTTCAGAACACCTCCGAAACTAACATATAGTGTAGCTAATTTACAAGCAAACAAGGTGAACACATACATTTCACATCCTGAACGTATATCCTGCTAGCTAGACCGCTTCCCTTGAACTTACAAGGACTACATGATCTCCCCTGGATTGACTCCATCCCACCTTGATCAGCTGGAGTTCTGGCTACAAATAGCGGCCGAGGTCAGCGATGCACAGCTTTCACTGCAGCAACACGAGCAGCATTGGCAGCCTGGTTTGTGAGTGCAACAGCTTTTTTCACCTTGTCATCCACCCTTTCCACGTCCATGCCTTTCTGCGCTGCCCTCCTTGCTTCCTTCACGAACACAAAAAATGAAGGGAATCTCAAACAATACGAAAGGATAGAAACTGAATTTCCGTGTCCTCCTATAATTAGAAGATCCGTCACACGAAAGAAGACATGTAGAGCATTACCTGCTGAGCATGTAAGACCTTGGAGTGATTAACTGTAGATGATGCATTAGGAACCTGGGTGCTTCTGTTCTCCAGGGTACCCAAATGCCAATGACCTGCGTGAGTGTCACCATTGCGGAACGTATAGATGCCTAGCCCTTGTTTCCGTCCATCATGCCATGAGCCTTCATAACTATGGCCATTGGCAAACTTGTAAACACCGTACCCATGCATCTTGTCTGCAAAATACTCTCCAGCATACGTATCTCCATTCCTGCCCACCAGATCATGTACACCAGAAAAAAATCATTTTTCAAAAGCCTCTAAGAATATGTATTCATTATCATTGAGTTGTATATTTTCAGGATCTACTCAAGGAGCCAGAAATTTCAGAGTGGAAAATATGGATATAATTGCAACTAAAATCCCATTTTAATTATGAAAAGAAGTTTCATTACGCACAAACAATTTGATTGAAAGAGCCTTTGGCTCACATATCCTTCGAGTAAACAAAAAACGTGCCCAATTTCCAAACGGTGGAGATTGACAAAACTCACTACATACTCTACAGGAAATGTTCGGTACCTGAAATGGTAGTAGCCAACACCATGTTTCACCCCCCATTTGAATTCACCAACATAACAACTGCCGTCACCACACGTCTGCATTCCGCAACCATGGCTTTGACCATTTGACCAATGGCCTGAGTAGACATCACCTGTGTAGAAACGGTAGATGCCATAACCTTCACGCATACCTTGGCGGTATTGCCCTCGGTAGCGACTGCCACGAGCCCATGTCTCAACACCATACCCGTCATATTTTCCATCTACCCAATCTCCTTCGTACCTTCCACTTTTGTAAAAATAATATACTCCACTCCGCGAAAACTTTCCTCGGTAAAACTCACCTTCGTATACATCTCCATTGCTGAAAGTTTGTACCCCTTCCACATAGTCCTGGCTCTGTTTTGCTTTTGAGAAACGAGGTGATAGTGATCCGTGTGATTGTGATGTAACCTTCCATCCACTTTCTTTCTTGTCACTAAGTTGCAGTACAGCTCCTAGAGGCTGTAAGCAGCTACTATTGAAAAAGTTCCAGCTCTGGCCCCATGTATCTCTGACCGCACCCCAATTGGGAGTTGCTAAAGCCTGACCAAAGAGGTGAGGAACAGCAAGATGCACTGACACTACAACTGCTACAAACAACACAAACAAGGCAGAAACGCTGAACCAATACCAGGGTACTATATCTATCGAAAGCCACTTCAGGCCATAAGAAGGACCAGCTTTCACACACCACCATACGAAAGGCACGGCTACAATAATGGTCGGAGGAACAAGAAACTGAAGTCGCTCCCGCAAATATCCATGCCTACCTCCAATAGAGTGCACATCTCTGCTTACGCCCGTCAGAGGCCAGCAACCCCTGTTTTTGCTAGGATCATGACAGCGCTCTACTTCATCCAATGAAGTAAGACTGTTAATTCCGGACTTGATGGTGGGAGACCGCAGCAACGATGGAGATTTGCTCAATTTTGACAATTCCATACTAAGAAAACCTTAAACTGCCTCTTGCTTGAACAGAAAAGTGAACTGAAATCAAGGCCTTCAACAAGGCACGATGCCAAGCAGCACGATGCCATGCCATGAATTTGCAGACCTAGCCTGGATCACATCAAGAAGCTCTCAGTCATACCTTTATCATTTAGCTATCTTCCTATGCACCTGAACTACTTTATTGTGTGAAGCTCCCATTTGAACTCACGAGCCCTAGTAGTGGAAACATTCCTCACCATTCACATACCACCCTCACGTGGAAATACATCAGTATAAGTACTTGAAAATATTATTATGTGTACCTGCATGTTTCTCTAGTCGTGAAAGACAGAGCAACCTGATCCTTCATGGCCATCAACTGCACCGTATTTTCACACCCTTGCAACTGGTCCACTTGAAAAGCTCGCTAAGTTTGAATCAAATCTCATTCCAACACGTATTATAAGATTTATAGATTCCATTCAGAGAATTCCAAGTACTTCCTGTATCCTGCCCAAATAAACTTGCGCTGCATTAGAATTTATAAAAAGCTCAAGCACAACAACATGGTGCACATACAGGTTAATTGTCCTCGCGACAAAACACTGTATTGTATGACTAAAAATGATGAACGAAGACTACAGCTGCACTGCATATGATGCTGAAATTGAATGAAATTCCTCAGAGGCTGATGTGAAGAGGCATACAACAATTTCACAGATACAATACTTACACTCCTCAAGTCCAGTAAAAACGTCACGTTATTGCGTGTGATCCTATTGGTAAGCAGTTGTATGGCGTTCTCAGGTTTCCTTTGATTCCTGAAGTTCCGTTCATTTTCATTTCCTACAACGCAATCAGAATCCGCAGGTAACGCCTACTCTCCAGCCTTATCCGACCCATACTGTGCCAAAGGAAAGCAAAAAACAGAGATACGGAAGACACATCACTCTAAATGCTACTCTGCCCGAACTCTCTGAGTTACAGTCGAAAGTTACGAGACTTTAGATTAAGTCTCCATCTTCCACTAGACTCAGCTCTGAGAACAAGTACCAGTAAACCCTCCTCATTCAGTAACATTGCCAATAATCCCAGCCCTTTCCCTTATTTTGCCTGGTACACAGCAAAGTGTGCGTGGTCTCCATAGGGTCAACAGCCAATGCAACCTAGACACCAAGTATCACACAAGAATCTCTATCCTCGAATTTTTCAGCCCCCTTCGAACTCTGTCCGTGCTTCCCTCCGAATTGCTAAACACTAATCGAGCAAAACCTCCGAGCAGGGAGAGAACCCGCAACGCCCACAACTCTTAACATATGCTAAGAGCTTCCAAATTTGACTATACTGACAGAGAAAGGATCATACGTGAGGAATTACGCTCTGAAATTTTCCTACTTCCTTGGACAGGTTTACCTGGCGGCGGAGACTCAACGAGCGGACAAGTAATTCTGGTGCAGCAAGACATGGCGAGACACCACATGCGTCAACCTCACGAACCTACCTCTGGACCCGCTCGATTCCTACACTCGATTGAATAGTGTACTCGCACTTTTGCAACGGCGGGTGTTTTAGGGTTTTGATACTCTTGTTCAGGAGCCAAGCCACTGCAAGATAGTTGGTGTTGATGAAGGTTAATATCGAATTTTTAGAATCCAAGTATCTCTTGGGTGACAACAGAAATCTTGGAAGTCCTAAAATCCACAGTCTGAGGAATCTGCCTACAAACTAGGGTTTCTGATAATCCTCTCACTCCTCAACCTTTTGTTCTTCAATGCTCCTTCCTCAGGACTAGGTACAAGCCGAAACCCTAGTCGAGAGTCCCTCCAACCAAATTCATGCAAGCTGAGGAAACGAGGTCTGATCGGTCGAGCGACGCAAAGAAATTCGAGAACCAACTCAATTCCACAGATTCTCGAAATTCGCCACTAGTAAAATGTTTCTTCAAATGTGCAAGATACTCACTCTCAGACACAGTTCTTCCAACTACATACAGAAGCTCCCTCCCTCCCTCCCACCCACCCACCCAGCGAATCCGTAAGGATTAAAATTCCCTGATTTCTGACGATGGGGACTTCACAGAAGACGGAATTCAAACACGACGACGAAACAAAGTCCGAGCTACAAAATCACAAATCAAGGAATGCGGCGTCTGACCTTCGCGCCTTCAATTCGCATGGAAAAAGACAAGAACCGGCTGCTAGAAGAAACTTTACCTGAGGTAGCGGGACCCAACCGGGCCATTTTTTATAAATGATTCCGCCTTTTGCTTTTAGACCTTGAATGGCCCACCCATGTTTATCCAAAATCACCAAGGGCAACCAATGGGAGTTGAATCATTCTTTAACCCCTAAATGTCTAAGGCCTTTTTGGAGCTTTTTAGAATTTGCTTTAAATTCAAAACCAAAAGCCAACCTTTTGATAAGTTTTATCAATTTAAAAAAAATTGTAACCATTCAAAATCAAACTAGTCATGTCAAGGGATTATATGTGAAAAGAAAACACAACAACATCAGCTATGGATTGAAGGATTATGATGTTTGATCATGAGGGTGTTAAACCTATGAAAGTGATTTCAATTCTTTCAATCCTCTTTTCACATGTCAAATAAATAAAAATTGGTCATTAGAAAAAAAAAAATATGAGGTCAAAGGCCACAATATGCACAACAACCCCAATCAATTTACAACTTCTCAAAATCTACTCTACAATTTTTTTAAATGAATTTCTAATATGATTTTTTTCCTCCAAAATCTAGTGTTTTCAAGGCTCATTTTCAAAAGCCCCCAACACTAGAAAATCAAGATTTGCAATGGACATCCTTGCACATAATCTTGAATAGAAAATTCATAATCTTTCATTTTTTAAATCAAATCAAGTTAAAATAAAAAATTTAGATAGAAGTTAATAAAAATAATAACTTGATTAGGATTTATTTAACTTCAAAGTATTATCAACACTAAAATTTGGTGCCTTAGGCATTTAGAAGTAAAGGCTTGTGTACACATTTGCAAGCGGAATTGTGTTTGGATGCAAAAGCAACCTAAGTGGAAGGGTGAGCAAAAGTCAATCTATTTTTAAGTACTAAGTAGTATAGAACACAAACATCATGTTGTGCATCCTACTTCAAATGTTGGTTTACGTCCTTAAAATCGATGATGCAGGCACACATGTAAAACTAAATCAATGATGGAAAGTTCACCCCATTTTGCAAAACCAATTTAAATAATAATTTTTTTTAGACGTCAGATTTTGTATGACAATGTGTTGAAATGTTTTGCCTCCTGAACCTCTAAAGTTCTATACCTTCAATTGATTGTCATTGATAGCGGAGAGGGCAATGACAACGCCTTACTTTATTTACTCCATTGACGATCTTTAGATCAAAAGTGATTTAGGTGATATTCTATATGCTTTTTATATATAGACCAAATATAAGGTGCATTTGGTATAAATAGACATTTTTAAAACCACAACTAAAATCATGAAATGAAGCCACAAGAATGAAGCTCAATTGTTCCTATAAAATTTTGAACCATATAATGAAAGGTTAATGATTTATATGTCCTTTTATATACTACATAACTTTTTTAAGCACATGGACTCACATGCACCAATAATTGAATTCCTATCTTGGGGGATGCACTTAGTTCTACTACAACAAACCACATTCAAACAAGTGGTTTCTAATAAACTATAATTTCAACCTAAAATTTTGAGCATTGTTTAATAATGAATATAGGTTTCTATTGCCAAAATTTTCAACTCAAATAAAATATGAAATGATTTCTAGAAGAGGTTGAAAATAAACTAAAATTGCATGTTTTTCAACTCAAATAATTATAGAGAACACATTTAGATGACCATTGAATCAATATTCAACTCAAAATGAGCTTTCAATAAAGAATTACTTTTAGTAATTTTTTGTTCATTTTTAGACAATTTTTTCTTATATAATATAGGGGGGTGAAAGTTATTTTTCAGTTTTATAGTGTATCTTTTTACTTCAAAAAATGGTAACTAGTTATTATTAACAAATAAAAATATCAATAATTCAAAACATAAACTTTCAAAGTAGAAAAATCTATTATTTTTTTTTTTTTTAATTTAAAATTCAAAAAGTATATAGGGGGTCCAAAGTTTTGTTTGCACAAGGTTTATAATGGATACTCTAAGTGAATTCCTCAAGATTCCTATCTATAATTGGGAAGAGGGTTCATAATTGTTATACATGCCTTAACCCCTTGAGGATTGGGGATGTTTTTTAAATAAAAATAGTAAAAAAAACTACCACTTTTTAATATATTGACCAAAATTAAAAATAATTTCTTAAATTCAACCTCACAAAAGGTAGTATAATATGATAGAAATATGTAAAAAAAATTTCAGCCCATTTGACCATGTGGGTTGAAAAATTATAACATTTGAAGTAACAAAAAAATCTTCTTTTTATTCTTAGAAAACATGGTTAGCAAACTTCAAGCCCTCTTGGAATAAAAATTTTGCTCTACATAAAATTGAGCATGTACACAATTTAATACTACCTTGGGGTGAGGGAGGTAGTGTGTAAAAAAACTATAGGGATAGGTGCGAACACCAAGTATTTTTTAGGAAGTATTATTATTTTTAGATTGTTTTTAAATACGATATCATTATATAATTTTTTAATTTGGGTTATTAGAAAAAGGGCTTGCATTACTTATAATTCTAAATTGATATGAATAAATGATATGGTAATTTAGATTAAAAAAAGAATTCTACTACAATTTTTGTCCTACATTAAATTTCTTTCGCCCACTAATGACTAATTACAACTAGAACTTAACATAAAAGTGTAGTCAATTCTACTATTGTATCTTCCATAAAAATTGTCAATGACATTCATTTATTAGGTAGGTATCATATTACTGAATGCTATTAATTGAACTTTAAGTTTAGGTCCTTTTTACATGATTAATATGAATGACATAGAGATTGCTTTTTGATATCAACTTTACTTTAACCTACATTGTTTTGATTCAATGTACATGTCTTCACAATATGGACAATAATATGTAAGATTTATTTTTGCACTATCATGGTAGTATGAAATCATAGTATGAAATAGAATGTACAAAATATTTTTGTACAATCATGGTAGTATGAAATCATAGTATGAAATAGAATGTAAGAAATATTTTTGCACAATCATGGTAGTATGAAATGGTAGTATGCAACCCTAAACCGAAGGGAGACTAAAAGATAGACTGGACGATCCCCAAACCCCAGAGCAGACTCTGAACCCTGAACAATCGGAACAACGAATAGAGGGCTTAGAACAAGAACCGCCAATTTCCAAAATTAAATGACAGCCACCAAGAGCCAACATCTATTGTAGAAATTAGTAAAGTCTATAAAATTATTGAACACTTTGAATATGCCACTTACAAGGCAACAACATTTAATACTTTTGGCCAAAAAATAAA